>JARHVA010001703.1:1875000-2137500 GCA_037957365.1 Torreya grandis
GGTCTACATTATGGTCCATGATGGACCCCAAACTTACCAAGTGCACCTATTTTTATCCACAAATAGATACAAAAACAAAATTAATTAATTAATTATATGATGATGGATCTAATTTATTTTTATAACTCAAAACATCCACAAACATGTGATGATTATTTTCCATACATACACCATAGATACAATCAAGTTATTTATAGATCCAAAAGAAATAACCCTTTTCAATATTTTCTGTATTTTCGGCCACTAGCACCCATCAATGTGGCATTTCCTATTTTATTAGAGGATGTATCTCACCATGCACAAAAATAATCTAACAATTTAAATATATTTATTGAATGAATTCAAAAAATCCAAAATTAGGTGCATGAAATCATATGAAAAGCTATCCAAAAGTACAATAAATGCCATGACCAACATCGATTCACACAAAAGTTTTAAGATGGTGTGATAAAGTATGGATATATTTTTAGAAATAATATTTGAATGGCCCCAAATATAAAATAATACCTCTCTAATACATTCCCTACACAATCATCAAGAATATGGGGACTAATGCCTTTAGGCTAAACTTTTCACCCTATCTTGGGTTCCATCCAATGCTCAATGTGGAACTGCTCCAACCATATTTCCCAAATCTCTTTAGAACATTAAGTATCTTTGAATAGTTTCAAGTCAAAAATTTAAATATTATTTTTTCAATGCCATTTTTTGTTGATCAAGTCATATATATAGTGGTAAAAGACATCAAAAACCAAATAGTTCTTCTGTAGTGAGTGATCAAGACAAGGTAGTTTTGTTCCCAAAAAGTGGCTAACCAAAATTCAGATTCAAAAAAAACATTGTAACCTTTTTGGATGCCTAAAAGTGGGTCATATTTATTCTCTAGGGGGTGAATGATCTAGAAAATGACCTAGGACCACTACATACGAGTAGTTGTTTATTTAAAAATAAATAGTTTTCCAAATAGGCAACATAACATAAATGATAACATCAAAGGTGTTTGGATCACTTTTGGAGTCACAAAGTGAAATTTATATGACATTATAGATTTCAAAGAAACTTTCCAGAAATATTAATTATTCTAAAATCATATAATACCTAGAAGCATTATGTCCCCAACTTGGTGGCCGATCCCAAATGGTTATTATTAGTAATTCTTATTTTAGGATATTGCTTCTTCTTATTATTTTTCCTTTTCACATGCCTATGCATGTTGAAACAATATTATTAAATTTTATTAGCTTTAAATAATAACCTTATTCACATTCCTTTGTATATTGTGTGGATTTTATTAGTGTTGTTTAATTTTATATGATTACTTATATTTAGCAATAAGATGAGAGTTCACCCTATTGTATTCAAGAGTGGATAGAAAATATCTCATCCAAAAATATTAATTTTTTTTTATGAAGTGTCATATTATCATGAAAAAAATATCTATTTTGTACTCTCATAAATTTGTATCAATTTAGTATAAAATAAATTTCTTTATTTTAACACACTAATTCATAATAGTTTGTGTCGTGCATGTTTTGTACTCCATATTACATCCTCAATCTAGATCATAAATTGATCAAGAAATAGGGGCCATTAAGAAATGTTTAAAGATAATCAATACTTTTATGTGATGTGACTAGATGTAATTTTGTGTATTTACAACCAAACATTGTTGCTTCTAGGGAATCCACTATGATGATGTTCATCTAACCTTGTCATTAGTAAAGAGAATTAATGGTTTTATAAATTTGATAGAGGAGATGGAGCTTATAGGAGTAGATATTTTAATACATTTGTATACAAAAGGGTTTTAATAACCCACATGCATTTCATAATAGTAATTTTTTAATTCCTAGATTAACCTCCTATTTAAACATGGTGCTTAGAAATAAGTCATGATATCACTCATCATTATAAATTATTCTTCTACTTGAATTTTGTAGTTGTCATTTCCTACGAATTTGTTGGTCAATAGTACACCTTCATGCATTTAAAAATGGTTTCAAAAAAATTAAGTTAGTTTGCCCTACCTAAAAATTTAAAAATGTGGATTCAAAAAACTTAATACATTCATTCTTCATGAGTGTGATTGTAACAAAACCACATTGAGTTTGGTTACATGTAAAACCCAACTAAAAATATGAACTAGAAGTTGCCTAGAGGTGAAATTAATGTCAAAAGGGATTTTGATTTATCTTTTATTTAATTATTTTACTAATTAATTATGAGTGTGAATCATGTGAGGATTGATTAAGAGTAAAATATATTTTTTGAAATGCACTTTTGGAGTTTTATTAAGAAAATATGCATTTATTATAAATGTTGTGGAAGAAGTATTACACAAAGTCTTTCTTCCTCTACTCTTCTAAGATTTAGATATATATCATCCTTAATTATTGTATAACATTCATATGCAAATGAAGGGTTGATATAGAGATCATAGAATGAGTTTAATCTCAATACAAAAGTAAAGGTCAAAACTTGATGATCAATATTTCCAATATATATAATTACATTATAGATAGTCATTCCTTATGTTTTATCTATGGTTAGAGCACATGCCATTTTGATAGGAATTTGTATTGATTACACTATGATAGTGCCAAATGAGGTTATGTGTTCCTTCATGTGTTATGGAAATTCATTGTCCATAGAGGAGGCATTTCATTCTATATTGAGTTTGGGCAATGGTAAAATGGTGCAGAAGGGAAGGGATATATAGAACATGGAATTTCTGAAATATACTTTGGTGAATGGGGTAGTGATGGTGAGGGATATCGATAGGGTATTTCAGTTGATGGACTCAATGAACCTTAGGATGATAAATGTTCAATGTTTAGTGACATATCACATCTATCAATGTAATTTTTAGCATGAACAAATGGAAGATACATGATAGACTATAAGATGTCAATGTCTTATCGCCACATCAAAAACATTACATAATTGATTAGAGATAAAAATTAGATATGGATCCCTATCAAAATTAAATCATCTCTCATGACATCCTCATCCACACTTGATAGTAAAATATGGACATTCAAAGATGAAACCACCTTGTAATCTATAACCCCTTTATAATGAGTAATGGCCATGTGAATCCAAACATTACCTTGCATTTAGGTTTGATGTTTGATATGGGTCCCTTGGTGTATAATATCATCAAAAATGCCTGGTCATTCCCCCCACCATCATTGTTCATCTCACATTAAAATATTACATTATTTTCATGTTCTATATGGCCTTGCCCTTTCTTCTATGGATCTAAGTATGGTGTTTCTATTTGTTCTTAAACATGGTGTCGAGTCAATTTTCTATATGTTCTTAAGTGAAAAAACCCCCAAAATAAAATTTAGGGAATTGATTTACAGAGTAAAAAATAGAGTTGCATACTAAGCCCATTTGTCAACCCCATGAGGTATAACACCTCTGCTCAAATTTTCAAGTTAAGTACAGTTACTCATAAACTAGATGTGGATCACCATGAACACTTACCTAGGGATAATCACCTATAGAGGATTTCATAAGGAAGTATGGTTCCATTGAAGTGGTATACTATTATGAGGGTATTAGTGTGAGGGTCCTCATTGATAGCCTTCAAACTTTATAGAATGCACTCATATTTTATATCAGACTACCTAGGTATCCTCACCTCTACCTAAGTATCCAGTTACACAAAGTGGGTATGGCTAGATTGTTTAGATATTTGTAATATTTTTTTCTCAGCTGGGATAATGATATCATTACTTTCAATATCCCATGTTATTATAGGTGGATGTTTCCAAACCCATAGGAATATAATTTAGGATACTATAGATGACTCGGTTACCCCTTATTAGGCAAAAAATTTAGATAATAAAGCAAATACATCCAACCAACATGAAGATACTTAAGTAAATATACTAAGATTTATTTACCAAGATATACCATAATCCAAGGCTAATAAACAAGTACTGTTGAAATACTTCCAAGGGAAAATACCATGAGCTTCATAGCACTTTAATCTTATTGAACATTACCCAAGTAAGGACTAGTTTTGGTGCTAACCTTTTATAGATCATTATACCATGATACATAATATTTGAGAATTATTACACCATCATTCCTTTACTTGATAAATTTCACTATTTAAGATATACATCAGCATACAAAAATATTTACCATTGAGTTTACAATAGCCACAATGATATTATAACAGAGTTGGATCACATCACACTAATGAGCATCTATTCTAGAAGATAAAAGTTGGTTCCATAATAATTAAGGAAAAGATTCTTCTAAATTACTAAGCTTCACTTATAAAATTTGATCAATCAATTCTAACTACCAGCCATAATACAAGTGCTCTTATTTCAAGTGGAGGTTCCTAAGTAACTTAAGGTGATAAGTGATCTCATGTGTGATCACTATTTAGTGTCCCTGCATCATGTTACACTCAAATTATCTAGTTAAAATAGTTATATTAACTTAGCCAAGATCACTATAATGGCCTTAACATTAATCTAATTTATTTAACAATAATATTACATAATGGGCATTTAATAGTTGGCAAAAGCTTATTTGCTAGAATTAATCAATAATAAATCTGATTAGTTATTGTAGGGTAATTACTGACCCTCTATGGATAAAATATGAGACTATTTTTTAGTCCTATCCCATCTATTGATCATTAGGTTTATTTCAACTAAATCTCGATCAAATAAAAAGATTGCATAAAAACTAAAAGTTGTTAAACTCTGATCAACAATATTTTAGAATTCCATAAAGCCATTCAATTTACAAAAACAAGTCTATAAGATGAAAAAAATTAGTAACTCAACCTACATATACCCTTTAGTGCTTCTAAATGCAAGATAACATGTGATGCATCACTTATTACTATAAATGACTGAAATAGTAATACACATATAAAACTAGTCTACTCAACATAATAATTGTCACCTAATTAACCACACATTTCTAAGGTATCATAAATGTAGACAACTTATAGTTTATCCTAAAAATTTTACAGCAATAAGGAATACTTCAGCCAAGCATAATCATACCCTGTTCTTGATAGAATGAACATTCAAGTATAAAAGACAATTTAGGATGATGCTACCTATTAAAGGGTTATACTCAATCCTTGATGTTGGGTCCTCACATCATATTATTATTCCAATCGTTCTAAAGAATCAATATCTTAACTTAATCAATAGATGTAAATTAGTCCCACACCTTAGTTAATCCCCATGCACATGGTCAGCTATGGGCCCTTGTATTATTTCTCAGCCAACTGCCATAACATGTGAAGATTAAAATGGTCTCATGATGGTTTAAAAGTGCAACCATAGTTATTCAAGAATATTTAATGCAAAAAGACATTAAAAATTATAACTTATTAAATTGGCATGCTCCAATATTAAATCATTAGATGTTCTGAATTCATCATTTCAAAATTATATATGTAATTACTACTTTTATCCATAACCAATTTTCATTATAACATGGCCAATTTTAAACAAAGAATCAACTTTCAAGCACACTACTTACCAAATAGAGGACATCTCCCATAATGATAACTCTTCCTAAGAAGATAATGTATGGTAAATAGTTATCTGCACACCAATAAACAACTAATCAGTAATTAAACATATACCATGACCCAATCATTTTCTCAACATAAGACCACTTATGATTTCCATTGAGACAAGATAAAATTTTGCATGTTTGAACAAGAAACGCCATCTGATTTTACTTGTTTAGGCCATATAACATATGCTAGGTTAAATGTTAACCAGATAAGGAAGAATAATCAACATCATTGTTCTAAGGATAGAATAAAGTATTTGCCACCAATAAACATATAATAAATAAATGCTTTTAAATAACATTAATAACAATTAAATAATCTATATCTCATAACCATGTAAGGATACATATCCATAATCTTAATTTCTTAATAGTAATAAGTAAAAGAATTCCACTATGTAAATAAAAATATCAAATGCACCATTACAATGCCAAAATAGAACTCAAATGAGAGCACCAATACAAGTTTGAGCACCAAAATCCAAGTAGAAAAATTATTATGCAGTTAGGATAAACCCTCAGGTATAGTCCTATGAGCCCAACCATTAGTGGCTCTAGCTACCCAAACCATCAGTTCGATGGTGGAGTTTGACCTTTGCGTATTAGAGGAAGTTATGAGCACAACCCATATATGAAGCCAATGGTCAAGAAAGACAAGGACCATAAAAATAGGATCATACCAACATGACTTCACAAAGAAAAATAATATGGTAGAACGAAAACATAGGACTAGCCACTTCTAGGCAATTTCCATACTTCAATGATAGTTGAGAAAAACATGAATACATAACAATAGGGCCTCAGCCATGCCAAAGAGTACGAGCGAAAGTGGATGGGTTCCATTGCTCGAGAATTACATAATAATATAAAAGAAGCAAAACAACCTCCACAGGTCCTTACATCCAACTTTATTCAAGGTCTCCAATAAGACTATAAGAGCGATGAAATTGAAAAGAAGGGAAGGCAATAGCATCAAGCAATTTACTAAGAGAAATACATAGTCTAAAAATAAAAATATCCCTAATATTAGCTTTGTATATTAATCCATCCTTATAATATTCAGTCATGTAGCAACCAGCATCCATGCTACTAAAGTTGGCATACTCAACTTGGGTATAAGGAAATAGTTACTTATAACCAATACTCTATTGAAAACAATCATATTTCTAATTTAAGGCATAAAAGCATATAGTTGATTATTCACATTGATGCATATAAATTCCATATCAGCACAAGACAACATCCACATCCTCTTTCTAACCAAGTTACAAGTGTTAAGCCCCACTTGTAAGTATATCTATGTAGTCAAAAATAATAACCCATAAAATAGGGTAAAACTCAACACCTTTATCATACCAAAATCAGCTTACACAATTTGGATTTTGATTGGAAGTAGTGAGATGAATCCGGCTCAAATTGAGTTTAGTAACAAATAAACATGTATAAGAAAACACTAAAAGAGTACCTAACCCAACTATTACCAATATAAAGTCCAATCACACATATGGGTTTTGATTTGTAATCAGTAGAGGAATTTTAGCTTGAATGAGCTTACAAACAAAATGGAATTCATATACAAAAACTAAATCAATTCACCCATGCTAAAAGGAAGCAACAAAAGTTTCAATAAATGTTTTTAGAGTTCGATTTACATAGCCAGGTGAAACTTTCAATGGCCCAACAAGAAGAACAAGTTAAATATATAAAACCAAAACTCAAGTATTCTCCATTTCTTTTAAACGAAAAGGCTTATTTTTACCATGAAGGGAATAACCAAATGTAAATCAATTTAGATCATCAAGAGTTCATTGTTAAGTCTATCAACTTCACCATGAACACGTGATGGTTCATTTATATTTCCATTGCTTTATAAAACTAAATAGTACCAAATAAAAATCCCATAAAATTCATTTATACGAATTTCAAAACATCATTTATTTAATGTTCAAAAATAATCTATTATCCAAAAAAAAAAAAATAGAAAAAGAAAGAATTAAGTAAAAGTCTAAAATCGCTCTCCTCTACCCTATAGTCATGCCCTCTATTCCTCTCAACCACCCCCTTTTCTCTCCTTCTCACAATAAACTCCCCTCTTCTTATTTTACCATGCTTGGCTACCTAACAATCCCCAACACCACCCATAAATTCCATTAAGCCCATGATGGTTCAACCTAGGGTTCACCCAGGGTGGAAGCTCAACAAAATGCCTCCTACATTCCTTACTATGAACTCGGACCTAAATCCCCTTAAACTTTTTGATCAATTACCAAAACAAAAAAAAAATAATAAATGAATGCACTACCCACTCCATCCACTGCGAAAACATCATCATTCCAAAAGACTAAAATAGACCCTCAAAAATCATATGCCACGACCAAGGTCAAAATGGCCAATCAATTATGTAACATGGAACAAATTAAACCAAAGTGGGCCCAAACATATAAAAATTTGGTTTGACTAACCTTGCACTAAAGAGAGTCTAACGTTAACTTGTCATGAGGTGTTAAGTCCCCGAACATTCTAAGAGACCCCACACACAAAACACAGAACCAAAACCGACACCAAAGAGAGCGAGAATGGACGGTTGAAAGAAGGAGCGACAAGAGACAAAAATGCGATCAATCATCATAAACGGGATAAAAAGACAAACAAGATAACACAACAGATAGGGCTGCATAATAATAATACAAACATCAACAGGCTCTACACTTAGAAGACATTATGAAATAAGAAAAACAAGCAGGTTAAACATTTCAATACTTGTCCGTATCAACCCGAGTGCTCAAGATTCCTCTGTTATTACACAACTATCAGAATCTACCTTGAACCTAGCTCATATACCCCTGTTCCCGTGGTCACAAACGGATAGCATCAACAATGTTTAAACAATAAAACATTGATGCTAATAACAATGCAATCAAAGCTGAACATAATAGTAACATGATTAAAATAATCAAATAAAATAATCATTTGCAACATAAACATCATAATAATAGAGGATTGCAATGGCAGTAGAACATCCACACCTATCTACAGAACATTTTGACCATGATCATACCTATATCTCATAATCATTAGTCTACCAGGATGAGTAAAACATGTTATAATAAATTATAAACCTAGCATCTACAATGTGTTTTGCATTCAAGGTATGGAATTAAGCATCTAATCAGCGTATAAAGATGTCAAGATGAATTTATGTTATATTATGTATAATATAATATTCAAAAAGATTATTAATATTAAGTTGAAGGTTTTCATGAGTAATTTTAATTATATATTATTTTTTTTAAGATTTTTTAATTTATATATGTTTTAGTCATTACTTAAATGACGTCTCTTTTACATGAGTGAATTAAAATAAGTCACCTTAGTTTTTAATTATTACCAAAAATATATGAATAAAGTTCATTGAATAATGACTAAAAATATATTAATAAAAAAATTAAAGAAAAATTAATATATAAAATTATTAATTTTTTAAATTTTTATTTATTAATTAATAAAAATATTATTTTTCAAAAATATCTAAAGTAAATTAATCCATATTTCATTAGTACTATTCAGATGAAATCAAGTACTTAATTATTATTATTATTATTAAGTCATATAATGTTTAAAGAAATTGGAATTTGATGAAGATCTGATGCTTTACTGTGATACATATAATGTCATCTATAAACCATCTCAATGAAAATCTAAGAGTACTTTATACAAAGGGTCATTTGAAGGAGGCATTACACATTTTACTTACTACACAAAACCTTCATGTAGATACTTCCACATATCTTCATCTATTGCATTCCTACATTGCACACAAAGCCTTTTCAAAGGGTAAGCAAATCCACTCTCACATCAATCATAAGGGACATAAATTTACCACAAATACATTTTTCCAAAACACACTTATCAACGTGTATGAAAAATGCAAAAGTTTGTTGGATATTTGAAAAATTTTCAACCACATTACTAATCCAAACATCTTCTCATGGAATATGATAATAACATATTATAGAAGCCATGGGATACCTTAACATGCATTCATATTATTTGACCAAATGTAACGAACAACTATCCAACCCAATCAAATCACCTTCTTTGATATTATTTTTATGTGTCAACGTGATATCTCTAATCCTTGAATAGATAAATGACATCATTCAAACGTAGATAGAAAATATTTAATCGACATATAAAATTGTGAATATGAATATAGGCTATACTCACCCCCAATATAACACCTCAAGTATAATAAATAGTAAAAAATAAACTTAGTAAGATTTTACTACATCCATTCCACATATGCATAAAGGTAACAAAATACCACTAAGTCCATCCAAATTCTTTACAATTAAACATTACAATATTTTGGTACACTCTTTACGCATATGTATTATATAAAAATCATGCCCTCCTCATTATATCCATTCCACATATGCACAGGTGCAATGAAACCTCACTAAGCCCGCACAAGTTGTATAAAATTTAACTTTACACTCTTTTGATACAGTGATTATGAATACTTAATGCCCATATAAAAATCATGCATTTTGCATTATTTTCACCCAAGCAATATAAAAGTGGATACATCTATACATACGCACACACATGTAACAAATATCTACCAAGTCCACCCTTAAAAAAATATGTGGGAAAAATAGGCTTCATTTACGCGATTGGTGTGTTCAAAGTCTTTTTTACTCCTCTTACTTAACTTGTTTCTCTAAGAAAATTGGAAAATAAAAATTTTAATGCATAGAAGCTCATGTATCTCAAAGTAAAAAAACGTCCCCTCGTCTTCTCTCCATTTAATTTTTTTTTTTTTTTTTTTTTTTAAATTGAAAGGGGTTGTGTGAATAATTTTTCTACTCTATTTAAAGTTGATACAATTTTGGTCATAATTTTGACATTTAAATTTCGATTTTGTTTCAATTACAATGATTAGAAATATATTTTAATGATAAATATAATGACGATTAATAATTTATTTTTATAAATTAATTTTTTGATAAAGTTTCATATATTATTAAAAAAAATTAGTAGAAATCAAATATTTAAAGTACTATGAATTGATTTGGAAATATGTATTCTTTTTCCATACTATTTAAATAGTTGAACTATTTTTCAATTAGTTAAATCAACATAGATGATCTTCGATAACACATCATTCGTAAGCATCTCAAAGTTGAAAAAAAAATGTGTATAACAAATATTTTGAAGTTTCCTACATTTCACCAAAGAATGTGATCTCTATACAGATACTCTACTTTTTTTTTTATTTTAAAAAAATGGAAATAGTACATCCACTATATCTTTTTGAGGAAAATAGAGACCATTTTACTATCAAAGAAATTATACAAAAACAAATGCTTGTCTCTTACATTGTCAACTTTTTAATAAATGGATCCACCTCTAAACACTCTTTGTTCAAATATGTCTATTTGGTTCAATCAAGTTTACAATGTGAATGCATAACATATGTGATTGAATGAAGCTCACGTGGTGTAGTATTTTTATGACTATATTACTCAATAGATAAGTGTTAAAGGACTCATTATGTTATTAATTTGTCATTTCAAAGACATAATATGTGTCAGAATATGTCTTGTTGTTTCATCATGTTCTTGAAAAAGAGAGTGTGTGTGTGTATAAATAATTAGGACATTGTGACTCTGTCCCATGATTCTAATTAGGATGAATAAAGGCAAGACTAATGCTTTGAGGGCTGTTGATGCAACCCACACATACCAAACAACCTTGAAAATCCAAAAGACAAAACTTGACCTAAATAAAAAATCAATTAATGTGTTAAATGTATTTAAAACATTTATATTGTATATAATTTATAAGTTTATGTTAAAGAATAGATACGTTTCTACTATAAAAATATTTAATTACTTTTAAAATTAATTAGTATTATTTAATTATACAAAAATCATAAAAAAAATATATAATATATTAAATCACGTAAAAAGATTTTGAAAATATTGAGCACGTGAAATTTTAAAAATTAAATAAATGTAAATGAGTAAAATAAATATTAAAAACAAATTTATATTTTAAAGGAGTTGTCCAACTATTGTACAATAGAAAGTTCAAATACAAAACATTTAATTCAATGGAAAAAGAGTTCATCTCCACGCAATATAAAGTTAAGTACAAACCGTACTTTTAAGCGAGTTCATACATATTGGAAGCCAAGATCGACCTCGGCATGCTCTGTTCAGCAGCTTCAGGGATTCATCGTTCGACAAGATAATGGATAAAACTATCCATCGAAGCAAAGCATCGGTACCTCCATTCTCTGTGGAAGCACAACGCTACAATCACAGTAGCAAATCCCACTCCATAACTCAACCCCACCACTACTTGTAGAATTTTAAATTAAATCACATTCAAATATTTAATATTCATAATACAGAAGAAATAAGAATTGCAAAAATAAAAAATATTTCTTCAAAAACATGAAATCATTCTCCTTCTTCTTCTTGAAAATAAAGATCAGTTACTATGTATTAATAGAATTGCATGTGAACATGCTTTTCAAATTATTGAATAAAATATTTTAAATTTATCTAAATAATAATTTGCATGTAATAGCAATTAAAACTAACTCTAGTCTTTCTAAGGCTTTATTTTTTCTAAAAAATATATTAACTAAAAATTGATTGTCTAAATTTAGCTCCACAAAAATTGTTCATGCAAACTAAATTTATACTAATATTCTAAAAATAAAACTAAGTGAACTGCACTTCAGCATCACTTTTCAACATACTCCCCCTTGATGCTGAGCAGGATCACAATTTGATATCTGAGTGTCAAAAACTGATTTGTTGCAACTGCTTTCACGAAGATATCAGCCAACTGTTCTTTAGTGCTGATATATTTCAATTCTACTACCTTCATTTGCACTAAATCTCGAATAAAATGATGCTTTAAATCAAAATATTTTGTCCCGTTGTGATGGACTGGATTCTTGGCCAATTTAATAGCACTAATGTTATCAAAAAAAAAAAACTGTGTACTAAACTTGAATCTCTCCAATTTCTTCAAAAAAAATTCTAAGCCATAATGCTTGTGTCCCTGCTGAAGTGACTGCAACATACTCTGCTTCTGTAGAAGAAAGGGAAACTATACTTTGCTTCTTTGAACTCCAAGCAATCAAACCAAAACCAAAAAAAAAAAATTCCCAGATGTTGACTTTCGGTCATCCAAACTACCTCCCCAATCAAAATCACTAAAACCAACAAGATTGAACTTTTTAGAAGTGTAGTAATGAATACCAAAATCTAGAGTGCCTTTCACATACCTCAAAATTCTCTTGGTTGCATTCATATGTATTTCTAAAGGCTCTGTCATGTACCTTGAAACAAATGAAACTAAATAAGCAATAACAGGTCTTGTATAATTTAGAAACATTAAGCTTCCAACAATACTTCTATAGGCTATCTCATCAACTCTTTCAGCACCATCATCTCTACACAACACAACTCCATGAGCAACAGGAGTGGAGACTGGTTTACAATCAACCATATCAAATTTCATCAACATATCTTCAGCATTCTTTGTTTGACAAATAACAATTTTATTCTCCCTTTTATAAACCTCCATTCCTAAAAAATATTTTATGAGCCCTAAATCTTTCATCTCAAATTCATTCATCATGGAAACTTTGAATTCATCCTTCATCATATAATTGCTACCCATATACAAGAAGCCATCAACATACAAACATACAATTATAATATCATTACCTTCTTGTTTGTAGTAAAGGGTAGGTTCACTCTTATTTCTTGGAAAGCCATTCTCTTGTAAATACCCATCAATCCTAGCATACCGTGCTCTTGGTGCTTGTTTGAGGCCATACAAAGCCTTCTTTAACTTGTAGACATGATTTTATTTACCTTGCACTTCAAAACTTTGTAGTTGTTCCATATATACTTCTTCTTATAAGTACCCATTCACGAAGGTGCTTTTCACATCCATATGATGGATGCACCAATTCTTTTGAGCTGCTAATGAAATCAGCATTCTAATGGTTTCTTGTCTTGCTACTAGTGAAAATGTCTCTTCATAATCAATGCCATAATTTTTTGTGAAGCCTTTATCAACTAATCTCGCCTTATGCCTTTCAACACTTCCATCACTATTACACTTAGTCTTGTAGACCCATTTGGTGCTAATCTTCTTCTTGTCATGTGGAAGCTTTATAAGCTCCCAAGTGTCACTCATGTGAATAGAATCCATCTCCTTTTGCATTGCTTGCATCCAAACCTCATTAGTATATGCATCTTCAAAACATGATGGTTCAAAACTAGCCTTGGTAAGTAAAGCAAAATTCAGTGTCTCACCTCTTGGATTTTCTTCATGTGCTTGATTTGAACTCCTTCGATAAATGTCACTCAATCTTCTTACCTTGTAGAATTAGGACTTGAATCTGGACTTACACTTGGAATTGAACAACTAGATGAGGGGTTACTTGGTGGATTTGTAGCACTTAGAACAGAAATATTAGTGGGCTGCCCATGATCAATATGATCCATAATAACTTTATTTAAAACAAATTTTGACTTTTCCATATGGCCTTTTTCATAACCATAAACTCCCCCTTCATCAAAAATCACATCTCTTGACACAATAGGCCTATTAGTGAGAAGATAGTGTAAGCCTTACTTTCCTCACTATATCCAAAAAAAATACATGACTCACTTCTAGGATCTAACTTTTACCTCTTTTGATCAGGAACATGAACATAGGCTAAGCAACCAAAAAGTTTGAAATAATTAACATTTGTCTTTTTCTTATACCGGGATTCATATGGAGTCATCCTGTCAAGTGCACGAGTGGGACTCCAATTGAGAATATATACTGCTATAGCAACTGTATCTCCCCAAAAAGAATTTATTAATCCCTTTGTTTGTATCATGCTTTGTGCCATCTCTAACACTATCTGATTCTTCCTTTCAGCTACACCATTTTGTTGAGGTGTGTATGTAGTGGTGACTTGTCTTCTAATGCCATGCATATCACAATAACCTTGAAAGGATTTTGAACAAAATTCTCCTCCGTGATCAGTCCTTAAGCATTTAATTTTGCACCCTTTGTCATGTTATGCAAAGTCTCTAAACCTCTTGAATGTCTCAAGAACTTCACCTTTGGTTTTTAAAAAATAAACCCAACACTGTCATGAGTAATCATTAATAAAAGTAATAAAATATGATGACTTACCCAAACTCTTTGTTTGCATAGGACATAAAATGTCTGAATGAACTAACTAGAGTGGATAATGAGCCCTCCATACATTGCCTTTTAAAAATTTCTCTCTTGCATGGTTTCCTTTAGAACATCCTTCACAAACTTTCTTGTGCTCTTCAACTTTAGGTAAACCAGAAACTAATGCTTTTGATGTTAGAATTTTCAAACTATGAAAATTTAAATGCCCATACCTGAGATGCCACAACCAACTTGTATCCTCATATGCCATATTGACAAGGTTCTTGTTATGTTCACCAAACTTCAATGGGAACATCCTATTCTTTGTCATAGGCACAAATGTTACCACCCTATTTCCATGATTCTTATCATAAATTATACATTGCTTATTTTCAAATACAACTTTATAATTCTTCTCACATAATTGTCCAACACTCAACAAATTATACTTTAACTTTGGAGTGTAATAAATTTCTTTAACACTCTTCATACCTTCTTTTGTATGGACTTCCATAGCTCCTTTTGCAGCAACCTCTAATGATTTGTCATCACCAAGCTTGATCTTGGATTTAAAACATTCATACATTAGATAAAAAATATTTTTATTCCTTGACATGTGGTTAGAACATCCCGAATCTAAATACCAAACATCTTTAAAAACATTTTCAACTTTGTCATAAGATAAAAATAAATTATTTGGAGGATTCTCATCACCTTCTTGAGCATAATGAACACTTTTATCATTATTACATTTTTTAAATCTACAATCATAATTAAAGTGGCCATACCAATTACAATGATAAACACTAGATATTTCTTTTATCAAATCAGCCTCTACCTCTTCCTCGAAAACCACCTCTACCTCTATTTTCTCTTGAATAATTTTGATTTTGGCCTCTACCTTGGCCTTGATTACTTTTGATGCTACTATTGGCATCTTCATTCTTTGTGATTTTTAATTTGGAGGAAAAAGCTTTCTCACCACTTTCCCCAAATGAATCTCTCAATATTTCTTTATGAGGCATCAAAGATCCAACTAGATGATCAAATTAAAGGGTAGACAAATTCTTGTTTTCTTCTATGATTATGGAAACATTGTTCCACCTTAGTGTGAGATTCCTCAACACCTTTTTTATCACAACATCATTGTTTACAATTTCACCAAGTGTAGCCATCTTATTGACCACATATTTTACTTTGACACAATAGGTACTCACACTTTCAGCTTCGTGCATATTCAAATTCTCAAATTTTCCCTTCAATGTCTATAAATTGACAAATTTTACTTGATCACTACCTTGGTAAGCTTCTTTTAGAATCTTTCAAGCATCCTCTGCTATCTTTTCTCCTACAATTCATGGAAATAGGCTCTTATCTAGAACTATTCGAATATGAAATAAGGCTTGAGTATTCTCTTTTTTAGCCTCCTTCTTAGCTATTTTTTCATTTGTTGTAAGGGCATTCCAATCAGCTGGCTCTACATAACCTGATTCAATAATCTCCCACAAATATTTTCCTATCAAAATACTCATCATTTTGATACACCAATAATCATACTCATTTCCATCAAAGTTTTGAATAGGCATGGAGTTAGAATTTGACATGATAAATTTTTGGCAAAATTTCAACTACTAAATATTTAACCCAAAATAGAAATACATGATCTGAACCAAATGTAGAATTTTAAATTAAATCACACCAAAATATATAAAATATTCATAACATAGATGAAATAAGAATTGAAAAAATAAAAAAATACTTCTTCAAAAACATGGAATCATTCTCCTTCTTCTTGAACATAAAGATCAATTACAATGTATTATAAGAATTGCATGTGAACATGCTTTTCTGATTATTGAATAAAATATTTTAAATTTGTCTAAATAACAATTTGTATGTAATAGAAACAAAAACTAACTCAAGCCTTTCTAAGGCTTTATTTTTTCTAAAAATATATTAACTTAAAATTAACTATCTAAATTTAGCTCCACAAAATTTTTTCATGCAAACTAAATTTACACTAATAGTCTAAAAATAGAACTGAGTGAACTGCACTTCATCATCACTTTTCAACACCACTACCCACCATCGATCCATGTCATCTCCATTTACAACCATTGTATTATTCATTTCTTTTTTGCTATCTCTGCTACCCCAACCAACTGTCAACGTTCCATTTTCAAGGGGGAAACCATGGAGATTGGGGTTCCCTATAAAGGATGATGCCTCAAACATTGAAAACTACTTTCCTTTCGATATAAAACCTAGAATCATGTTGTTGGAAAGATTTAACTTGGCCAAGAATGTCATATTTAACATTTATGAAAGAATCTTTCCTAACAATTTATTTCTTAAAAGACCCAGAGACTCCAAATGAGCCATCGCTCCCAAAGATTCAGGGATTGAGCTATTCATATTATTTTTTGAGATGTTGAGATAAATTAAACCCTTGAGGAGTCCCACTTTAGAAATAATATTACCTGACAGTTTGTTGTTATACAGATTCATGAACATAGCTACTTTGATTATCTTCTTGTACTCACTAGCCCTTCCTTTTATCCAAATCATTACTTCATCATATACAGATTTTAAATCACTCAACTCAATCTCTGTAAAACTAATTTTGAATTTAAGAGAGGTAAAAAATTTTACTTGGTCACTTTGTGATTCATCTACCGTAGCATATAACGGTCTCAGATTTTGAGGAACAATCCTTGATAAATTTTTATTAAATAAATCTAGAATCTGAAGATAATGTGTCCTGAATAGATGGGGTGGAATGTTGCCTTCAAATTTATTACCAATTAAGCTGAGAATTTTTAACTATGTCAGTTCTATAATCCAAACTAAATGCTTCCTTCAAACTTGTTATTTCTTATGTCAAATACTTGGAGATTTGTACAATTTGCAATGGATGAATGGACAATACCTTGCAAACTGTTGCCATTGAAATTTAGTGTCTAAAGAGCTAAAATATTTACCAATTCCTCTATAATATCACCTTCGAAAACATTTTGAGCCAAATTTAAAACACCTAGTTCAGAGCAGCTCTCCATGTTTGTAGAATCATACCTATGATGAATGGACAATACCTTGCAAACTGATGCCATTGAAATTTAGTGTCCAAATAGCCAAAATATTTCCCAATTCCTTTGGAATATCACCTTGGAAAACATTTTGAGCCAAATTTAAAATACCTAGTTCAAAGAAGCTCCCCATGTTTGTAGGAATCATACCTGTGAACTTGTTCTTATACAAATCTAAAAATTCTAATTGATTTGAATCAATACATATAGAACTTGGAATTTCTCCTATCATATTATTTTTTGACAATGATACAAAATTTAAGGCATGAATTGTAGCAGAATAGAATCACAAGACTCATTATCTGAAAATCGAATATATTCATATCAAAATGAAGCACTGGAAGAAATCCATTTAACCTATTCACATGGAAGTCCACATCATCAAAATGCTAGAGAATCTCATGGGGAAGAGAACCTTCTAGTTGATTGTTTAAAAGACTAAACTTGTGAAGATTGGGAAGATCCCATTGCCAATTAGGAATATTTCCCACAATGTTGTTACCAAAAAGCTCTAAATCTTGAAAAAAATATTGCTCAAACAAAAATGCTTGTAAATTACCTTCTATATTGCAAAAACTCAACCCCAGGTACCCTAGGGAAAAATGGTGAAGCCAACTTGTAGAGATGTTAATGATAAACTGATTTCTAGAAAGGTCCAGTAACCAAAGATGAGTTAAATTGTCTAGCATAGAAAATGAAATGTTGTCCATAAATCTATTGTAATAGAGTGACAACCCTTCTAAATTGACAAGCTTTAAAATTGTATCTAAAAATTTCCCTAATAGCTAGTTGCCCCGACAACTAGTTAAAGGCCAGATCAAGAATATGCAATACAAAAAGCTGACCCAAAGATGGAGGGATTTGACCACTTAGTTATAGAATTTTAAATTAAATCACACCCAAATATATGCAATATTCATGATACAAAAGAAATAAGAATTACAAAAATAGATAATACTTCTTCTTCAAAAACATGGAATCATTCTCCTTCTTCTTGAAAATAAAGATCAATTATAGTGTATTAATAGAATTGAATGTGAACATGATTTTCTAATTATTGAATAAAATATTTTAAATTTATCTAAATAATAATTTTCATGTAATAGCAATTCAAACTAACTCTAGCCTTTCTAAGGCTTTATTTTTTCTAAAAAAATATATTAACTAAAAAATAATTGTCTAAATTTAGCTTCACACAAATTGTTCATGTAAACTAAATTTACACTAATAGTCTAAAAATAAAACTGAGTGAACTGCACTTCAGCATCACTTTTCAACATACTCCCCTTGATGCTGAGTGGGCTCACAATTTGATCTCTGAGTGTCAAAAATTGATCTGTTGCAACTACTTTTGTGAAGATATCTACCAAATATTCTTTAGTGTTGATATATTTCAATTCTACTACCTTCATATACACTAAATCTCGAGTTAAACGATGCTTTAAATCAAAATGTTTTATCCTATTGTGATGGACTGGATTCTTGGCCAATTTAATAGCACTAATGTTATCACAAAAAATAACTGTGGACTGAAATTGAATCTCTCCAATTTAATCAAGAAGTTTTCTAAGCCATAATGCTTGTGTGCCTGTTGAAGTGACTGCAACATACTCTGATTCTATAGAAGAAATGGCAACTATACTTTTCTTCTTTGAGCTCCAAGTAATCAAACCAGAACCAAAAGAAAAAATTCCCAGATGTTGACTTTCAATCATCCAAACTATCTCCCCAATCAAAATCACTAAAACCAACAAGATTGAGCCTTTTAGAAGTGTAGTAATGAATACCAAAATCTAGAGTTCCTTTCACATATCTCAAAATTCTATTAACTGCCTTCATATATATTTTTGATGGCTCTGTCATGTACCTTGAAACAAGTGAAACTAAATAAGCAATATTTAGGCTTGTATGAGTTAGAAACATTAAGCTTCCAACAATACTACTATAGGCTGTCTCATCAACTCTTTCAGCACTATCATCTCTACACAACACTACTCCATGAAAAACTAGAGTGGAGACTAGTTTACAATCAACCATATCAAATTTCTTCAGCATGTCTTTAGCATACTTTGTTTGACAAATAAAAATTTTATTCTCCCTTTGATAAACCTCCATTCCTAAAAAATATTTCATGAGGCCTAAATCTTTCATCTCAAATTCATTCATCATGGAAACTTTTAATTTATCTTTCATCATAGAACTGCTACGCATATACAACAAGTCATCAACATACAAAGTTACAATTAGAATATCA
This sequence comes from Torreya grandis, assembly GCA_037957365.1. Taxonomy (NCBI): domain Eukaryota; kingdom Viridiplantae; phylum Streptophyta; class Pinopsida; order Cupressales; family Taxaceae; genus Torreya; species Torreya grandis. The sequence goes on from JARHVA010001703.1 coordinate 1,895,122, forward strand.
TTACCTTCTTGTTTGTAGCAAAGGGTAGATTCACTCTTACCTTTTTGCAAGCCATTATCTTGAAAATATCCATCAATCCTATCATACCATGCTCTTGGTGCTTGTTTGAGGCCATACAAAGCCTTCTTTAACTTGTAGACATGATTTTCTTTTCTTTGCACTTCAAAACCTTGTTGTTGTTCCACATATATTTCTTCTTCTAAGTACCCATTCAAGAAGGAACTTTTCACATCCATATGATGGATGCTCAAATTATTTGGAGCTGCTAATGAAATCAACATTTTAATGGTCTCTTGTCTTGCTATAGGTGCAAATGTCTCTTCATAATCAATGCCATATTTCTATGTGAATCCTTTAGCAACTAATCTCACCTTATGCCTATCAACACTTCCATCACGGTTACACTTAGTCTTGTAGACCCATTTAGTGGAAATCTTCTTCTTGTCATGTGGAAGCTTTGTAAGCTCCCACGTGTCATTCTTGTGAATAGAATCTATCTCTTCTTACATTGCTTGCATCCAAACCTCATTAGTATATGCATCTTCAAAACATGATGGTTCAAAATCAGCCTTGGTAAGTAAAGAAAAATTCAGTGTCTCACCTCTTGGATTTTCTTCATGTGCTTGATTTGAAGTCCTTTGATAAATGTCACGCAATCTTCTTACCTTCCTTGTAAAACTAGGACTTGAGTTTGGACATACACTTGCAATTGAACAACTAGATGAGGAGTTACTTGGTGGATTTGTAGCACTTGGAATAGAAATATTAGTGGGTTTTCCATGATCAATATCATCCATAATAGCTTCATTTAAAACATATTTTGACTTCTCCATGTAGCCTTTTTGATGACCATAAACTCCCCCTTCATCAAAAATGACATATCTGGACACAATAAGCCTATTAGTGAGAGGATTATATAACCTATAAGCCTTGCTTTCCTCACTATATCCAACAAAAATACATAAATAACTTTTGGGATCTAACTTTTGCCTCTTTTGATTAGGGACATGAACATAGGCTAAGCAACCAAAAACTTTGAAATAATTAACATTTGGCTTTTTCTCATACTAGACTTCATATGGAGTCATCCTATCAAGTGCACTAGTGGGACTCTGATTGAGAATATATATTGTTGTAGGAAGTGCATCACCCCTAAAAGAATTGCTTAATCCCTTTGTTTGTTTCATGCTTCGTGCCATCTGTACCACTATACGATTCTTCCTTTTAGCTATACCATTTTGTTGAGGTGTGTATGCAGTGGTGACTTGTCTTCTAATGTCATGCATATCATAATAACCTTGAAAGGCTTTTGAACAAAATTTTCCTCCATGATCAATCCTTAAGCATTTGATTTTGCACCCTTTGTCATTTTCTACAAGGGTTGTAAACCTCTTGAATGTCTCAAGAGCTTCACCTTTGGACTTTAAAAAATAAATCCAACACTGTCTTGAGTAATCACCAATAAAATTAATAAAATATGATGACTTACCCAAACTCTTTGTCTGTATAGGACCAAAAATGTCTAAATGAACTAAATGGAGTGAATAATGAGCCCTCCATGCATTGCCTTTTGGAAATTTCTCTCTTGCATGTTTTCTTTTAGCACATCTTTCACAAACTTCCTTGTGCTCTTCAACCTTAGGTAAACCAGAAACTAATGCTTTTGATGTTAGAATTTTCAAACTATGAAAATTTAAATGCCCATACCTGAGATGCGACAATAAACTTGTATCCTCATATGCCATATTGACAAGGTTCTTGTTATTTTCACCAAAATTCAATGGGAACATCCTATTCTTTGTCATAGGCACAACTGTTACAACCGTATTTCCATGATTCTTATCATAAATTATACATTGTTGATTTTCAAATATAACTGAATAATTCTTCTAACATAATTGTCCAACACTCAACAAATTATGCTTTAACTTTGGAGTGTAATAATTGTCTTTAACACTCTTCATACCTTCTTTTGTATGGACTTCCATAGCTCTTTTTGCATCAACCTCCAATGATTTGTCATCACCGAGCTTGATCTTGGATTTAAAAATTTCATCCATTATAGAAAAAAGTGTGTCATTCCCTGACATGTGGTTAGAACATTCCAAATCTAAATACCAAACATCTTTAGAAATACTTTTAGCTTTGTCATAGGATACAAATGAATTATCTAAAGGATTCTCATCACCTTCTTGAGCATGAGAAATGCTTTTATCATTATTACCTTCTTTTAATCTACACTCATAATTAAAGTGGCCATACCTATTACAATGATAACACTATATATTTATTTTATCAAATCGGCCTCTACCTCTTCTTCTTAAACCACGCCTTCCTCGTAAACCACCTCTACCTCTATTTCCTCTTGAGTAATTTTTGTTTTGGCCTCTACCTTGGGCTTGATTACTTTTGATGCTACTATTGGCATATTCATCATTTTTTATTTGTAATTTGGAGGAAAAAGCTTTCTCTTAACTTTCCCCAAATGAAACTCTCAATCTTTCTTCATGAGACATCAAAGATCCAACTAGATGATCAAATTGAAGTGTAGACAAATTCTCTCTTTTTTCTATGATTATGGCAACATAGTTCCACCTTGGTGTGAGAGTCCTTAACACTTTTTTTATCACAACCTCATTGTTCACAATTTCAACAAGTGTAGCCATGTTATTAACCACATCTTTTACTCTGACACAATAGGTACTCATACTTTTAGCTTCTTGCATCTTCAAATTCTCTCTTCAATGTTTGTAACTTGACAACTTTGACTTGGTCACTACCTTCGTAAGCTTCTTTTAGAGTCTTCCAAGCATCCTCTACTATCTTTGCTCCTGCAATTCATGGAAATAGGCTCTTATCTAGAGCTATTTGAATATGAAATAAGGATTGAGCATTCTTCTCCTTAGCCTGCTTCTTAACTTTTTTTATCATTTGTTGTAAGGGCATTCCAATCAACTGGCTCTGCATAACCTGATTCAATAATCTCCTACAAATCTTTTCTTATCAAAAAAGTCATCCTTTTGATACACTAATAATCATACTCATTTCCATCAAATTTTGGTATGGGCAAGGAGATAGAATTTGATATGATAAATTTTTGGCAAAATTCTAACTACTTAATCTTTAACCCAAAAGAAAAAAATTGGCTCTGATACCAGATGTAGAATTTTAGATTAAATCACACCCAAATATATGTAATATTCATAATACAGAAGAAATAAGAATTGGAAAAATAGAAAATAATTCTTCTTCAAAAGCTTGGAATCATTCTCCTTCATCTTCTTCCTGAAAATAAAGATCAATTACAATGTATTAATAGAATTGCATGTGAACATGTTTTTCTAATTATTGAGTAAAATATTTTAAATTTATTTAAATAATAATTTGCATGTAATATCAACTAAAACTAATTCTAGCCTTTCTATGGCTTTATTTTTTTCTAAAAAATATATTAACTAAAAATTAACTGTCTAAATTTGGCTCCACAAAAACTGTTCATGCAAACTAAATTTACACTAATAGTCTAAAAATAGAACTAAATGAACTGCACTTCAGCATCACTTTTCAACATTAGTTTGATTTTACAAAGGCGCATATATATGTAAGGTAGGAAAGTTTTCCCAAAGAGGATGGTGTACTGCCTTCCAAATTATTGTCGAATAGATCCAACCTCTCAAACCTTGAAAAATTTGCACTAGACGGGGGAATCGCTCCTCTTAAATCGCAATTAGCGAGATCAAGCTCAGCAGGTGAGGAAGAGTGGCTTAGAAAGGAAGAAAGGTTTGCTTCCAAGTCATGATTTGCTAAGAGCACAGGATTACTCAATCTTGAATGGTACAAAAACATGGAAGGGATCGAACCACGTATATCACACGCGCTGATATCAAGTGAAACCAAGGAGGACACATTCTCAAACCAAGAGGGTAGTGGAAATGAGAATGAATTAAAACCAATATGGAGATGAGATAAATGGGTGAGATTTAGGAGATCCGGAATAGAACCTGAGAGCCCACACTTGAACAGGTGAATCTGGGTAAGATTGGAAAGACTGCTAAGGGTCTCACCCAATGCTCAGATGGCATTGTCAAGTTTACTCCATCCATCGCCAAGTATTCCAAGCTTCATGGATTTTTGACCCATACAGCAAATCTGCTGCTCTTTGAAAGAGATGTGTAAAAAACAACAAACCTAGTACTCTTTAAAAGAGATGTGCACGAATCTGACGCATTTGATATATCCATATGACGCGAGCTTGACATATTTCCCAACTCTGCAGAGATTTCGCCACTAAATCCACCATTTGACAAGCTAAGGAAAGTAAGTCTCTTGTGTTTTGCCAACTGAGGAGGTATCGGCATACCATTAAAGTTATTAAAGCTCAAATCCAAGTGTTGGAGATGATGCAGATTAAACAACGGAGGATGAATCTCCCCACTGAACTGGTGGCCATCCATTTCATACCGACGAGTCTGGAGATCAACGCGAATGACATGGCTTGTATGATAATCACACGTTATACGCTCCCATTCGCAGCAGTTGTATCTCTGCCAAGAGGATAAGCGACCTGAATAATGATTAAGACCAGACATGAAATCTAACAAGGAACTTCTTTCATCCTCAGGTCATGCCCTTATAAACAGAAAATTAGTTTGCAGTATTATAATCCCTGCCAACAAATTAAAGGCAAAGGCAAAGGCCACATACATCTTAAATGAAAGTGGATACATTTCATCATAACTATAGACAAGTGTGAGTTTTGGTGAGTGCAGCAAACTATGTGGATGGATGGTCTATTTATATATCTCAATAAGCGACATTGTGGTCATTGTTTTCTTGTATTTTATCGTTCTGTATGACTAGCTTTTTGCGTGTCCCGTGTTTCCTGAAGTCAGAATGTTCGTATTATTAAGATGCTAAACAATATTAATATAATATGTTGTAAAAGAGCGTAGCACAAGGTTTCGATATCGCTTTCCTGTGCATAAACAGAAACACGACGTAAAGTAGCTGTTTTCGTGAGATTCTTCCGTCTATGTCCACCTACCTATTCCGAATTCATTGCGTTCCAGCATGGCCGAGGGTAATCGTGTGTGACAGATATGCGTTCGTTGGTGGGGATGGCACCCCCTTCCATCCATGTATATGCCCTTCCTTAGTTAACCCTTGTATTAAAGTTCTAAGGATACATTTATAATATATATTTATGTGTGATTATATATATTACCTTCCTGAATTAATATTTATATTAAGATTCTAAGGCTATATATATGTCCTTCCTGAGTAAGCATTTTAACGTCTTTATTAGGAATGACAGGAGCAATTAAGTGGGATCAGGCAAGTGTTTATATACGATCTGTACATTCAGAGTGTTGCTAGCATTGTATGTAAAAGTTGATAGTAATAGAGGATTCTATAATATCAACGGTGAACATAGATCAAAGTAATGGTGCTTTACTTTGTAACAACATTGAGAGCAGTTTCTATACATTTTAAATAGAGTAGAAAATCATAATAAAATTTATGAATAGATCACCTTTACCATACACAATAAAAACATAGTAGAAAATCAAAATAAAGTTAATATTCTTAATTACTATATTTTTTTTTAATTTAGAAAGTGTCAAAAATAAAATAAAATAAAACTTCTTAATGAGTCACTATTTTCATTAGATCATCTTTTATACACATTTTAGAAAGAGAGTTGAAAATCAAAATAAAAGTAAGATTCTTAGTGGACCACTTTTTGCATACACTTTAGAAAGAGAGTAGACAATCACACTAAGGTTATTTTCATATTCTAGAAGAAAATGTGAAAAGGTATTGGATATGACTCTAAATTTTATAAAATAAAGTTTATTAATATATCATCTTTGTCATGCATATTATAAATAAAGTAGAAAATCAAAATGAAATAAAAAGTCTTAATAGACCACTTTTTTTACGAACTTTAAAAAGAATGAAATAAAATAAAAGAAAAATTCTTAATAAACCATCTTGTACATGTACTTTAGAAAGAGTAGAAAATCAAAATAAAAATAAAATTTTTAGTGGACCACCTTTTTTGCCATACATTTTAAAGAGAGTAGAAAATCACATTAAGATTACTTTCATATTTTGGAAGAGAATATGAAAAAGTAGCTGATATTATGCTGAATTTTTTAAAATAAAGTTTATTAATAGATCACATTTGCCATGCATATTAGAAACATAGTAGAAAAATAAACCTAAATTAAAATAAAGTTAAGATTATTAATAGACAGCCTTTTTACTTATTTTAAAAAGAGTGAAAAACCAAATAAAAGGAAGATTCTTAATGAATCACTTTTTTCATTGGACCACCTTTTACATATACTTTAGAAAGAAATTAAAATCAAAATATTTAAGATTTTTAGTGGACCTCTTTTTTCCATACACTTTAGAAAGTAGAAAATCCATTAGGATTACATTTGTATTTTGATAGAAAATGTGAAAAAGTATTGGATATCACACTAAATTTTATTTGCACTTGAATAAATAAAGTATAAACAAGTATTTTCCAAAAAAAAAGTTAAAAACTGTTTTTGTTTGAAGAAAAAGAAATTATATATGGATTTGTGAATGATGAGTGTTATAATATATTTTAATTTTATTGGTTATAAAATGTTTAGTATAGTTTGAATGTAATCCAACATATTGGAAAAAATAAAAAATGATTTTAAGGGGATAAATTGAAAACGTGGAGACTTGTGAGCAACTAATGTTGAATATTCATTTTAAATATTCTTGAATTTTTTGTCTTAATACATTAGGGTCTTTGAAAGTAAAAAATAACCTCTTATTTTTTAAATAAAATAATCAAAAAGCATTTAGATATAATGTTCATTAAAAAAATCAAAATGATTATGAATATAATAAATAATATTACTCAAGACTTCTTCTTTTTTCACTAGCTCTTAATAACAATGTGTGTGTGTGTGTGTGCGTGCGCGCACGCGCGTGCATGCGTGCGAGTGCGCGTGGCCGTGTGTGTGTGCGTGTGCGTTTGCGTGTGTGTGTGTGGGGGGCATAATTTAAGATTCATTACTTTATATTCTATGGTTAGTAGTAATAATTAGTTAATTATTTATTGGCTTGATCTATATAGTGGTGAATATATTGAGGACTAGATTACCATAGGTTATCTTATGAAGGACTCACTAGGGAATAATAAAATAATAATTGTGTGCATATTGGGGGTTATTAAATCACCAAAATCAAGGTTGCTATAACATAAAGTATTAAAGGTTAGATATTTTTTAAATACTTCTTAAAGTGATAGGCATCAAAAGGTAGGTACTAAGGTTAAGCATAGATTAGAAGTGCCTACAACATATTAATGGTGTATATTTAAACCCAAGTAAAATATTCCCATATTTTACCCCTTTTTTATAGATCAATTTGAGTCAGAGTTTAGTTATGTATGATGATAAGATACATGCAAAGTTTAAGGAAATTATGAGAAGATACAAATAGATTGATGGAAAATAATGAAGCATAGTGTGAAGGAAAGTGTGAATAAGATCATTTTTGGGTACAAATTCAATGTCACTATTCTCAATATTTGGATTAACAATTTTTTTTAAAAAGTGAATTGATTTCCAACATGACATTAGATAAATTCAAATGATCTCGATGAATTCACATATCCATTGAAATCATTTTTTTAAACATTAACCTTTTACAAATCCTTGAATATTTATAATAAGTTGATTTAAACTGAGTACTAAAGCCGAAACATGAAAACATATTTAAGAGTGTGACTCGACATTTTTTCCTAAACTCATTTCAACACCCTTTTATTTAAATTTTATGTTTTATTCTTCGTCTAGTCATCATTTTCTTCAAACTTTTAATGGTTACTCCCACATGGCTTGAGCTTTATTTTATCTATTATTTGTAAGAAAAATTTCATAATTATAAATAAAAACTATACCTTCACCCAATTTTAATAGACCACATTTGATCCCCTCTCATTTCTAGTATAGTATATTTGGATCATATTTGGATGTTGTGTGGTTAAAACTAAAAATTAGAGAGTTATCTGATGTAGGCTAAATGATCATTGTCATTAGTCAATGATCTTTATAAGGCTACTACTCACCTTTATGTTTCATTTCTAGTAATATAACACTACAACATGAGTGTATATGCTTATAATGTAATCTTTTTCACTAATGTTACTCATCAAATCCTCAATAACAATATATGTCACTTTAGGTTGCTTAAGAGTATTTTCCAGTCAAATTCCAATATGTATACATATACATTTTTTATTTTTTATTTATTACAAGTATGAAATCCAAATGTATGAATTGATGGGACTATGTTCTAGTCATACTCAATATAGGTTTCTTAGAAGTATGTTACAACCATAAACCTGGAGAAACTACTCAAAAAGCATAAAGGAATGAAGTGGGCAAAAAGAGAAAGATGAAAATAAAGAGAAAAAATGACTAAATGTGACATAAAAACAAAAAAAAACTTTAGAAATATGCAAATGAGAACCTAATATAGACTAATTAATGATAAAAACACAACTATCCTCTAAGAAAATGATTTATTTACTAGTAACTATTCCCGTACATAAATTTCATATGTGGAAATTCAAATTTCATTTAATAAGACACATGTTCAAGTACCAGTATTTGAGTACCAGATGCTTGTATTGTATAGAAATTGAAATTAATGGGGAAAATGTAAGAATGAATTTAAATTGGTTTTAAAAGGATTCAAGTTAGACGATTGATTTTTTTGGTTTGTTAAAAGCTTGAGATTTATTGAAAATCACTCTACTAGGGTTGAATTATTTTTCACACTTTTTTTATAACTCTTCATACTACATATGAAATTGTATTTTAGTCCTATCATATTAACCAAGAATTAATATACTATTTGGGAAACTCGTGTCTATACTATGATCAATTTCAAGACACCTGCACCATCTAATGTAGGTATAGGTGGGGGAGATATAATCAATCATGGTTTTGAAACAAACCTAATTTTTTTTCTTGAAATGGTTTCAAATGGTAATGAACATTTCTTAATCGACTCTATTGTCTTCAACTTTATAAATCATGTCACTAGTTTAAAAACTATTTTTTGGTTTCTTTTTTCATTTCCCATCTCCCCTCAAAGTGTATGATTAAGAGTTGGTTGTATCATAATTGATAGCTCCACAATCTAAGCTTTAGGGTTTGAAAAATTCAAACCTAACCAAATAGTTTTTCATTTATACACATTCCAATACTGAGCAATATAATATCACATTGAAGCATGGCCAATGGTTTATTTGATACATATCAGTCATTTTTACCACTAGACTAGGGAATTATTCATGTATAAACAAGGCAAATTCAAAATCCATAAGCATATTTAGATTCCTATTCTTCACATTCCCTATTGAGGTTTCATTGACTAGCTAATTCATACCTTAGGTTGGATTATCTACTATGATGCAATTAAGTTATATGTTCTTAGGCTCTAGAAATGAGTCTTTATTGAAGTAGACTATTCTAAGGATACTAAGGATACAACATATATACACATAATAGATAAATACACTTCATAGTGTGTATTGTAAATTAGTATGCCTAACACTTGATTAAAGTTCCAAGACACAGACCATAAGGATTGTAAATTTCCTCTTATGGATAACTCATGACTAACTACTCAATCCAAAACCTCAACATAAGTGAATAATTTTTTTGTTTTGTCTTTGTACGGGTGGAAAAAGATCACCAATGAAAAATACAAACAAAAATCTCTTGGAGTATAAAAACATGGCCTACAACATAGAACCCCATAGGTGGTACAAATGCATCTAATAAACAATTGATTTTGGTCAATGGTAAAATTGTGTCATACCTATCTCACACTCTACCAATAAAAACATTTTTATTGATCCCTAGTACTCATGTTTTATAGTTTCAATTGTCACAGGCTCCTTCTAAAATGGAAAAATTAGGTGTAATTGATAATTTGATGAATTTTAAATTAAAAATTATTACGGTCTCATAACCCTTCTCTACCTCTCTTGGATGGAAAATATTTACAAGTTAAGTGTTGTACTTTATAACTTATTGATTATATGAGTGGTAGTAAACAATTGTACATATCCAATTGATTTTATTCTTTAGATGATTTGGATGATGGGAAAAATATGAACCTTGATGTTTCCCTATGTTATTTTATTCTTGTAATTTTTGTATTCTTATTGACTCATTTTGTAATTATATGGATGGTGGTAGTTATCAATTTTTTGTAATATGAAGGTGTTATGTCCATTAGAAGTTAATATTTTATGGTTTTTACTTGATTTTTTCACTATAACTATTTGGTCAAGAGTGTTACAACATGTTTTTAGCCATGATTATGGCATGCTAGATTGGTCACATTTATTATGCTATTTTTTAAAAACACATCATAAGTTCATAGCTCACACCAACAAAACAATATGGAGGTAGCTCACACCAACTCTCTTGAAACAATCATCAACCAAAGTGATATAAAGTTCATTAAAAAATTTAGGGATCCATAACTCAATGGTAACTAGTTCCCTATAACACATTTAAACATTTATTATACTATTATTGTTAAATCCATTGAAGTGTGTATGAGATTTTTAGTCTTTGTTCCATCCAACCAAAAAAGAATAGTTTCATTTAAAACAGAGATATTCATAGAATGTCAATTTATTTTATGAATAGTTGGAATCCGATCACTCTTTTGAATAGAAATATATTTTCATCAAAATTGGCTTTGAGAAAGTCTATGATAGAATTGAGTGGCCTTTATAATTTATTTATTTGAATTAATTTGGTTTGTAATTAGGTTTTTTCAAAAAATAAATATTTTATTCTAAAATGCATTCATTTGTATTAACATGAAGGGTGCATAATTAGATGATTTTATGTTTTTTGATCCATTACAAAATGTTTTACTTTATCTCACTCCTAATAAGTTTGTGCTACTAAAGGGTTCAATTATTTACTAATAGATTACACCTCTAAAAGATACTTAAATGTATTTATTTCAAAAATAAGATAAATTATGATTATTTAGTACATGCCTCAAACTTTGTCAAAAATATTCTCTTTGGAGAATGAAATTAGGGTTTCCATGGGTTATGGATCAAAACATGAAGTTGAAAGATATTATTAGGTTTGGAAGGAGTTCATTATTTTTTTTGGTAAACCCTACAAGGTGTTATGGCTAGGTTTAGTTAAATAGATTTGAGGTCAAGTCAATTAATTTTAATGCATTTTGTATTGGTCTTTGTTTACGTTCAATATTGAACCAATTAAAACTCAAAAGTAAATCAATATGAGGTGGACATGCACTAAGGTTTGGAAAGCATAAAAGAAATAATATTAATTGCTTGCAAAATGAAGCTATGATAAGGTTAAGTGAAAGGTAGATAAAATAATAAAGGGTGGAAAGGATGAAAAAAGGTGACCATAGATGAGAAAGGGAGCAAAAAAATTTCAAGGGTCAACATTTCAAGGAAGAATGCAACTACCATTTCTCATATCTAGGCAAGTAAAAAGTTTCATAAATTATTTATGGGATTTTTAAAGGTTTAAATGAAGGATTTTTTCTATTCTTGTTGATTAAAATGGTTTCTATGGGTCTTATAATATTTAATTATAGAGACTATAATTTTATCCTAGGTGAGTGTACAATGAGTAGGATTGTGTTTGCCTTTTCTCTTTAATCTTGTAGCACCATTTACTCAATTGTTTTGAAGTACAAAAACCTTTTATTAAAATACTTGAAACTTGATTCGATATGAAAAATAATATTTCAGTCTTCTTTCCTTTCAGATTGACTAATTATTTATAATTATTAGTTTATTAAATATAAACTAGATCTTCCACCTCATATAGACATAGGGTTGATAGCTTGCTCTCCCCTGTAGGCCCATAGAGATGATACTCATATCGAATTATTGTCTAACTAGTTAAGTTGTTATTTAACATACTATATCATCATTCTTTCTAAAGTAATATTAACTCTTCAAACAAGATAATATGGCCTTAAAAAAATTAAGGAAACGATGATCTTTTTCCAATGTTAGACTTACAGGTAGTTAAGATGACCGCTTGAAGTCTTAGAGTTAGTAAACATTAATTTGTAATTGGCTAAATTGATTGTATGTACTTTTTTTTTTGTGTAAAAACATACTATATAAAATTATGGTTATTTTCAGTTCTTTTATAAAGTGTTTACTATATAACCTCAAACCATCTTATAGTAACATATATTTAGTAGAGGTTCTAGTTTTGTTTTAGATACATACTTTAATTAAAATAAAGTTTATTCATAGTTCAATCTCTATTCATAATCAAATATATCTACAATTTGTGTGTCATAATAAGTGGATGGATGTAGTAATGTTTACGGGAGGAATTTTAATGAAGCCTTACTCAAACATAATTTAGATCCTCCGAATACTATTATAAGCAGGAAATGTATAATGAGTTAGTATGACAAGGATTTGAGTATCATTCGATTTAGCATAGAGCAATTTTAGCAATTGAAAATTAGAGGATAAATCTATAATATTGGAAACATAGGATATTACATTAATGATATAAAAGTGAAGGGAAGGACAAATTTTAAATACACGTCGTGGAATTGATTTGAAGTTGTTCTACCTCGACGCAAAAATATTTTAATTTAATGTCATTATGTAATTAAAAGGCTTTTAGTGTTGGTGATTCTCTTATTAGAATATAGTGAGATGTTTGTAGTTGGGGGCATGCTAAATAATGGTCATCATGTTTGATAGAATATTGTGTCAAACTTACAGACATAAAATATTTTAATATTATTCACTTCACCTTAAATAAGTTTTAATGCATTCCATTATTGTAGGAAATTTTGATGAAGTTTATATACATGATTATGGTATATCATGGTTGAATATTTGTTTTAATTGTATGAGTGCATGGTGGTCTGAAATACTATTATTAGGTGTTTATATGTTTGAGTGTATTGTTCTTGGTTGTTTGGATTTACACTCTAAGGTTTATGGATTTGCATGATGAACTTGTAGATGATTTATGTGGAATGGTGGAATATGGAGAATAACTTAAGCCCAACATATGATTCTTGTATTTCTTTATGTGAAGGACTTTTATGTAGCACTTCGATAGTAAATCTAATTTGGATTATATTGTGTCATTTTATTATGAATGATGCGATTTATAATTAGTATTTTAAATAACTATTTTTCTCATTAAGGGATGATGAATGATAGACAAGAATCTTATTAAAATTAACTCATCATTGGTTAACAAGAGGATAATGATTTTTGTATGTTATAGTAAGGAATAATGTTTATGTGGACTATGACCCAACTTTTTTTGGTTTTTGGAAATTATAAAAAGCTTTGACCAAAGTAATGCTATATCTCTATACATTTTTTATCCAACATACATTCTACTTTACATGTAAGCTTGAAGTCATATCATGTGATTGTAATTTCACATTGTTCTTAATTATTTAGTGATGTCTGTATCACTATTACAAACGCCTTCACGAAGGGAAGGGCCACTACTAGTGGGGAGGTGTGCAAAGGACCATTGATATGTGGTTCGAGGTAAAACTCCTAGATGATGCTATCCCTCCTTATTGATTATCATAACTAAAAATAAGTGCATACTCATGGCTACTTCAGCAATTGATTACTCATAGAACTATTGAATATTTGGTGTATTAACCTATTTTACTATTCAGTAGTGGCTGATGATAGTATATTGTATTTTGATGTAGTTTTGTGTCATGTTGTATAGTATTTGTTGTGATTGTATTCATTATATGTAAATGTACCTTATTTTATCTTTTAGTTGATTCTATTTTATAATGTTTAACATTCGTTTCAATGTTTTGGTGTGCTATATAACTGAGATTGACATTATTTCTCTTTATTGTTTTATACCATTTATGTTATGAGAGAACTAATTTATGCATATCACTTAATTTAGTTGATATATTATTTATAGTACCTTTTAAAGTTATTATATTATCAAATTATTAGTTTTGGGTTGCTATGTGGTTGAATTAGAATATTAAATTTATATTATTGAACTAAATAGTAATGACAAAAAAGGTAAATCCCATTATAAACTAGGCATATTGATTGTGCACTTAAGGAAACTATGGGCCTTTGACTCATTGACATCAAACTACAAGGTTGTGCCTTAATTGTTAAATAGATCATCAAAATCTTAGAAGGACATGAGGTTTAAAAGATTTTTTTAAGACATTGCATTACCCAATGAACTCCTTTAGGTAGGAAAGCATGGAAGGATCTTAATTTTTAAAGTGTTCTTATTTATCTTGTGCCAGTTGAAACTGGTGCAACATTTATGGTTAAAATTACATCGAAATCATGAGAATTTTTCAAACCAAACCTCATCAACATAGGGAATGGTTTGAAAAATGTATTTTTTTTAATTCTCACTCTCTAGTGGTCCCCCATTCTTAGTTTTCATATTTTCCCATGGCTTAAGAGTTTTAGGATTTTAAAAAAGGGAATCACAACAGTGAGTTACATCTTATTCAATTTTTCTTAAAGGTGGCTCTCATGGGATATGATTATAATTAAATATTATTCCATGCTTAAGGATTCATAGTCTATTTCTCAAATTCAGAACTCCATACCTAATGTTTGTCTTCAAAATATTAGTGTTTTGTCTAGACTCCCATGGTGGAGAGACTTATAATGGCTTAGTGATACTACTTTTTATTTGTACAAACCCCAAATTGGGTATCATATTCTTTCCCCTCATCATAATCAAAATGAAACCCTCAACCACTAGTTGAAGTTATGTTCTCTATATGGTGTCTAGGATAGAAGATTTTCCAACAATTGTAAATCCATAATTGAGGCCAAAAAAATAATTTTCTCTATTGTGTTCTGTCATGTCTAACTAGTTGAAGACCAACTCATGCATATGGGGCTTTTAAATCACACTTGCCTTGCTTATCATTAGGTTGAGACCTTTAAATACCTTTTTTGGTTTTACCTCCCTGCATAATCTTCTTGTAAATAGATTCATACATTTTTTCATCCTTTTATTCCATAATTATTCACTTGGGAAATGGATCTTATTAAGGACTTGAGACATGTTACTTATACTTGATACATTATTTTTTGGAAAATATTTTGTGTTTATATTCTTTTTCATATATGGAAAGATATAAATTATGTTATTTTTAATCATGAAGCTATGGAAAGAGATTTTGTCGTGACTAATAAATTTACCTCATTATCTCCCATTTTTTATTCAAATCCAAGTCAAGTTGGTGAAGGTCCACTTGGAGGTGGAATACCTCCAGACTCTATTTGATGACTAGGGGAGCATTCAATGTGTTGTCAATGAAGTGCCTCTTAATGTTTTATGTCACCGATATCCATCTTTGACAAGGGCCAAGGTGTTTTCATCATTGGTCTAGGATCCCGCATCGATGGTGGCATGCTTAACTTGTTTGGAGGAAATAATGGCAATTTTGGGGTGTTCGTCCCTAATACAAGTTCGCTTGCATGGCTCTTTCCATTTTTTCTTCTTAGCAAATTGAGGACATTAATGAAAATCATCATATTTATATGTGAAAGATCATACCTAACATAAAATATTATTTAGGTATTAATAGATGTTGGGTCAATCATAATAGCCCCCTTCCTCTGCCTCCTCCAATTACTATGTTTGGTGTTGTTATCTAATGGATTTATTCTTTATGTTTGTTGGACCTTGTTTTTATCACTTTTTTTAATAAATCATAAATTGATTATGACTATAATTATTGTATAAAATAACTTTTTTCCCATAAATATTAATAAAAGTTTATATTTTTCAAACTTTAATTTGCTTGATGTAACATACATTATAAAATGTAATTTACATACGTATCTTTCTATACTAATAATATAATAATATTATATTTTTTATTAATAAAAATATACTTTTGAAATAAAAATAATATTACATAAACTTTTTTTACTAAAATTTGACTTATTATGGTGGGGCGAAGCCCTGAGATTCGTCTCACGTGAAACAAAAATATAAAGATGTTGTTTGCCACCATTGACAGGTTGACACAGGGAGTGGCAGATATGATAAAAATATTTTGTCACGTGGAGAAAGTTGAGGATAGAACTGTAGAAACCGTTCACTACAATAGTTGTTAATCTATTGTTACGCCGCCCCTTACATGCATAAGGTCGTAAATTTGGTCCATATATAATTTGCTTGATACAGCGAGCACCCAGGAGCGCAACAGGTAATTTTTGATTTTTGTTCAGCAAACTCAAAACACATAATTATTTATCTGTTGTTCATCTTAACATTTATATCCCCATTTCGATATTGAAACCTGTAATTTCAAAAGGAGGTGAGTTCCTATGTTTATCAGAGATATACGGTGAAATGGTCATTTTTATCAAGATGAACAAGATTTTTGCACGGATCCAACACTGAAATGTGGATCTCTTCAAGATAAAATTTCCTTCCACCTGAAAGTATTATGTTTGGCTTCTTGACTTCTTCATTTATATTTATATTACCGGAATTTTATTTTTTTCATCACCATTAAACAATAGGCAGTGCGTAGCATTAAAATGTCAATCCTCTTCATTCTCACGAATTAAATAGAAAAACATGTCAGAATCTAACAGCTCCTAAGAGCACAATTGATTACCTTTGTATAAGCAACTAAACACGTAATTAAACTAGAATTAACAAGTAACTAGAATTCAGAAATAACACAGAATATGAGACACAATACAATCTTGTATTAATACTCTTCCAAAAGGAAATACAATGAAGATGCCACACTCTTCTTCCCACACCTCTAGGGCTCCCACACCTCTAAGGCGTACAATAATTCTCCTTCAAGAGTTCACTCTCTCAATTACGGTCACAACAAACAACTCAAACACAGAGTTGTTGTTCACCTCCACCAGTCAGTAACAATACTGCCAGTACACAAGTACTCAAAGTACTCCAAGTAGATCTCTCTAATCTTGCACAACCTGCAAATCAAATGAGACAATACTTACCATGTAGATCTTCTCCCTGATCTTGCAACAACCTGGAGATCAACCTGATCTTACAATTAGAAGGATTTCTTCCTTGTCCTTGATTACATTACATGCCATGGGTCTATTAAATAAATCCCATACAAACAATAATTAGACTTCCAATTACAATAATTAGAAACATAGACTCAAGACTTAAATTAGTCTTTTACATGCAAACTAACTGTCCATCCAAAAATAGACCAGTTCTAGAGACGCATGCAAACGCAGTGTGCCGACATCGATTCCTGTCTGACCGATGTCGGCCGACCATAACCGACGTCGGTTGCTCTGCAACTCAGCAACCTCCTCCATTTGCATCAGTGAAGCTTTTTAGCTCCACAACCTAACAACACATTATCTTAGTACCTGCAAGAAATTTAGCTTCTGTTTATCCATGTCTCATAAAACAAATACAGGGCTACATCTGTGCAGAATTATGTTACCTCAATGAAGGGAAAGATTCGTGAATTGGAGGCTTAATAGCAACATCTTAACATCTTGTTCAGCTCACTGATAACGGCTTTTACCACGTGGTCGTTGGTTTGATTGCCATAGCCAACAGGAGGTTGCCTATAAATATGATTTATTAATTAATAGGTTATTTAACTGACAATCTCTGTTTCAGAGCTGGATCCGTTGATTGATCGGCCGCCCTATCTATGGTGCACTTGTTTATTCGTAGATGCAGCGGCTGCTGCCATTGTCGTATCTCCCTGCAGTCGTTTGTTCTGCTCCCGCAATCTCACACAATCCTTGTTATCACCATGCCCAGGGTTCGAACCTCCCGAAGCAACCTTTTCGTCCAACAACATTAACGTTATTGCCATATCAAGTTCTGTTCTTTTCTTTTCTTTAACTCAAGGCAATTTATAACCTCCAGTCGAGTGCCATCAATGCCCACCAGTAAACCGACATCAGAATGTCTGCTCACAAATGCCATACCTGGGTTTGGACATGGTGGCTAATAATTAAAGAACAAATCCTGCATCTCTGCACACATGAAGTAAAAAATGTCAAGACATCCATTAATACAAAAGGTTGTCCATTAAAAAATAATTCATATGGAGGACGGGTTATACGCAGAATAATTGGAGGCCCTCAACTGTATATTTATTCTTTTCATCCTCTGGCTACTCAAAAAACTGGCAGATGCTGAGTTATCGTTCGTTACCGTGTCAAGAATATGATCATGATTACGACGTTAAACATGATTTTCAATTTGCCGTGTATTCGATGCTACGCATGGATAAACAGTGATATATATATTTTTTCACGAAAGAAATACAACCACAAACGCTATGGCAGTGACTTATATATGTGCTTCCTTAGAAAATGACCGTTAAGGAAAATAAATACTCATTTGTGTCTATTCATCCTTAAGTGAGATTATAGAAAGTAATTGACCTTTATTTCGTCCTTTATTGAAGAATCGTTTAGTCTTGATTCTTACTCAAAACCAAGCTCATTTCAATGTTTTATTAGTCCCGAGGCATATTATAGATTTCATATTTCTTAACATGCTATTAAAATTTGTACTATGTAGCCAATGAAATGGCATTTTTTTTTTGGTATGATATAAATATTCAAACTTATTTAATAGTTAAAATGTTAATTTTTAATGAAAAATAATTATGTATGTGATTTGTCATTGATGCTAAATACTTGAGATGTTATTTCAAGATTTGTGTGAATTAAGGTATAGAGCAATTTTGTGTGTATTATGTGTTTGTTGGAATATGTATGTATGATTCTTCTTATTGTGTTCATGATAGTTGAATAATATATATAAGTATTTCGTTTATATTGATGTTTTTTGAGTTTGAATTCAGTTATCTGAATAGTGCATCCTTGTCCCACATAGATGCAAAGCCCTATCCCTAATTCGAAGTGATCTCGAATAATCCCATAATCGGTTATACAACCCCTATTATAGTATATCAGATACGAGTGCTAGATAAGTGATTCTTCATTAGCACACTCACTTTTTATAAGTTTCCATGCATATTATGTTTCAAATCAGTTTTGTGTGATTTATTGTATATTCTTATACATTCTTATTTTACTTAGTAGTTTGTCATAATTGGAATTAATACTTCTTTAATTTCCCAATTTTCATAAAACATATTGGTAAATTGATTGAATATTCAAAACCCTAACAATAGATATTACTAAGATTTTTTACTTCTTTTTTAATGTTTTGAATTTTTGTATTAGGGTTTCTTAGATTTGATAAATTCTTTACTAACAACAATCTTCCAAGTTTCTATTTCATATTTTATGCAATCTAAGAAAGTTATTTCTAACTATCTTAGAAGAAGTGTTAGACTAAGTGGTACTCAAGTTGAGAATACTCATATCTCTTTTGCTAAGGCACATAACATGGATAAGAAGGAGAGTATATCAAGTCCTTTTGATATTAATGAACAAACTGAATATGTATAAGTGCATGAACATACATTAAAGCATGAACAATATAATAAAGAAAATATTGAATCATAAGATGATGTCAGAATAGGCCAATAAGTGATCTTCTAGTAGAGTGAGCACACAAGTATTCTGCAACAATGATGACCTTGTCTATATTCAGAAACATACAAGAAGATGTACAATAATTTCTTTCTTTATTAAATTTTCTTGCTTACCAATTATATGTGTTGCACTACTTTGCACAACTCAATTACAATAACTTGGTGAAGAGGAATATAAATAAGGAGTAAGGGGAGTTAATTCACTAGAGAACTCATAGTTAGACTGAGTGTAACTCATACGAAAACTCACAATGGTAGTCAATTCATATCTAGGTGGAACTCACCCTCTTACCCACTTAACCTCTTACCACACCTAAGTAAGTTAAAGCAACAATTGTAGGAATTATCCATTTAATAAATAAATGGAATAGTTAGTATCCTACACCAACACCCACCCTTAAGCGTAGCTTAGGTAGGCAGAAAAGAAAAGATGGATCCTAGCAACAAGGCCTGATGAGGTATCCACATACAATGCAACTCTCAATAAGTGGAGTAAAAGGAGAAAACCTAGTGGGAAAAAACTTCTCCCTAAAATAGAGATAAAGAAAAGAAGTTAGGACTAGAAATTCCACTCCAACACCCCCCTCCCTTAAGCATAACTTAGGTGGGATGTAAAATTAGGTTCTGACAATGAGCCTTGATGACGTACCCATGTACATAGTGATGATCCCAATATCCTTTAAAATATGAATGATATATGCCTCCACAAAGAAGAGAGAGAATTTATGCATAGAATATCACATGGTGAATGTTGTAATAGGTCCCTCTACAACAAATGTTCTCTCTTCCTTTTAGAAGAAAGAAACCATGAGCTATCAAACTACTAAATTTCTACTCTAATGGAATGTGTGTAGAAATCATGATGTTGATCTCTGAAAAATGTTGAAATGTCTCTCTGCTAATGCTCAAATGTGCCAATGTTTGATCAAGTATCATAGGACTAGCTGTAGATGATAGCAATGAAGAAGCATATAATGAAGGAGAAAAAATATCTAGAGAATAAGATAAACATGAAACATTCACTAAAGGAATGTCCATGTGAAGAGTGGAACATGACTCACCAACTAAATAAAGAATGTCCAAAAAAAGAGATGAGTTGTTGATGCTAAAAATAGGTGTATTCATACTGAAATCAATAAACTCCTCAAAAATGCAAGTCTGTGAAGGCTCTAAAAGGGTAATAATATGCATAGGAATGGAAGTAGAGTCTACAATAGGACAACTAAGGTCTAGCATAGTCTCATCTTGTAGTGGGGGCTCGACATAAGGAAGAACACTATCCACAACGGATGTATCATCACAAGAAATAAAAGCATGAGGAGAGAGTACAATACTCTCTGAAGAGACAATAGCAAGTGGTGGAGGAGATGTGACATAAATCTTAGTAGGATCACCAAAAAAAGACTATAAGATGCTCCAAACAGTGCATGGACACTCTATATATTCCACATGGTAATGAAGATCCATGAAAATATGAAGTAATAGAGTGGCAAAAATCTTGTCACAAGGATTAGCCCACTTATCAACCTAAAAAAGATTAGTGGGTGAAAGAATCTATTAATATAGAAATGGAATACAATTATTACATGTAAGTGTTCTATATAAGCATGTCAGAGAGCATAATTATCCTTCCCAAGAAGGATCACTGAAGATAAAACAACTATCCTCATTTGGAATCTTTCAAATTGGTTTGACATGACCAAGAGAAGACACTAGGGAAGTGCACAACTATACAAAATACTTTGCAATAAACCCCTGAAACACGCTCATGAAAGGGATGTTGGGCGCAGTTGAGAATGCATCCAAATGGGCAATTAGTGATTGAGTAAGCAAAAATAATGGTGCACGCTCTAGAGATGGATTTAGACCAAGATAAAAATGAGTCCATATAGATGAGAGCAATCAGTGCATGATTTACGTTGCAAAAAGTAGTAGGGCTCAAAACTCCCCTTGAATATGACACTTTATAACTTGAGTGAATTTTAAAAAACAAAGTAAACCAATGGAAAGAGGACAAAAAAATATGAACTTTATAAAAAAAGGGCACTCAATTTTGAGTTACCAGTCAAAAGTTATAGTAAAACACATTTTTTGACATTAATGACCTATTTAATTAAATTTGAACAAAAAGTTAAAATACAGACAAGGTTAAATGCCAAGTATGTCATGTAACCACCCATTGGAATCGGTACTAAACTAATAACCTCCTCACATGAACAAAAGTCAAAAATACCCCTTCTTCTTGCCCTTATGTGCACTTAAGTGAAAAATAACTCACTTAAGGCAAAATAAAATAGCAACTTAAAAAATAATAACTAAAAATTAGCTAATTTTAAAAGATTTTAGGGCACAATTATCAAAAAATGATTAGGGCAAATTAAGTTTTGATTTATCAAAGAGAAGAGTAAGTTGATGGAGCCAATGGAAGAAGGAAGCTTGTTGGAAAAGTTTGTACGCACTACTAATCTGCATGTAAAGGAAGAGACCAATGCCACGAATCTGCACTACATGTACAGGGTTTAACTTCTACTCTCTCTCTCCTCCTCTTATCTGCCTCTAATTTCAAAAAAAATTGATCACAACTGCTCCATTACTCCATTCTTCAATAGTTTGGATGACGAGGGGACAACATCCTCCAACTAGCGAGTGGTGGATTGGGCTTGCACCAAAATGCAACGACACAAACCTAGCGTCATTGTCGCTGATGCATTGAGACTCTATTTTGGAGCAACGAATGTAAGCTATGAGCAATGCATGAAGTGATGTCTGAAGCGTGATGTGGTATGCATGGCCGCCATTTATACATTCCTACAGCTTGTTGTCCAGGGGCTTATTGCCTCGAGCAAACATTTTATGAAAAACATAGAGTGCAATAGTAAACTGCATGCAGAAGACTAATACATGTATGAATTTTACCATGTAACACATTTACCTTGACATATCTCAGACCAGCAACAAATTTTCCCAGCTTCCTGACAGAATGCAAAAAATAGGCCTCGTTCTACCAAATGCAAGCTTTATGGTAGCGCAACAGTTCACCGAAGACAATGGCATAGAGAGATTTTGAGAGGCTCAAAATCAGGTGGACCACACGAACAAGTCAGGATAAAAGAAAACAACATGCAGTCCACGTAGAAGAACATCCGAGTGCAACCATAAATTATGAGTAACTATCACAAACCAACTGCGAGTGAAGGAAACCATCGGTGAGTGGGCGGATGACAGGAGCATGGAGGTCATCGAATTGTCAGAAACAATGAGACAATAACCACTAGTTATCATGCTTCTAATATATCCTGGATCTCATCTCCTTACAGTTCATCGACCAGGTTGAAGTATCTAAATCGGAATAAGAGGCTGTGGCCAGGACTGCAAACAAAAGAGCATGGCCAATGGTGGAAGTGTAGGCTCCAATGGGTAGAATGGTGAATCATCTCAACACTTCCAGAAGTTTCAAACTCTTAACCAAGCATAAAACCAAGTCGATGCATCCTCCTCTCAGCTTTGTAAAACTAGGCTTATACTACCAATAAAATACATGTAGAAGCCAATAGCAACAATATTTAAATTGTTATCAAATTTAAGAGAATACAAAATAAAAATCAAATAGATTAACTGATGCTTATTACTAGAACCATAAGATCTGACACCATGTCAGAATAGATTAGTAGGTGATCTTCTGGTAGACTAAGCACACAAGTATTCTGCAACAATGATGACCTTGTCTGTATTCAGAGACATACAAAAAATGTGAAATAATTGCTTTTTGTATTAAATTACCTTGCTTATCAATTATCTACCCTACACTACTTTGCACAACTCAATTACAATAGCTTGTTGAAGAGCAATATAAAGGAGTAAGGGGAGTTAACTCACTAAAGAACTCATAGCTAGACTGAGTATAACTTACTTTGGAACTCATAGGAGAACTCATAGTGGCACTCAGTTCAACTCTAGATAGAAATCTAGGTGGAACTCACCCTCTCATCCACTTAACCTCTTATCACACCTAAGTAAAATAAAGCTACAAGTGTAGGAATTATCCATTTAATAAGTAAATGGAATAATTAATATCCCACACCAAAAGATGAACATCAAGATGTAATCCCACCTATACGTGATGATGCTTATCAATTATCTACTCTGCACTACTTTGCAAAACTCAATTACAATATCTTGTTGAAGAGGAATATAAAGGA
This sequence comes from Torreya grandis, assembly GCA_037957365.1. Lineage (NCBI taxonomy): Eukaryota > Viridiplantae > Streptophyta > Pinopsida > Cupressales > Taxaceae > Torreya > Torreya grandis. The sequence continues at coordinate 1,918,953 of JARHVA010001703.1, forward strand.
CTAAGGGGAGTTAACTCACTGAAAACTCATAGTTAGACTGAGTGTAACTTACTATGGAACTCATAAGAGAACTCACAATGGCACTCAGTTCAACTCTAGGTAGAAATCTAGGTGGAGCTTACCCTCTCACCCACTTAACCTCTTATCACACCTAAGTAAGATAAATCTACAAGTGTAGGAACTATCCATTTAATAAGTAAATGGAATAATTAATATCCCACACTAACAGATGAACATCAAGATGTAACCCCACCTATACGTGATGAACAATCAAATATTAATAAAGTGAAAATGATTAATAACTTTTGACAAATAATCCATGAATAATCTTAGGATTACTTAGAAATTTTAATAACTCTTTTAAAAATAAAAAGTGCAAGCATTGTTAAATCCTCTAAGACCTCTATTGATATGGGCTTCTTTGCTTTTTCTACATCAATCAAGGCAAATCATACCACCATATACTATGGGGTAAGCCTAAGTGTTTGAATATTAATATGGTAATTCATACTCAGTGATTTGAGATACCACCATTGGTTAGCACACATTTTATTCTAGAGGAAAAATCCCTTATGCATATTATTTTAGCTCTACAAACTAAGCTGTTGCATATGGAACAATGTGCTTTGAAACCCAATTAGGCACTTGATTTGTAGAATTTATTAAATTCTACATCGACTCAACATATTTTAGTATGTCCTTTACAAACTAGTTTTATCACACCTAAGCATGCATTGTATGATGGAAAAGGTGACCTCTAGCAACACTTGAGATCATTTCACGTAGCATGTTTGGATTATGCATCTAACAATAGGTTGTTCACCAAGTTATTTCCTAGAAGTTTAAAAGAGTATGATCTAAGATAGTTAAATTAAAATTTACCACATCACTCAGTTTATGCATGCAATCCTTTGTTATATTTTTTACATGTACTTTTATCAATCAATATAAGTGCAAATATTTCATATGCTCAGATTGCTCAACTCAAACAAGAATCCAATAAACCTATAGATGAATATGTCTTACAATATAATACTATGTCATCTAAGATGATAAATCATGTGGCAGATAAGGAATTACAAGACCTCTAAATTAAAGTTTGTTTCCATTTCTATATGAGTCTATTATGTTTAATAATCTTTTATCATTTATGGATTTATGTCACATAATTAATGAAAGAGAGGTAAATTTGTTGGATATGCATAATCTAAAGTATGAAACCAACCTTGTTTCTACTTCTCATTTGAATAATCCAATTAAACCACCATATAAGGTGAGACCAATGAAAATGAGAATAATAAAAAAGAAGTAATGATTGTTGTTTCAAAACCTACTGCATGAATTGTATTATCATTGCCTCCAAGGAGATAGTATACAAAATTCCCAGAAGTTCCTTACAAGGTCTTGAAAGAATTATTGGAAAATAATCTCATATCTCTCCCTCCAATTAAATACATTTATGTGAGTAATCCTCTTCCAAAAATATTTGATCAGAATGCCATTTGTGATTTTCATATAGCACTAGGGCATATTAAAAATAGATGCATTTGTTTGATACATAATATTCACTATTTAATATATGAAAACATCATTGACATGGGTACATTTACTGAAAGTACAAAGGCACAACGTAGTGAGAGTAAAACAATAAAGATATGTAATGATACGTTTCCTAAGCGTACATGTTAAGAACCAAAAGATAAATCAAATATACACATACAATGCACACCCTCTACCAAATTCTTATCATACTCATACAAAGACACAACATCCTTTCAATGGAATTATTCATACATATCATATTTCAGTGCCATCTAAACCACTCATCATATTTGTAGAGCATGATATTGTAGAATATAATTTTTAATTTCACTCTTTATTCATTTGATCTTATGTGATCATCAAACTACACAAAGTGTCATGGTTAATAATGGTTCAAGTGTGAGTATGTGCACTATCACACTTCTATTTCATCTTGGGTACACAATTAATGATATACTTCCTAAAACAATATTAATAAATGGAATCAATAGTCATGTTTAGAGTTATCTTAGTGAGATCACATTACCACTATATGTTGGTCTAGTACACATATCCATCAAGTTTACAATAGTGTCCAATACATGAGTCTTCAATATGTTATTGGGACGTCCTTGGATTCATCAACTTCATGCAGTACCTTGCCCAATTCATAGATATTTAAATACATTTTTTAAATTAGGTTATCAAAGTTCATATATTTCATATGAATACATACTATAAACTAAGGTTATTATTCATACACAAAATATTTTAGTTGAACAACCTAAAAAGGTTCAAGCTACTCAAAGAATTCATAAATAAGTGGTCATCATTCTAAGGAGACCTATCCTTGAAAACCACTTAATCTAAATTTTGAAAAAATATTTCACAGAGCCTTTATATACTCCATTATGTCCTAAATTATTATTACAAAGCATTAAGAGTGTTATATAAATGACAACAACACAAATTTCATACACTCTAAAAGGCATTTTGAATAGTCCCGAGTTCACTAGGTTAAAAAAATATGCATCATATTAAAGATGATCATCATGATACTAGCACTTATGTCATAAAGTTAGACCAATTTTTAGATTATGAGTTGATATCTATTCATTCATAGTGCCATGATACTTTCCATTCATGAGAGGTCATCCTTCCTATGCTAGATATAGGGCCTATTGATTATTAGGGTCTTGTAGGGGTCATAGGTTAGTGTGTTTATTTTTAGTTTGATTATTCAAGAGTAAAAAAAATATATATATTTTTAAAAATTCTAAAAAACATGTCATGTCCATGATATGTGTAGTTTATTGACATATGCTAATTTGTACTCAATATATGTATTACTTATCTATATCCAATTCTATCTCAGATATGATTCACAAGTGTACATGTGTGAGTGTTTAAAACATACATGTCATTTCTAGATGTAAATGTAGGTGACAATTCTATCTCAGTCCCAAAATAATTACATAGACAAAACCACTTTTTTCCCAATTGTAATACATTATGCGCTTGTCTAATTCCAATGATCTTGTTACAGTGAACACAAACTCTAATTATTAAGATGAAAACAAATCATAGGACTTTTACATCTTTTTTAACATCTCAACATGTTCACTAGGGGCATATTTTATGTTTTTTTTATCATTCTTTTAACAATCCCTATTGTTCATACTTTAGTTCAATACATTGCACAAAATCTATCGTTGTTGGCTCACTTACACTACAATTGTTTTCTCATCGAATAACTAAGTTTATTAATATACTAATATTACAATTTTATTATATAGATCAATATCAATTATTCATGCATTTTTACAATGTATTTATTCTTTCTTCAAGCTTTGTGTGTATTACTTTTGCTGAATTGTGGACATTTTCACATGTCCTTGTTTGCAACTATAAGATTTATTGTGTGTTTCTATATATGTGAGGGACATTACAACATGTGACTTGTATGTTGACCCTTGGCCTTCTTGTTTGTTTTTTAATTTTGTGTGTGATATTTATATATGTTTAATTGCCATGAATTTTATTTTCTATTGTCTGCTCAATTTTCTATGACATGATAGATATCATGTATCTCCTTAGTTTTTCAATGCCATGATATAAAACACACATCTTAAAAAAGTATTTCTATTTATTTTAAAGTACTTAGCATTTATAATTTATTATTTGTTTGCCTAATTTATAACATATATTTATACATTACACTATGTGTGTTTGGTTCTACATGTATCATACATTACTATTTTGTATAAATTATCAATAGGGTGCCATGACCTCCAACATTATCATTATTAATACATATTTAGATATTTATATAACATCATTCACATAATTTTTAATTTTTAGTTAAGTTATTGTGTATGATTCACAACTCACCTCAAAAAAGGGACAAACATAATGGCATGTCTTGGAGACTAACTTGAAATAATTAAATACATAGTTATAAAAAAGATAGTATTTTATTAGTTAATCATAATTCATAGTCATTTTTCACTTAGAAAATAGTTTTAGATGAGATCACACCATTTTGATAGCACCGTATGCTGTAGCTATTTAGAACAATGCACTTTTGTCCCAAAAGTAAAAATACACAGTTTATAGAATTCTTAGAATTATACTCAGTCTAAAGAACATTTTAAAGCATGTATTCAAAAATAGTTTGCATATTTCTGCACAAGTTATCAAGGATTTGGTCAAAATTGGAACAGTCAAGTGCAACATGTGTTTTTGAATATTATGTAGTTTTACTTATAAATCCAGTTGATTCTATTTATTTTTTTACGATCAATATAGTCAAATATTAGATATCAATCATGCATGGAGCACATGATCAATTTATTACTCATTTTTACACCAATTTTCATATAAATAATGAAAATACATGGCATTATATATGTTGTCTACACTAGACTAAGATCATACTATTTTTGCACCTGATTTGTGTTATTTTTACATAAAAAAGGAATCTTATTCCATATATATCAGTTGTTTCATCATTTTGCACCAGAATGATCTATTGGAATTCATATAGGGATTCTAAGCTACTTTATTGCATTGAGTTATGCAATGATCAAGTCAAACACATCTTGAATTCTTAAGCACATTCTTATACAAAAGAGGATTTGGGAATGCATAGTCCAATCCACATTTTTAAATGAAGATGAATCTCCAAAGGTCCTACCCTAGCTATTCACCAATTTTTACCCCAAAAAACATAGTATTTTGTTAGAAAGGAATGCTTATGATTGCACCAAAAGGTCGATCTACTAACACCCAATAAAAACACTAGATAAGTACTCATGGGATGCTGTTAGTCCATGTCACAAATCCCTGAGGGGGACGTTGGCGATTAGTCCAATAATACCCCCCTCAATGTTACTCAAGAGGATTCAAACCCATGACCATGGCTCTTATACGAATTTTTAAAAAGGAATGCTTGCCATTGTGCCAAAAGGTCGACCTATAACGCCCAATACAAACACCAGATAAGTATGCATGGGAGGCTGTTAGTCCATGTCACAAATCCCTAAGGGGGATGCTGGTGATTAGTTAAACATACTTCATGTAACCAAATAGGTGTATTTATTCCTTATTATTTGATTTATATTTTTTTTTGGTATTTACATTTATATTCCGATCCTAATTAAGGACTAATTTATACATGGTTCATTGTAGGTTTACATGAATCATAGCTTAACATGTGCTTTAAAACCAAGCCTACTCGACACATATAAGCTTAGGTATAATTATGTTTGTTTTACTCTAGTACTTTCACTTTGTAGTATTACTATAAAAAAAGGGTTTTGCAAAGGAAGGGGATATATTTAGTCACTAAAATTTATTTGATGCTAAAGCAATGCACTTATGACCATCAATTTATATGCATTGAGCTCGTGCTTAATTCTATAGCTATAAATTTATATTCCTCTATTTTTATGCACATGATCTTTATCTTTAATAAATATTGATACTTGATATTCCTATTCCTCATTACAAACAATCTATCCTTGTCCTTTGACTGATTCAACTTTTTATCTTAGTTATCTCTAATTATCAAAAAAGGTTGCTCCTTTAGAACTATCACATGTGTTTGTCGTGTATGAATCCACCAGTCATGTCCTCCCACCAAATAACATCTAATTACTTGAATTAAAATTCACATAATGGGCCATCCCATATATTTTTTAAGTTCCATCCACATGAATTCAAAAATATTATGATAAATCTACATTTTTAACCATTTGCTCACTAGAGGCCCATATGATTGAAAATCACTAGAATATCTAATTGTGCATTGAAAAGAAATCACTTATTATTCCCAAATCTAGATGTACACAACCCAAATAGTCCTAAACTAAGTTTAAATACACTTCCAAGGTCACAAGTCATTTTTGAAACACATAATTACACTAAGATTGCATTGACATATAACATTATACCAGTATTTCACACACACAGCTGTATCATGTGAGAATTACATTAGATTTGATCCCTCTTTAGAGTTATTATGTGTAGCTAGCGCTCAACATAGGGTATGTTAAGGTCAAACATAACTTCAAATTCAAACCCCATTTTCCACTTTTACCACATTTTTCCTAGTTTTTTTTATTGAGTTAGGGCTCCAAGTGAACTCTCTCCATATATTAAAATCTTATGCACAATCACATAGGATCTATAGGCAAAGGTGCACCTATTAGAATTCACATAGATGGAAAAACCCTACCAAACACTAGCACACCATATAAAGACCAATGCATATTGACCTTATTTAAATAGCATGGATTTATCCCAAGTAGGTGTGTATCCCTACTCTTGATTCAGAGTGATCTAATATAGACCCAAACCCAGTTATACCACACATGTTATAGTCTATCATATCTAAACTCCAGTTAAGTAATTTATCTTTTGTACTTTCTCTTTTTATCATTTTACATAAATTGTAAGTTTTATTTCAGTCTTGTGTGATTTATTAAATATCTTATACAGTCTAGTATTACTCATTATTTTTTCATAATTATAAATAATACTTATTTAATTCACCAGTTTTGATAAAATAAAATACTATATTAATGTGGTTTATTTTAATATGTTTGGTGTGTTATTTTAGTATAAAATGGAGAGAAGTTGATGTTTATCCCATATATTGATTTCCTTCATACACAAAATATTAAATAAATAAGGAAATAGAGTGATGTTTTTTAAAGTCAAAACTAGGTGAGTATAGTAGTCAAATTGTTATGGTTATGATTTAGAGTTAGAGAGAGAAAGATTCATGTCTACCTAGTTTTAGAGTTATGTACCTCTACAAAAGTTATATCACATTGTCAATCATTAATAGATACATGTAATATTTTTTTATTGTTTATTCTACATACATTGGCATAGTTAGACTAATATTCTACCCATTGGATAATGTTTATATCAAATCCATATATAAATGGCCACCACCTGCACCCTTGTATTGTTTGATGTAAGTTTAGCTAGAGAATATCTTAATAACCATGTGACCAAAGAGGGAAACTAATTTAATTCCTAAGGTATTCCATGAGGTACTGATGCTAACCCATAAACCCCTTTCCCAGATGTTGTGGTTGACTTTCCTAAATTTGATAGATCTTGGAAATGGGTTAAATCTTTTACACTTGTTTTTTATTTCTTACACCAAGTCCCCCATGAGATATTACTTAAGCAGTGGGTTCAAACCACTATAAATCCCACATGATAAAGTTTGTGAGGGTATAAAATATGACCAAATGATTTTATTAATTCACTTTGCTAATGTTGACCATTGTGAGTTTATTTTCAACCATGGTCTCTAGTTTATTCATAACAATAATGTGGCCTTTTCTTATTAGACCAAGGATTTCCCTATCTATGACAAATATACACTAAAAATCCTAGTTTGTATTTAGTTCTTAGGTCTCCTTATGCCTATTTGGTGCTTTGTTAATAATCTCATCAAACCCTTGGGAGATTTATTAACCATGAGTAACCCAAGTTATATGTGGCTCACCTACAAGAGCGAGTATCTATTGAAATTGATGTGGCCAAGGAGATGAAGGAAACCATTTACATACATATTTATGAAACCTTATTTTAAAAGTGTGTAATTTACAATAAATTTTCAAATCCTTGTTTCCATCACCACTCCTTAGACCATATGATTCACGAATTCCCTTTATTAGCTACTTCTCAATAGGTAATATAATAAAAAATATGTGCCATAGAACAAGACAACAAGATCCATTAGTAATGGAGGGACCACTATGACTAATAATAAGAATTATTGGACCTCTCACGGTGCCTCCAAATCACAAGCTATTGTGTATTGGCACATAAGAGGTCTATAATATAACACCTCTACTCCAAATGAAACAACCATGCCTTCCATTCCTAATGTACCACCACCACTCTCCCAAATGTTTTAGGTTGAAACCATCATTATCCCCTTAACAAATATAGTTATCTCACCTTAGACATCACAACCTCACTCTATGGTGATGTTCACATACACATAGGAAAATGTGGTGTCCTTTGATCTCAAGCATGTGCTTAACTGGTTCCAAAATCCCCCTCCATTGGAAGATGGAGAATATGTTATAAAAAAAGGACATCACTTCCAAATGAGTGAATTTATGTATGGCAATCTGAAAATGTTTTCCTTTCATAATAATTTTATTGCCCTTAAGGAGACGAAAGATGGAAATGACATACACCTTGATGTTCCCCAACGATATTTTTACAATTGGACTATTTGTGGCCTTACTAAACTAACTCAAGTATACAATTAGTAATAATTATGATGACTTTTTTAATATGAAAGTTTTTATTTATAAGAGGTTAAATTTTCTAGCTTTATTCTTCAGTGTGTTTCTCACATGATTTGGATTGGTGCACTCTTCTTGGTGTCCAATCATGAACTTTATCTTAGAGGAGTCATCATGTTATTAGCATTGAATATTTAAAAAAATATTATTTATTGGTGGTGTAACCCTACCCATTGGGTGGTGTGGACACTTTTTGATTTTATATAGCCATCTTCATAAGTTGGCCAACTTGTATGGTTTTAATGACATCATCAAAATATATATCCTCTAGAGGTGGTTCTTAGGCTCACTTCCCAAAGTTGGCTAGATTCCTAAGGAAATTTCAACTAGGTATAATCCATTAATGATAAATAATGTCAACCTCTTATGTATTGTTATGTCGAGGAGAGATAAACATGCTTTTACATGTGTAAAAATATTATTCTCTATGATGCCAATCATCATTGGAGATGAGACTCTACTTCATCTTGGTTTACTTGGTAAAATTTCATAAAAGGTCAAAATAGATTCGTTAAAAATATATATTTATCTTTACACATGGACGAAGATTTGTTCTCCTTCTCTAGTCTAATGCTCAACCAATATCTATTATTGATTATACCATTACTGTTATACCATTACTGTAGACCATGAAAATAATTACTTCTATATTGATTGTGGTTCCCCTCAAACTAGACCAACAAAGAACCAATTCTATCACAACATTATTCATATAAAGCATGAGAGAAATATGGATCACACCAAATAGATATGTAATTTTTTTCCTAAAGTATCATGAGATAGGTTGAATTGATTGTTGTTTTGATGCATTTACTCAGGTTGCCACTTTTTTTTGTTTATATGGAAATCAATATGTTACTTTCAAGAAACGTGCTCATGAATATTCATACAATGAATTTCGTAAGGTTTAATATGATCTTTAAAATTATCCTTTTAATGTTTGTTTGAAATTTAAAGTTATTAATTGGAGAGACAAACTCAAATTTGACAAAGCCTACAATGTCCGAGGAGCCCAACATAATTCTAAAATGCATTAGTTGAGATTGGGGGATTGAGTTAATAAATAATTATTTTCTGTTATTCACTCAAGAAAATTTGAAGATACAATTAAAGCCATTCAATATGATACTTATAAGTTTACCAAACTCCCAAAGATCTTGTAATCTTGTTTACATCATTATCAAGGAGAGTTTATTGCCCAACCTTGCTCCCCATATCATGAAATAACTCTCTTATAATGATTTCAACTTGTCACTTGTAATTTTTTTGAAACACAAGGAGCTACATGAAATATACCACTAATTTTCAATGATCTCAAGGATAAATTCATGAAAATGTCCTTTAAAAGTCACCTTGGATTCATGGATTCCCTTGTGTGTTTTATTATGTCCTCTAAGACCTCATTGGACTAAATCTTAATAAATTATATTTTGATTCTAATTTTTCAAACTCCATGTGAGCCCTCATCAATTAGGGTAATAATAAATTCATCCTAGACACTGTGTATCATGATATGATTACCAATTGGAGACCTATTACAACTCCAAACATATATTATAAAATTAATTATAAAGCCCTTAGCCTTAGCTTGGGTCACCTTCCTCCACTCATTGTTATAAGTGAACAAACATGGTTTATCTAACACATGTATGTTGAAGACAATGTTAATTGAATTTGGGACGGTATGGAAACCACAAAATATTTTGCTCAAAAATCCATGTTTGTGAAGATTGATTTTGAGAAACCTTATGATAAGGAGTGTCCATTCATCATTGTAATGTTTCAAGATTTAGGAATTTCCCCTTAGTTATTACGTATTGTTAATATGTTGTTTAAAAAACCTGGAGCTTGTTTTACCATTAATGAAGTGCAATCACACAATTTTTTCTAGTTCAAGTTTATAATGTAAAGTTACCCCTTGGCTTCCTAATGAAACTGAAAACTATCAAGACAATCAAATTACCAAAAGGCCAAGATCTGAAATAATAACTCAGAATTGATTCTATTTAATGAATTATAATAATTACAAACCCAAGCAATGCCTAAATAAGCCTAAACATAGAAATTAGAGTTTACATACATAATTTAAAAAAAACTAAAATCTAAAAAAAATGTCTATTTTTAGCAACTGCTATTTATAGTATGTTTTGCATGGAAGTGTGAACAGATCTAAAAATTTCCCTAAATATCCTAAATATTAAAATTAGCCTATGGGATGAAACTCAACTGAAGTTAATTTCTAGTTATAAAAATATATAATTTCTAAAAATAGAAAATTCTTGAAAAAATCATTAAACATTATTTTTGGACCCTCGAATGATCAAGTTTGGCCTCTAAAAAATATAAAAATCAAATCTAAGGGGATATGTCTCAATCATATTTATGGGTTAAACATTATGGCCTTCAAAAGGTTGGCCTATTTTTTCTGCATCATTCTCCTCTGGTTGAAAACAACTAAGTGCCTATGAGTTGGCATGATTATACTGCTTCCATTTGTCATTATCAATCTTCTTTAGCTCCAATTTATTAATCCAAGTGTTGTCTTCTTGCTGCAATCCTTCCCACTACACCAAATACCTGTTATAATTCCCTTGCCTTATGCTCACTGTCTTCATCTCCAAAACCTGCACTATTTTTTCCTTCTTCTTTGGAACATGCTACTTCTAATTTACTTTACCATCCTTCCCCATGGAATTCACATAAATCCAAGACACTAAATACTAGAGTTATATCAAAATTCTATAGTAAAATCACCTCATAATCATTGTCATTGATTTTATTCACAATTATACATGGTCTAATTTTCTTGTACTTCAACTTATTATATGTGCCTCTTTAAAATATTTATTTCCTCAAGTAAACCATGACCGACTCTCCTTCTTCAAATACCTTGGATCTTCTTTTAACATGTGTTGTTGCTTTATATTTTTCATTACTTTCATGCAAATTTATTATTACTCCTTGCAACTACTACATATACTTGGAAAATGCTTGTACATCATCACTAATTTGATCTACAATTGACATATACCAAATCTAAAATACCCATAATATTTCTACCATAAATAATTTGAAAAGTTGACTTTCCTAGTGATATATTCACTAAATTTTTATATGCAAAATCAACATGTGGTAAAGGCAAGTCCCATTACTTTGGCTTCTCTCCCATTATTCATCTCAATATATTTCCCAAGCTCCTATTCACAAATTTTGTCTATCCATATGTTTGTGGGTGATATTTAGTACTAAATTATATCTTAGTATCCATCTTATTCCATGAAATCCTCCAAAAATGACTTATAAATTCTGTGTCCCTATTTGAAGTAATAGTTTTTAAAACACCATGCAATCTCAAAATATCCATAAAAATTAATTTTGAAACTCTAGTGGCATCATTGTTTTTCTTACATGCAATGAAATGAACCATTTTAAAAAATATATCAACAAAAACAAAGAATAAATCATTACCATTGGCAATCCCAACACAAAATCCATACTCAAATCTGTCCATGGCCCTCTTAGAATCAGTAATGGCATGCCAAGCCCAATATTTTGTACATGTCCTTTAGCCACTTGACATATTCTATACCTTGAAACATACCTTATCACACCTCTCTTCATCTTTGGCTAAAAATAATTTTCCTCCACAAAAGTTATTGTCTTTGTCTTACCAAAATATCCAGCCAAACCATCACTATGTAATTATCTTATATATTGTCTTGTCGAGACCCAACTAGAATGCACAATTATTTACATTTGAATAGATAACCTTCTTGCATAAGATACTCATCATGAATAACATCTGTTTCACTTGTTAATAAATTTTGGCTATTCTACACTACCTTTATAAAATATGGATCATTATAATATAATTTTTTAATAGCTTTAAATCCAACTACTTCACTATCCAAAGTAGTTAATAACCCTACCCTCTTGCTCAATGTATTAGCTACCTAATTATATTTTCCTGATTTATGATTCAACACAAAAGTATATCTCTGTAACAAAAAACCCACTTTCTATGCCTGCAATTTAACATTTTTTGTTTATTCACATACTTCAAAGCCTCATGATCTATAAATAGTATAAACTCCTTAGGAAACAAGTAATGACTCTGATGTCTTAATTATTGTACAATTGCATAAAGTTAAACATCATAAGTAGAATACCTTGCTCATACCTCATTCAATTTCTCATTGAAATATGCTATTGGCTTTCCTTCCTAACTCAGCACAACCCCAATTCCCATAAATGAAGCATCACAATCAACCTTAAACACTTTGTGAATATTTGATAATGCTAAAATTAGTCTTTTTGTAATTTCTTCTTCAAAAATTCAAAACTTTCTATGGCTTCTCTAGTCCATGCAAATTCTTTCCCTCATGCAATCTGTTATTGATGCCACAATACTACTAATTTTTTTAATAAGCTTCCTTTAAAAAGTTACTAAACCATGGAAACTTCTTACCTCTATAATGCTTTTTGGAATAGGCCATTCAATAATTTTCTTTATCTTTTCTTCATCTATTTTCACACCATCTATTGAAATTATAAATCCCCAAAATACCAAACTATTTTATATAAACTTGCACTTCTTCAAATTTACATACAACTCCTTTCTTAACAAATCCATTACGATTCTCAAATTTTGTAAGTGTTCTTCTTTAGTTTTACTAAATATCAAAATATCATCAAAATAAATAACCACAAACTTTCCAATATATTCTTGTAGTATTATATTCATCACCCTCATAAATGTGCTAGGTGTATTAGATAATCTGAAGGGCATCAACATCCACTCATATAATCCATCCCTAGTCTTGAATACAGTTTTCCACTCATTTACTTCATGAATTCAAATCTAATAATAACCACTCCTTAGATCAATCTTGGTAAAATATTTTTATCCTAAAAGTACATCCATCATATCATCTAAACAAGGTATAATAAATCCATATTTTATTATAATTTTATTAATTAATATACTATCCACACATTCTCCATCCTCTATCTTTATTTGGAGTTAGCAAAATTGGTGTTGCATAAGGACTCACACTCTCCCTTGTCACCTTCTTCCTTAGCAATCTAGTAACCTGTTTATTTAATTTTACATGTTCTATTGGACTCATCCTATAAGATGCTTGATTGGGTAGAGATGATCTTGGAATTAAATCAATGTGATGTTGTATATCTCTCTTCGATGGTAAACCATCTGGTAAGTCATTAGGCATAGCATCTGCATATTTTTTCAACACCCCTATTACTTATATTAGTATTGGCACCATTATTGTTTCTTCATTCTTTACTATTCATTCATAACAACAATCTACCACCTTCATATCTTGGATAAATTCCTTAGTAGAGAGCATGATTATTATTTTCTCTTCCTCTTTAAGAGGTAACAAAACTACCTTTGTACCACATTTCCAAAAAGTGTACTTGTTCTTTGCTCCATCATGAATTACTTTCCTTTCAAATATCTATGATCTTTTCAATAACACATGATATGCATCCATCAGAATAACATCACACCATATTTCATCATTATAACTCTTTCTTATAGAAAACTTGATTAAGTACATTTTATCAACTATAACTTCATTCCATTTCTTAAACCATGAAATCTGATAAGGATTAGGATGATTTTCACATTCCAAATTTAATATCTCAATCATTTCTTTAGAAACCATATTTTCATAACTACCACCATCTATAATTAATTTACACACCTTTCCACCTAAAGTACATCTTGTTCAAAAAATATTTGATCATACCCATGCATCACCACCTTATTTATTATGCACTTGATCCTTCCTTGGAGTGATCATAGTCCTTCTCATCATGAGATTTTCTCCAACATGTACTAGTGTAACTTCAATATTTTTTGCTTCAATTTCAGCCTCAACTAGATTTACTCTTGGGTGATCTTATTGCCTTTTTTATTGATCTTGATAGTGTGGAAAATAAAATTCTATGTGCCCTTCTTATCCGCATACATAACAGACATAAGATCTACGTTTATTAAAAAACCATCCTCTACCAACACCATAACCTCATCCTCTCTGAAATACTCTTCCTCTTTGTTGGTATTAAAGCCCTTGCCTATTATCATCTTGCCTTTCTGCACCACATGATGATTCATCTTTATTGGCATTAAAGCCACCTTTGGTGGTATTAAATCAACCTCATCCCCTTATTATATGGGATCCACCTCTTTTTGGACTAGGAGATTTCCTAAAATTCTATCTATTTTGTTTTTCTTCTCCTTTCAAAGCTAATTAATAAGCGTCCTCCATGTTAAGTATTCTATGAATGCTTAATTAATCTTGAATATAAAATTTCAAACCATTTACATACCTTGAATCCATCTTCTCTTCTATTTAATCATGCTCCACTCATATGGAAAGCTTATAAAATTCATTTTTACATTCATGTATATTGTAATATTTTTACTTCAAATTATGAAATATTTTGCATCACTCGCACTCCCTATGTGCTTTCTAAGAAAGTGTTAAACTACCTATTGGCCAACTACTATTCAAAATTTTTGGTGAAAGACATTTATATCCCCTATTTTAACCAAACTATCATCAATGGGAACTTTACAGATGATTATTTTCTAACCATTTTGGAGGAAGAAAGTTAATTCATAAATCCATGAAATGCCTTGACATTTTTCACATTGTGTTAAGCTCCTTTATTTAGTGGAAAGGAGTCAATATTACACAAAAATTTTCTCCCCAAACTACTTGGTTGAAAGGATATGATTATAAATGGATAACCTCAAGTGTGTAATTTGAGGTTCTAGGCATTTAATTTACTTGTCAAGCCTCTACATTTGAGTTTTCATCATATGTTGTTCATAGGCTCAAGAAAAACATTACCTATTAGATCACCAAACCTATTTATTTAGTATGTAACTTCCATATTTGTTTTTAGGTATTATCTACTACCCATGTTTGTTAAATTTATTCTTAGGCTCCTCCCAAATCTACCTATGCAAAAACTAGAGAAGTTACTAACATGTTTTCATTTTAGACAATTTATAAGGTTGTAAGGGTTTTAATAGGGTCTTAATAATGTAATCATGTGCTTAAACAATGATTTGTGACCTTATAAGTGTATTAATATGTAACTCAGGGATATGTGGGCTATGTAAACTTAGAATTGGGAAGAATAGGTGTTTTTTTCTCAATGTGTAATTAGATATTTTAGTGTTTTTCATTCATATGGGTCTCTAGTGAACAAATGGTTAGAAAATGTAGAATTATATTGATATTTTTGGAATTAATTGATATGGGACCTTTTAAATGTATAGGATTATGCATTAGGATAGTTTTAGTTTGAAAAATCCACCATTATTTATTGGAAAGACACACTAATAGATTCAGAAAAAACTGACACATGGGATAGTTATAAAGAAGTGGCCTTGTCTAAGAAGTAGAGAAAACTAGGATGGATGTGTGGATTAGTTAAAGGATGATGATAGGATATTTTGAATGAGGAATGAGGATATCAAATATCATTATTTATTAATGATAATGATCATCCACATAAAAATAGAGAAATAATGGTTTAGAATCATGGAATTGAGAATGAGCTAAGTGTGTATAAAATGATGGTCACTATATGCAATCAAACATGCATCAGATCTACAAATCAATCCTACTTTGAAGAAGATAAATAATTCTTAAACTTCTAATTGGGGATACATTAGATAATTAGAAACATGACCAATATGGATCCACGAGACTAAATTAAGGGATCTCTTACCATAATAATATCACTAGGGAGGGTTCTAAAGCCTTCAGTCAACAAAATCATGCAATAACCCTAACTAGGTATTATGTTTTAATATTGACAATATTAATAGCAAGTAAAGCAAATAAATCTAATCTAGTGCTCACCAAAGCTTGTGGCATAAAGTGGAGTTAATAAAAAATAAAAGTAAACATGTATAGAAGACATATACAAATATCAATGTATATGGAATACTAATGCATGGAAGAGAAGTGCAAATGTATATCTATCTACTCTTAAAAAGGAAGAACAATGTTAAGAATATGTACCTTTGAAGATGAACCCATCGAACCTCAATCTCTTCCTTAGCCAAAGTGCTTTGCAAGAGGTTATTGTGGCATGTAAGGATGACAAGAATAAATCAGCTCTAGGTTATGATCGAGAGGATTTACACTCTTCACATGGTTTAGGATAATATTTGATTTTAATATCCTATTTAATATGGTTTTTAATTTACCATTGGATATTATTTTAATAAATGCTATTTATCCCCACTTCCTGGATGGTTATTAAAAAAACAAAAAAAAAACATGGGATATTATTTTTAAAAATAATAAAATACTTTATTTTTAAATGTAATAAAACCATTACTCCACACATCTTACCTTACCCATGTGGATATCCACCACATAATGGTTGATAATTTAAAACATTCATTAAGTGGAGTTTGCACTTTGGTGGGACGTGGGAGAGTTAAGTGGATTTCATTGGTGGATAATGTTTTGTTTTAATTCTTTATTCCTTTTCCTCCCAATATGATATCCACTTTAAAAGGGATGGATTTTGGTTTACGTGGAAAAGTTATTGGATATATTTAATTATTTAAATCCTCATATCTTTGTTTAAGCATTTAAACAAATTCCAAAGATGTTATCACATGGAACATCCACTTTGCATGTGGAAGTGTATAAAATTGTTATGGTTTGTTATAATTATTTTATCCATTTAACATACACCCACATGGAGACCCACTTAAAGTTGGTCGATGGTTTCACTTTGGATGTGGGATGTGGGTGAGTGGATAGTGGTTTGTCACATCCACGTCCACATGCCTTTATTTAGTGCCCAAAACTCTTTTCATGTATTTTTACCCTTATTTACTCCATTTCTCTTTCATGCATGGTTGTAATGGGGTTGGTATAGTATTATAGAAATAAATGGTGCTAATTAATTATCCATTAAGGTGTGAACTCTCTATATTTAATTCTAGATAATTTAAGGCTAAGTGTTGGATATAATTATTAGTCGCAAGATGTTTGGAATCTCCTTTTGGATTGAACCGACACCCTCCTCTCAAGGTAAGTGCATCAGATTGGGACATCAGCCAAGATTAGTGTCAAATTCTATTTTAAGTAAACCAATCTTTATTTCTAGTGAATAAAAAAGGTGCTAGAAGAAAATGAAACATTCAATTCCATAATATTAAAATAAAATCCAAATTTGGGAAAATGGTTAGCATCCAGCGAATATGTGAAGGTCAAGGAAATTAGAAAAGATTTCTCAGTGCAGATCTGATAGTTGATGCCCAGCCAATGCCATGGAGGCATTGAGAAATATAAACTACAAGTGTTTTTATAGAGGTAGTGGTGGTTTTACACAGAGGGAATAGCATATAAGAATATACAGATCTGTGTATTTTTTGGTACAGAGGTAGAATCTTTTTTTAATATGTGTAAATTACATAGAGGGATTTGTGACTAGAAGGTAGTTTATAAACCTTTTAAGAGTGCTTTTTTCTCTTGAAGAGAGAGAAATTGCCCATTCTTTAGAAACATATTTGCAGGTGATCATTTTGGAAATGAAGTATGTTTGTGATTTGAGATCAAAGTTTCTCATAGGTTGATCAACCAATTGTAAGTTATTCAATGATGTAAGTTTTTAATCATTGTATTTACATCTTACTTAAATGAAATTGTTTAAATGAACCTGGGGATGTAGACAATTCATGAACCCCATAAACAATCTATGGTATCTATATTATTTTTAGTTGTCCATTATTATAAGTTTTTAAATGATTATGGATATTTTGGAAAATAAAGTATGCAGAATTTATTAATAGATTATTTTATAGAGATAAAATGTTTATGAAATGTTGTAAATGAAAAACAAAGTTATATGAGTTTACCCATATTTAGAATTGTTCATACAATTTTTACATTCTAATTAAAAAATCAATTTTATTTAAATAAATTTTGGAAATTGATTTATTATATTAAATTCCATTTTAAAATAAAGTGGTATTTATTAGCAGGGCATAATTACTATTCATGGATAAGTTTTAATATTAAATCCATTTCATATTTTATTTAAATAAGAAATTGAGATTTTTAGAATTCTAATCCAATTCTATTTCATTTAAAGAATTGAGATTTTTAGTATCCATTTGAAAAATTATGTGATTTATCTATAGGGGTAAATCTTGTTTCTGGATCAGGCTACAAAACCTATCAATGCATCTAAAAGACTTCTCCACAATATGAGATACATATCTCCAAAGAAAGTATGAAGCCCTAAGCTTGCTCCTGAAGTAGAATGGTGGATAAGTAGATGTGAAATATATCTTACTTCTTTTTATCTTCTCTAAAAAATGGAAAAATTATTGTCTTTATATAAGTAGATTTAACCCTAAAACCTTAAAAAAGTTTTGGTTGATAGGTTTGACCCAATCGACCTAGTATCATTATTTGAAAAAAATCATTAGGTCTAGATTAGGTTGGCCAAGAGCCAACCTAGACCATAAATGAGTTTTTTCAATACGATTACAAGGTCGACACAACCTACACAATCATGTAAACTATCAAAAGAGGTTTTAGGTTAGGAAAAGGGGTACTAAAAGTAGTAAATGGTTGGAGGAGTATGCAAAAGAGAATGCCAATCTTAGGTAATGGTTTTTAGGAGACAAGTTTGTAGATATAAAGTGGTTAAAGGGACAATAATCCCATGAAGCATCCATCATCTACCCACCCCTTTTTTGGTGTACCCATTAAGATGTGCACTTAGATAGATTGAGACTCAATCGGTTCTTACAAGATAAAGAGCATCATTAATTGATAAAAAATTTAAAACATTATTTGTATACATAGGCCCCACTAGAATCTCATCACATGTCACATAAGTGTAAAATGGGATGGTGTTTTAGGAATGGAACATGAGGACATGTAATGTTGATGCTCAGTGTAGTAAGGAGAAAATAATATAAATGAAAGTACATGATTGAAAAATACATACATTTACTTACCTTAGTGTTGTAGATAAAGATGGATATGTGATAGATGTGAAGGCGTCCAATGTGAGGAACATTAGGTAATCTTGTAGAGATTAGCATGAAAGAGCAAAAAATGAAATAAAAATCAACCTATGCATATAATAGCTAAAAATATTCTCTAATGGTTCTAAAATATTATGATTCCAAAATTTTTACGGTTTAAAAAATGAGTTAGTAGAAAAAAAGGTATGATTAAAACAAGGAATCTAATGATAAATATTTGAGGGTAAATATTTGTGAATAGTAAATATAAATAGGGTGAAAAAGAATTCATTTCCTATTGTTTGACTATTTTAGGAAAAAGAGAGCTCTAAGAAACCTAATGAGAGTATTAAGAGCTAGGATTGTGAGGAGACAACAACCAAGATGAGGAGGATGCCTAGCAGTTGCAGTGAGTACATCACAACTAAGCAAATAAGAATTTCAAAATTTTGAGTACTTTATTTGAAAATTAGTGTTTTCTAGAAATTTATTAATTAGTGAAAATCTAGAGACTGAAATGTAGCCTAGGAAAGGTTTAGGGAGAATAGAGGTTAAATGGGGAATTGGGTTGAAAGGGGTTAGAGTAATAAATGCCTAAGGTATTTATTACCATGGATCAAATAGTCATCATTTTTGAAATAACAAGGTCAACCCAGTTGACCTAGTAGGTAGAAAATAAAGTTTTAAGAAGATCAACCTAGTAGATTGGGAAAAAAGGTTGACATAGTAAGAATTGGCCAACTTAGTTGGTTAAGTCAAAAAGCCAACATAGTTTTATATGGAGAAAAAGGAAAGGTTGACTTAATTGTTTAAGTCAAAATGGTTGACCTAGTACTAAAGGGTCATCTAATTAGTTAATAAGTGGCCAATATAGTACTGAAATGAAGGAAAATTGTTGATATAATACTTTTAAGGCATTAGGGCGCTGACTTAGTACTAAAATGGCAAGTTAAGTTGAAAAATAGGTCAAATTGGTAAGAAATGAATAAATTAAGGCAAATTAGGTGTTTTTTTTCTTAAAGTTTTAAAGAATGTATTTTAACTATGAATGACATGGAGGTTTAATACATCTCTTTTTATTTGATTGTTGTAGGGGCACCAGATATTTTGGTGATTGGTAGACACTTCATGGCTACTAGATCTATTGGAGTGCTTGACAGATGTAGTTAGAGCTAGATTGTCCATGCTAGGCTTGGGAGGCATCATGGAGATGTAGTGAGTCCCATTGAGTATTGATTTAGTGGTCATGTTCTGGAGATCCTAAGAGCACTTAAACAATACATTTAGATGGGTGGTGGATGGGAATACCATAGAGGTTTGTATCACTTTATAGGGTGTCCATGTGTTACTTAGACTTATTATAGGGGGACATCAGTGATTATAGGGATATCATATGATTAGGAGGAGAGGCAAGCATTAGCCTAATGGGTGATGTGCTCATATAGGATTTAATCAAGACTAAGGGTGAGTTTTTTTGATGTATATTTTATATATTTTTTGAATATTATAAAGGTCATGATAGGGTTTGTGACAACACCAGTGTTGTGTCACAAGTCGAACAATAAGGTAACCCTGTATGTGATAGCCTTGTGCCAGATAATATTAGATCAAGGGCTACTCTATGAGTTGGGTACTATCATCTAGATTTAGCTCATGCATGATATGTATGGGATGTTGTCCAAAGGGTATAAGACTATGAGGATAGTGGTATTTTATTGAGCTCCTAGATATATGAGAGGTTATTGATTTACCAACCAATTCAGTTACCCTATGTGGTCGATGATGGGTTACCTTGAATACTGAGATGGAGATAGGATCAAGTCGCATGGTTTGTCATCCACATGATAGTTCTATAATAAGTCACATAAAGTGAGATCATGTGACATCATTGTGCATACATCAGTTTTGTTGAGTTGGGTGACTGTGGTGTCAGGGTTATCACAAGTGTGGATCATGGGGCACTACACTTGGTATGTAGATCCATAGTCAATGGCACATTTTCCAAGAAATTTTAGAATCCCTTACCAAATAGCTCCTATAGTAATGCATACATTTTAGCCTCAACATGTGATAGAGCTGAGGGGGAGAGGAGGAGGACTACTAGTTGAGAGATTAGAGATCAAACTTGGTATGTGATACCACAAATTTGTCAAGCATGACAACTAGAAGCTAGAGAGGGAATAGATGTGGATGAAGAGGTGTGATAGGTACCAAAAGTAGTACCATAATAGGAGAAGTGATGACGACCTTAGTTGCATCACTAATAGAGATGCTAGTGGAGAGAGAGCATAGAGGGTGGTCATCCAAGATGACCCATCAATCAGCCTAGGGAAAAGTTAGTTTATAGAGGCACCACTGAGACAAAGCTTAAAGCTTGCATGCGTGGTGACTCTTAGGGTTTTATTTGATTGAGAGGCATCCCAAAGATGATGTACTTAGGGTATAAGCCAATGGAGGGATCATGCTCGATAGGGGAGCAAATAGAGAGACAGTGATTGGTGACATTAAGATAGGTAATAAATGGTTATAATTTTTTAATCTTTGATATTGAAGACTAGTTGTGTAAATAGATAGATAGATTATGAGATATATATGTGATCTAATATCTATCTAGTTTGAATATTTTAGATCCGATGAATGATGAGGAGTTTATATGGGGAACATTGGTGATGGGAGTGCACCATGATATTTTGGATGGGATTCTATCACCATACGACCCTACCACATTAGATGATCCCATGGTATCATCTATCCCAGCTTAGGGAGCCTAGTTTAGACTAGCAAGGGAGTGTGAGAGGAAGATACAGGTACAAGGAGTTGGGCTACATCCACTAAAAGAGGTGGGATCAAGAGAGGCACATACATGGTAATCCTTGGCTTAGGAGAGAACTTCACATTTAACTACTACTATCCATCTAAGATAGGTACATGCCCAAGTGGCCAACCTACAGGGATAGGTAACATGATTGAGATCTAAGACATACTCATTACATCATAATTTTTAGAGGGGACTATCTGAGGCATTTATGGGTAGTGTGGATATGCCATGAGATAGACATCATAGAGGCCATTCTTAGAGTTAGAGTGATGTATTTTTATACTTTATATCAAAAAAAATGATATACATAGAGATAAGTTATTTTGGCAATTAGATGTTGATTTTATGTGTTATATTGTCATTGCGGTTGTGGTTTTTTGGAAATATTTATTTCTAGCACATGTAATTTTCTTTTGTTGTATATTTTATAGGAAATATATGTGTGGTGCTTTGTTTCCTAGCATTATGTAGTACACATGCATGGTTAAAAATAAATAGTTCAAAAATAATTTGGCAAAGTATAATTAAAAAAATAAATGCACGTCACACTACTTCATGTTGGGAAATGTGTAATAAAAAAAGTTGACTAAGAATAATAAACAAAAAAGTGGTCAACAGGAGGGCAAAAAGGTGTTTTTAAAACATGAGAAAGACTGGGACCAAATTAAAATAAGTAAAATCACACTAAATTACATTTGGGAAGTGTGAAAATAATGTAATAAATGGAAATTATGTGAAAAGATAATGGTATAAAAACAAATAAATTAAGTCAATCAACCATACTAAATCCCATTGCGAATTATAAAAAGGAAACAAAATTGGTAAAATGGTCTTAAATTAATCACACTATTTCAAGTTCAAAAGTATGAAAAACTTAAGAAAAGTGGTTGGATTCTTACATGCAATCATAAAATAAGAAGATAAAAGATGAATGATCAATGAAGTAAGAATAAAACATACTAAATCAAGCTAAGAAGCATGTCAATGACATGTAACTCATAATCAATCACATCTTATTTCATATTTGACACATGTAATTTTATGATGACTCAAATCATTGGAACATTTTGTGAGGAAGGCCAGGTCCTATCCATGGTCTTACACTACAAATCACAAATAGAATACAAATTAGGTGTAGAGAATGTGAAAATATGGTAAAAGGGCATGTTTTAAAATGGTAATGTGAAATTTTTTGTAATTTGTGAGGAAGGTTAGGTCCTATCCATAGACTTGTAATGAAACTCAAAAATGAAATCCCTAGGGGAGTGATCAGTAAACAAAACAATATTTCTCAAGGGTAAATATTAGGGTTGTAGTGAATGAAAATAGGAATGTAAGAAGCATAATGTAGGCATTTGATGAGAAGACCTTAGGAGATATGAGGCATACTAAGGATATGAGAAGACACTAAGTGACTAGTGACCATCAATATATAGAGGATACTTGTTTGTTATAGACACAAAGTTGTGTAGATAAATTAGTGTCATACTAAGATCAACTCATATTGGTTATTTTGCATAAAAAATAAACATATACCTATCTTCCCACAACATGTTCCCCATTCCTCAACACCCCATATAGAGCCATCAATATACTACAAAGATTGCGTACTTATGTGAGAATGTAGGTAGCACTAATATATTTTTTATTATCCTTTTCTAATCTACTAACCTACCTCACTAATGAATCTCAAATTTATCATGAGGCCAATTTTAGAGTTTGATAATTGATTAGAAAAAGATATGTTCTTATAATCACATCTTTTGGTATGATTTGACTTTTAAAATTTTTAAAATGTTACTTTCTAGATTGTTAACTTTTATTAAATGATTTGGATTTTGAATATTTTATGGATTTTAATATTCCTCCTCCATATGGACTTGGAATGATCAATCATGAGAGATAGAGTGATACACATGATTGATCTTTAGGCTTTGGCTAAAGGAAGCTAAGTATCCAAAGATAAGATTGAATAGAACACTTAGGCTTCACTATGAACCAACATGTTATCTCAAGTATAAACCATGTGTATGATTAGTTTAAAAAAGAGAATAAAGGGTAAAAAAAGGAGATCCAAAGTAGACCAGTAAAAGGAGTTTATAATGAGATGAGTTTTTTTGTAACTGATCACATGGTAAATAAGTAATGACTAAAGGGAGTAAGTTTTGTTTAACCAAGTCTTAATAATAATTATTATTCATGTTTATAGAGATAAGATAGCAAACAATCTTGAAAAAGAACAAGGGAGTCATAAGAAACAAACTTAGAGAAGAACAAGTATAAAATTATGAAAATATAACCCATAAAAGAACATAAGATAAATAATGACATCATAAGCAACATGTAATGCAAAATAAATTTCATCATGTAAGATAGATAATAATTTGAAATAATGTCAAATGATAGAAAATATATAAGTCTAAAGTTGGAGAACACATATAATCCAAATGGAAATATAAGAACACCATGCATGTGTTCATAAGTACTAATATATATGTCCACACACATTATACATAACATCTGATAAGTCTCTATGAAGATGAATGTGAAATAAAACTATTGTCTCAATGATCTTTAATGAATATTCATAGACTACTTTACATCAAATATCCTCAACAAAAAAATATGAATGCTTGAAGGATTGTGGTGATGAGGGATATCATGTAGGGAATGTTCAGGAAAATGCATGGGAGTGGATTCTATTGGACGTGAACAGGTCACTAGTGGGGAAGGTGCCACAGGTGAAGGAATCACATGTGGAGAAATAATAGGTTGATATATGACCATAGGTGGCCATGGAACCATGGGAGGTGAAGCCACAGGGGAAGAAAGGGGAGCCTTCATGCGAGAACAACTTGTGGGTAAAAGATTAGAAGGCACATAAATGGTTAGGAGGTGATCTCTAAGATGCTGCTAAAGGATGTGTAAACGATCATTGTGATGTGTACCACATTTATACCAAAGATATTATACCTCTTCATAGTTAGGAAGATACTTAAGTAATACTTTTGGGGGAGGTATAGCCTTGATTGACAGTTGAAAATTGGCAGGATGCAAGGTGTTGATATATTTTCATAACTTGCAATAATGCTTCTATGAATGATTATTCGAGTCATGAAAGCAACAGATACACCTATGAGTAGACTTGGTAAGTGGACTCACAATAGGGGGAAAAATAAAAGATGAGGAAGTTTGTTGTATGGAACAATATCTAGTCCAATGATGAAAACTTTATGAATGCCACAATAAGTTTGATCAACCCATTGGGTGGGTGAAGGAGGAAACTATAATAAAGGGAGAAAACCATCACCATGAGATGGTGGGGATGGTGGAGAGACTAGACAAGGTTCAATTGATGGAGAAATAGGATCATAAACAAGAAGAGACTTAGCTATAGATGGATTAGGATTGAAATTTGCACTAGGCTCTATTGAGGGAGGGGAGGGATGCACATAAGGATGAAGGATAGTCATAATCATCTCAAGGATAAGTCAGTTAGAGATGTCATGGTATCTTAATAAGTGATAGGCACCAATCATAACATGATCCATAAGCATACTCCAATGAGGTTATTTATAAACTAGAGGTTTGTGTACCATCTCTTGTTTGGGATCAAGAGGAAAAATTCAAAAAATAGGAATGATATAGGATGGAATACTAGAAGATGTACTAAAATATTGAAGCAAATAAGAATGGTAATGAATAATCTTAGTGTCTTGGGCCTAAACAAGACCTCTTAAGAATAGATCATCTAAAGTATAACCATCATCATAATCACATGTATGAAGATCAATGGTTTAGTTAGGGATGACATTGTCATCCGAGGTGGTGTGATGTTTATAATGGTGGTTCTTAGATAAGACAATGGGATATCATCACAAGGTTGTTGATGAAAATGAGGTTGAAAAGAAGTAGGAAGCTGAGAGGTGAGATGACGTGAGAGATCAAAAATTTTGATCTTGAGATTGATATCATCAGTATCATCATCATTAGAATTTAAGAGGTTAGGGGTATATTCTCGATGAGTTTGAGATGATGATTGTAACCTAAAGTGGAATTGATAGGAAATTTAAATCATTGAGATTCATAAGACAAAATTATTAGCTTGGTTCAGGGGTAGGAATTTTGAATACACCATGGTCTTGGAATTGTTAAAAACTTCAAGGGTTGGTGTCACCTTGAATCCTATAAATGGCTCCATTGTGAGGAATTTCATGCATTGGCAACTGGAAGAAGTAAATTCTCTCATGTGATGAGTCCATGGCCTACCAAGCAAAATGTTGTGAGATGGAGGAAATTTTAAGGTCATCACCTTCATGTGAATGGTGATAAGTTGGACTATAATGGGGATCCACACACAACCTAAAGGAGGCATTTTATTTCTATTATAGCCTTAGCATGTGACGCATATGAAATTAAGATTGCATTTTGAATATCTAAGTGTTTTGATAAAGTTGAGAGAGGAAACACAAATGTTAGAACCCTCATAAATTAAAGCATGCTTTACTTGGATATTATCGATTTGGACACTAATAAAAAGGGGAGGATCATACACACAAAGCATAATTTCATCGGGGATTATAGAAGCAATGGGGAATTTGAGGGAAAGAGAAGTGTGCAAGGTATTATCAACATGTATGGACATTTCTTCATATTGTTGTAAAATGTTATCTTCTCATCTAGATAAATTGGTTTTGCATCCTTATAGGGAAGGACAAGGGATTTTCATTTTGAAAAAAAGTTGCATAAGATTATTGTGATGATGCAGAGAGGTTTTCATAATTTCAATAAATGTGATTTGAGATGGGAGATTTATTAATATCTTTAATAGGATCGCACTCATCATAACTCATTATAAGATTGCTATAAAAAGGTGCATAGTGTTGAAGGAGGTCCTCGAAATTAGTAGCCAAAGTGCATGTGAATTTATGATGATAAAATGTAGAAGGATTAATTGGAGGACAAGTTTGTGGATTATTTTGGGAGTATGGAGTAGTTGATGCAAGTGTGGTTTAATAATTTATAAAGGAGTTATTGATATAAAATTGAGTATCAGTTGTGATAGGTAAATAAGTTGGAAAAATGGTATAAATGGTGTGAGAAGTGTTATCTAAGGGAGGTGTCAGAATTGATTTACCAAATATATAAGGTCTTATTTTCCCAACTCATTTAAGCAAGTTGGAGAAGAGTCTTAGATAACATAGAATGTGCAAGATAGTTGAGTTGTGTGGATGGGTTAAGGATCAATGAAAGTAACCACCCTTCACATGTTAGTCATACTAACCACTTTCTCTTCAATATTTAGGTTAAGAAGATTGCCAACATTATTGGTAGAAGGGATAGGATTGTCTTGGTTATCTTGGTGGTTTTGAAGAGGATATTTATAGGTGTCCAAATTATTATTATATTTGTTTAAAGATTGAGATTTAGTTTGTGTTTCAAGGGTTTTGAAAGCAATGTCATAGGATTGTTATCATTTATGAATGATAAAATCATGGTAAAAATTGGGATAAAGAAGTAGATCCATAGCCAAATTATGAAGTTACCTACAGGTCTCATGAGAATGATCCCAACTAATGTGAAACCAACAAAATTCATTAAGATCATACCAAGATTTCATGGGTCAAGTGGGATCAAGTTGTTGGGGTAGAGTCCTTGGTAGATGCTTTTGTAATTCTGCTAAGGATAAATTTTTATGAGCATTGATTTTATTGGTTGAAGATAAATGAGGATTAATGATTTGGTTAGGAGGGGAGGCTTATTATGAAGGTTGGTTGGGAAAAATAACTTTAATAATATGAATGGTATCATAAGATTCATTAACACCATCATCAATAGCATGCCGATTCTTATTCTTAAATAACATGAGAGTACCCATGGAAGGTTGGGATGGCTTGAATTGACACATGAGGAAATCTTGACACTTGGCTTGGTTAGTGGCCTCTTCCAAATTTTGTGGAGAGAGAGTTTAGAAACAATATTGTAACTTGGGAAAAAGTGCATTGGTAAATAGATGAAAGAGGTTATCATCTATCATGTTATGTTCACAATTTTTAGACAAAGTCTTCCCTCATTTAATGAAGGCTTGTACAGTTTCAAACTCAAGGTACTTATAATTAATGAAATGGGCCAAGGTATTCTCAGGGAGATCACTAGTTTTCAACTCTTAAACAATAGCATTAACAAAGTCTTCCAAACTAGTAATGGAATGATATTCAAGTTGGTTGTACCAATTTACAAAATCACGCATAATTTTATTTTATAATAGCTTGGTAGAGGCAAAGGTATTTAATTTGACCCATTATTTGTATATATTTCCAAATGTTTTTAAGTGAAGAGTAGGATCAGTTGACCCATTGTAAGAAATGGTAGGGATGATACCTCCTATATTGATATTAGCAATTTGAGATCTAAGAGTATCAATTTAAAGATGCTTGATTGTTTTGTTAACAAGATAAGGTTAAGGGATAATATTACTATGGAAATATCGAAGAGGAGGTAGGGGTAGATTTTGATTATGTGTGCTTGATGGCATCTATTGAGGGTGGGTTTAAAGATGGATAAGATGATTTTGTATTTGGATCATTTGATTTGCATTGTTATTTTGGAGATCATTCATTTCATTAAGATTTTTTAATAGGTTTTGATGGGTTTGAGTTGCATTTTTAACATTATTTGAAACCTTGGAATTGTTAGTAGTGGATTGGTTACCACTATAGATGTTAGTAGGAGATTGAGAAAAATCATTAGTGAGTGAGGTGCTAGTGGAATAATTTGCTTTTGTAGCAAAATATGAAATAGTAGAGGGATGAGAGGAAGAAACACTAGAGACATGATTACCATTGGTATAAAATGATGCACTAGTGGAATAATTGAGAAAAGTGGGTGTTGGTAAAGGCCCACTAGATGTATAACGTGTCATGTTAGTAGAGATACTAGGCATGGACATAGAATAAATCATAAAGGAAGATGTCATGGTATGAGAAGGGATAAAATTAGAGGAAAGAGGTTGAGAAGCAAAGAAACTAGTATCCCAAAATCCATGTGAGAATGTGGGAGAAAGTGAATGGGGTTTCTCAACTTGACCACTTGTCATTAGATGGTATATAGTATAAGGATCCTTTCCTCTATGTTGAGGAAACTCAATGATGAAGAAGCTAATTTATAATGTAAACTATAATTCAAGTTGATATTCAAGTTATAATAGTGGATTACTAAGTGAAGAGGAATGAGGAGGGGTCCCATAGTTTGTAATGCAAGTGGATATATGCACATTGATTTCATCTAGGATAGGAACCACAAGCTACTTATGGGAGAACCTATTAGGGTTTGGTAAGAGTCATCATATCTATTTAATTAAACTTAGTTTTATCTTAAAACATCAAGTTTATGATGAAGGAGAGATATTGGGAATGAAAAGATAATTCAAAATCATGGAGATAGGAAGAGACATATAAGAGTATATAGTCAACTAAGTTGACCTGGTATTGAGAATAAGGTATGAAAATAAAGCCAACAAGGATGAAAATTTGACCATGTTGACTTAGTATTATAACCTAAGACAGAAGAAAACTTGATAAGGATATGGAGCTGACCAAGTTGACTTAGTATTGTAACCTGGTTAGGAGTATTGGGTCAACTAGGTCGACTCAATATTGTATATATAGAGAAAAATAGTCTGTAGTAGATTATGTTGAATAAAATGATAGTGTAACAAAAATAGGGGAATATTTTATAATGTACTATAAATAAAGAAGTGAAAGTAAGCACATAAAAAATTGGATCAAATGGAAAGATCCAATTGGGACACAGAACACAAAACTTTGCACCAATGCTAGCCAATGAAAGTTTTTGAAATACAACACACAATGAGCAAAGAAAAAGAAATCAATTAAAACGTAAATGCTAACTAAATTTTGATCCTGAGTATTGATAGATTATTATAAATTTCTATTTTAATTATGATAAGGAAGTTGGCTAAAAATAGGGCACTAAAAATTAATCTATAGATGGTTTCAAGACATTTAGGCTGAAAGGGATCTGTGTTGGCAGTGATACTAGCCTGGTACTAGAGCTTTCCCTTCACTTCATAATCTTGTAAAGATATGGGTGTCAAATTCTTAGTCAATATATACCATTAAGTACATGTTTATACTTGGCCAAAAAACCAAGATAGTTCCCCCCTTGGTGATGAAATATAAGTATATATGCCTTAGATAGACAAATGTTTTCATGCATTTTGAATTATGTGATTTGGTATTGTGTTTGAGAAGGAGAAAATTAGTGAAAATAAATGGTATATTGAAAAAGAACCTAATTAGACCATGTGAGCTACTCTAAGCATGTAAATAATTGAAAATGAAAGTGTGAATTAATTACTAGCATATAATTGTTAATTCTCAATTTTAAACATAGTACAAACTTAGTTCAGATGACACTATATGTAAACATTTTAGAATAGAGTTGACATGCTCATTATTGTACTATATAATTAAAATTCCTTAAGAACTAAGTTGATTACGTTGACTTAGTGATTTGGACAAAAGACAAACAACATAACTAGGTCGACCTAGTTTGTTGTAGGATTGTATATTTGAAGACTGCAAACTTTATAAAACAAAACATTAAGGAAGAACTAAATTTAAAGAGAGATAAATAAAGGAAACTTGGTGGGTTAGAAGATGATGAGGACTATGAATTTTTTGTTAAAGTGCCTTGTATGTTGCTTGTAAGTTTTACCAACTATGTCGCTTGAGTTGACCTAGTTTTGAAATTCCCTACTTGGTGAATCATATTAAGATGACTAAGTTGACCTAGTCAACCTGGTTAGTTATTTGGAAGCTTTTTAGAGTACTAATTCATCTTATTCAACCTTGTGTGTTATTTTCAAGCTAAAAAGGAGACTAGGTTAACTTGTTTTACATAGTATGTTTTCAATAAATGAATAAGAGTACTATGTTGACCTATTTGATCCATTAACCTATATCTAATGAAGACTTGCATAGAAATAACAAAATTAATTTGATGTGATTGTGTGTTAAAACTATGCATAGAAGTTAGAAATTATACCATCCTAGTCAACCTATTATCGTAAATATAGAAAAATAATAAAATTATAAAAATAAAAAATGTGAAAGAGAAACTACAAGGGTTATATTCACATCAGGTTCACTATAATGTATATAATAAAAAATTCATCAAATCTACAAATCAATCTTA
This sequence comes from Torreya grandis, assembly GCA_037957365.1. Lineage (NCBI taxonomy): Eukaryota > Viridiplantae > Streptophyta > Pinopsida > Cupressales > Taxaceae > Torreya > Torreya grandis. Next base: position 1,950,400 of record JARHVA010001703.1, read on the forward strand.
ACTTAGAGAAGATAGATCCTACTTACACTTCCAATTGGGGATAGATTAGATAATTAGGAACATGACCAATATGGAAAAGGTAGAACAAAGTAGGGGATACATTACCACAATAATATCACTAGCAAGGGTTCTAAAGACTTCAATCAAGAAAACTCATGCAATAACCTAAACTAGGTCTTATGTTTTCATATTCACTATACTAATAACAAGTAAAGCAAACATATATAATCTAGTGCTCAACAAATCTTGTGGAAAAAGGTGAGGGTAATAAACAAAAAAAATACATAGAAGACATATACTCACACCAATTTCTACATAATCTAATTGTATAGAAGATAAGTGCAAATGTATATCTACCTACTCTTAGAAAGGAGGAACAAAGTTAGGAATATTTACCATTGAAGATGAACCTACCAAGACTCAATGTCTCCCTTCACCAAGGTTCTTTGTAAGAGGTTTTTGTGGTATGTAAAGATGAAAAGGATAAATTATCTCTAATATACATAACTTATCAATGCATCCAAAAGACTTCTCCATAAGATAAGATCTGTATCTCCAAAGAATGTAAGAAACCCTGAGCTTGCTCTTCATGTAAATGGTGGATAAGAAGATGCTCAATATATCTTAATTTTTCTTGTCTTCTATAAATAATGGTGAAATTATTTTATTTATATATTTAAATTTAACCCTAAACCCTTACAAACATTTTAGCTGATAGGGTTAACCCAGTTGACCTAGTATCATTATTGGCCAAGAGGTTTTAGGTTAGGAAAAAGGGTACTGAAGGTAGTAAATGGATGGAGGATTATGCAAAAAGTAAGACCAAGATTAGTGAATGGTTTTTATGAGTAAAGTATTTAGATATAAAGTGGTGAAAGGGATAAAAATCTTATGAAGTACCAATGTTATACCCAACTCTTTCCCAGTGTACCCCTTAAGGCATGAACTCGGAGAGATTGAGACTCCACAGGTTCTTATAAGATAAAGAGAGTCAATAATTGATAAAGGTTTGAAAATATTATGTGTATATAGTCACAAGTGAATTATTTTATAATTAGATGTTAATTTTAGTGATTAAATCCACTACCATTTACTAGATTAATGCATCAAAGTAAAAGTACTATAGTAAAAGAATGAGAATTATAGCAGAGCTTACCTGTGTTGAGTATGATTGGATTTAGACAACAGGTTAAATTTTGCCTCACAAAAACCTGTAATGAAACATGGATAAATCAATCCTTATTTATTTATTTATGATATAAATATGAAAGTAAATACAAGAAAAATTATAGATAAAAAAAAATGAATAAATACACTTTTTTGTGTACATGAACCATTATGTTTTTTGGAGCAAAAATTGGTGACTGGAGATGATAGGCCCCTTGGATATTTATCTTCAGTGAAAAAATTGGAATGTACTATACATGCCTCAAGTCTCCTTTTGTAATAAAATGTTATGAATAACTCAAGATATGTTTGAATCCATCACCACACAATTCAAGGTAGTAAAGTACCTTGGAATCCTTGTTTGAATCTAAATAGATAATTTTGGTGAAAACATGGTGGAAAAGGGTGAATAAACTATTGAATATGAAATAGTATTAATTTCTAATGCAAAAATACCACAAAGTTGGTGAAAAAATATTATGATATGAGACTAGTTTATATAACATAGAGAATGATATGGGCTTCCTTTCCTTCTATGAAAACTAGTCTAAAATAGAGCAAGAAAGTGATCATGTGCTATTATATGCCCCAAATATGATATTTGAGTATATTTATTATAAAAATAAAGTAAAATAAACTATATTTATTACTAAAAATCCATAAGATTTATAATTAAATGCCTCGTATGATGCGCCCAATTTTGAATAAAATTACATAATATAAAATTAAATGATTGAGCATGAATTGAAATTGACATGGCCAAGGAGATAAAGGAAACCATAGACATACATATTTGTGAAACCTTATTTTCAAACTGTGTAATTCAAAATAAGTTTTCAAATACTTGTTTACACTACCAAGCCTCAAAACATATGATTCAAAGATTCCCTTTATTGGTTACTTCTTGATAGGATATGTAGGAAAACAATGGGCCATAGAACAAGTTGACAAGATCCATTAGTGATGGAGGGAACACTATGACTAATAATAGGAATTACTCGACCTCTCATGGTTCCTCTAGAGTCACAAGATTTTATGAATCGACACATGAGAGATCTAGGAGCCAACACCTCTACAACAAATGATAAAAAAAAAATATTTTCCATTATTAGAGCACCATCATCACTGTCCCACATGTTTTAGGTGAAAACCATCATTATTCCCTCATAAGCTATGGATATCACATGCTAGCACCACACCCTAACTTTACAATGATACTCACATACACATAAATATATGGTGTCCCTTGATCACAAAAATGTGCTCAACCAATTCCATAGTCCCTCTCTATTAGAATATGGGTAATATGTTTAATAAATGTGTCATCCCATCCAAAAGAGTGACTTTATATATGGAAACTAGACAAAGATTTACTATTCTAATACGTTTCAGTCCTTGAGGATCTCAAATAGGGAAACGACATGCACCTCAGTGTTTCATCATGATATGTTATTCTTGGAATATTTGTGGCCTTACTAAACTGATGCATAGGTACATAGTTAGGTATAGTTCTCATAATTTTTGTAATATGAAAGTTTTTATTTATAAGAGATTAAAATTTATGGTTAAATTCTTTAGTGTATTTATAATAGTATTTGGATAGGTAAACTTTGTTGAGTTTTCAATCATGAGATTTGAGTTGGAGGAGTCATTATGATGTTAGCATCAAATCTTTCACAAAATATTATTTCTTGGTTATCTAACCCTAACCATTAGGTGGTGTGGACACATTTTTATTTTGATAGCCATCTTCATAGGTTATACAAATTGTATGATTTTAATAATATCATAAAAATAGAACTACTATAGATAAATTTCATAGACTCACTTCTCAAATCTCATTGGATTCCTATGGGAATTTTGACAAGGTTGAATCCATATAAGATAAATAAGGTTGCCTTCCTATGTGTCGTTGCGTCAAGGAGTTACAAACATGGTTATACATGTGTAAAAATATTAGTTTCTATAGTCCCGATCACCACTAGAGAAGAAACTTTGCCTCATCTTGTATTACTTTCTGAAATTTAATATATCTTTGTCTAAATAGATTGGTTAAAATGATAGATTGATCTTTCATCATGGACCAAAACTTGTTATCCTTATCTAGTTCTACCACTCACCTAGTATATATTATTAATGATGCCATTATTTTAGACCATCAAACTATTTACATCTATATTGAGTAGTGTTCTACTCAAACAAGATTAACAAATAACTAACTCTTTCTCAACATTGGTTATCTCAAACATAAGAGAACTCTAGGACACATTAAACAAACATATAACCTAGTTCACATATCATTAGGAGACACAAGTTGGATTGATTATTGGTCTAATGCCAAATTAGTAAAACTACCATATTTCTATGTTTGTATCAAAATCAAGATGTTACTTTCAATTATCATGATTAGAAATAATAATATGAAGAATTCCATAATATTTAATAATAACCAAAAAATGATCCATTTAATGTTCATTTAAAATATCAATAAAATGATTGAAGAGATAAGCTCAAAATTGAGGAAGCCTACAAAGCCTAATGAGCCCAACATAAATCTACACTGCATTAGTTGAGAGAGTGGGATAAAGTTAATAAATAATTATTTTTCCTTCTCCACTCTAGGCAATTTTAAGATAGAATTAAAACCATTCCAGATGCTAATTTTAAGATCAGTAAGCCCTTAGATATCATGTAAGCTTTTGTACATCACTATCAATGAGTGTGTGTTTCCCATCCCTATTCCCTATCTCCTTAAATAGCTCTCCAAAAATGACTTCAACTTGTCAAATGTAAAAGTTTTAGAACATAAGAGTTGCATGTAATATACCTATAATTTTGAATGATATCGAGAAACAATTCATGCAAATGGAATTTAATAAATCCCCTAGCATTGATAGATTCCCTTGTGAATTTTATTAGGTCCACTTGGACATTGTTGAACCACTAATATACATAGGATACAGGTTCATTATAGACATAAACCTATGTAGGAAAATAAGTTTGTTAATAAGATCAAATCATGTTGGTTATTTTGCATATGAAAAATAAACTAGACATACATTACCATAACATGTTCCCCATTCCTTAGGACCCCTTACAAAGCTATCATTCTATTATGAAGAATGGGTTCTGGTGTGAGAAAGTAGGTAGCACTAAAATATTTTTTTATTCTCCTTTTCTAATCTACTTGCCTACCTCACCCAGCTCTATCATGAGGCCAACTATGGATTTTGAGCTATGATTAGAAAAAGCAAATGTTCTTAGAATCATGTCTTTTAGTGTTATTTGAATTTTGAAAAATTTTAAATTTTTCCTTTTAGATCATTTCCTTTTATTAAAATATTTGGATTTTGAATATTTTATGGCTTTTAATATTTCTCTTCCATATGGACTTGGAATGACTAGTAATGAGAGATAGAGTGATATACATGAATGAGCTTTAGATTTGGCTAAAGGAAGATACATATCTAAAGATAATATTGACTAGATCACTTAATGTTAAGTAGGAACCAACATCTTATCTCAAGTCTCAACCATGTGTATGCTTAGTTTGTGAAAGGGAATAAAGGGGAGGAAAAGGAGATCCAAAGTGGATTAGTAAAAATAGATTATAATGAGATGAGTTATTTGCTAACTAATCACATGATAAATAAGGAATGACTAAAGAGAGCAAGGTTTGTATAACCAAGTCACAATAACAATTACTCATGTTTACATAGATAAGATAGCAAACATCATGAAAAAGAATAAAGGATTCATAAGAAATGAAATTAGAGAAGAATAAGTATGGAATTATGAAAAAAATAACCCATAAGAGAACATAAGATAAATAATGACATCATAAGCAACATGTCATTTAGAACAAAAGTCATCATGTAAGATAGATAAAGATTTGACACAATGTCAAATGATAGAAAATAGATAAGTTTAAATTTGGAGCACACGTCCAATCCAAATTAAAATGTAAGAACACCATGCATATGTTCATAAATAATGATATATTTATCCACACAAATTATCCATAACATCTGAATAGTCTCTATGAATTTGAATGTGCCAATCACTCTAACAAGTTTGGTAACCAAGACACATGTACCAATCTTTAGAATTTCCACTATCTTTACAACCAAGAAACAAGCCAATATTTAGACACATATACCAAGGTTGTATCATTTCCTCCATATCACTTGTAATCACAATATATTATTTTTAGTTTTTTTAACTAAAAAAAGCCTAATTTCTTTTACTATATTCATTGTTACATTCATTTTAGACTATTTTTGGTCTACTTGGTCACTCTTGCCCTCCTGTGGTCATTTTAGGCCATTCTAGCCTTCTTTTGGATTTTTACATGATTTTCTATGTTTATTTTAGTTCTTTGGTCAACCTATTTTTACCAATATTTCCCTATTTTTGTCTTAGTTGACTCCAAATTCTTAGTCAACCATCTTATCTTCCCTTCCCTAGTGCTGAGTTTTTATTCTGGCCCTTGTGGGTCAGTTGGAAACTTTGCAATAGGTTGTCTGCTTAATAAATGTATAGGGTAGACCCATACTTACTAGGTTGACACTATATATTCTACCTAGTTTCATCCTACTGGGTCGACTTGGTTCATTTTTCCTGCCAATTCCTTGTATTTTCCTAAAAAGGTGTATTTTTCTCACATTCTTCCTAATTCCTCTAAATCCATTTCCCATCTTCCTAGTTTCTACACATAGAGTCTAATTTTGTTCCATTACAACATATATAAATAATTAAAATTAAAAAATACTAAAATTTCTCTTAATTCACTACAAATTTCAAAAGTTGGCTTAAGATCCATAGTTGCATACCTGTAGTGCACTTGTTGCTGCTCCTGGTGTTCCTTCTCCCTTAGCTTGTCATCTACTTGCCATCCTGTCTCATTTGGTCTCCATATATCTTTTTCCTCTCTCTCACAAATCAAAATAACCAAATTACTTCTCTTTTTCCCATTTAAAATCACTTTTTAGTAATTCAATTCTTTCATTTATTTTTTGGTAGATTCCTTATTTTGGCTCTATCTTTGTTTCTGCTCATCCATTTTGAAAAACGTAAAATGCATTAGATACATGGTGACATAGACATTATTTTCCACTATCATATTTATATTTTCCAAAAAAAATGATTATTTTAATTTTTTGCCCTAAATTCTATAGGTTCACCTAGTGTTCTTCACATTAGACACCTTCACTTTCTTTCAATCTACTTTTTTATCTACAACATTAAGGTAAGTAAAGGTATGTGTGTTTCAAATCTATCCTTTCATTTTTCTCATTTTATACTTAATGTACCTTACATATAATTAGCATTGTGTGTTATCATGTTCTATCTTGAAGGACCATCTTGTGTTGTACTTACATGACACATGATGAGATTCGAGTGGGACATATGTATACACATGATATATTTAAACTTTTATTGATTACTGAGACTATATATCTTAAAAGAACCCATCAAGTATAAATATCTCTGAGTGCATGCCTTAAGAGGTGTACTAGGAAAGGGGTGGGTATACCATTGGTGCTTTGTAAGATTTTTATCCCTTTTGTCACTTGCCATCTACACACTTGTCTCCTAAAACCATTTACCCTAAGCTTGTTCTTCTCTATCCTAACCATTCCTATCATTTTATATGATTTAACCCTCTTTTCCTTAATTTATATCCTTTTTAATTTTTAGTTTTACTAGGTCGACCATGGCTAACCCTATAATATTTAGTGTAATTTTCATTCTTTGGGTTTATTAGCCTTTCAAATGACCTAGCTCAGACCTAGTGAATTATCCCAAAATACATATAGGGTTGACCAAATCAACCCTATATAGATGACGTATTCAAAATTATTTAGGATAAGGTTTGGCTATACATACAAGCTCATTTCAAACCATTTGATATAAATAAGTGAATAATAATAAGTGTGAATGAACCTTTGCTTATTGACCATTCTACTTGAGGAATAAAGCTTTAGGGTTCCATACTTTTTTTGAAGATATGGATCTTGTCTTGTGGATAATTTTTTTGGATGCTTAGATAGGTTGTGTAGCCTAGAAATGATTTATCTTTTTTATCCTTACATACCACAACAATCTCTTGCAAATCACCTTAGGCAAGGGAGACATTGAGACTAGATAGGTTTGTCTTCAAAGGTAAGTATTCCTAACTTTATTTCTCCTTTATAAGAGTATATAGATAATACAGTTATGGTTCCCTTCCATGCATTAGGATTTTGTATATAATTCAATTAGTATATGTCTTCTATGCATGTTTAGTTTAATTATTTATTTTATTTCTAAACCCCACTTTGTGCCATAAGCTTTGGTGTGAACTACATTAGATTTTACTTTCTTGTTTATTTAAATAGGTCAATATTTAAACCTTAGGACTATTTGAAGGGTTTTGTGTGATTGTGTTAGACTATAGGCTTTGGAACCCTGCCTCACATGGTGTGTTCTAAAAATTGATCCCTTAATTGGGGATAATGGATCCCCATATTCGTCATACTCCCACTTAACAAGTGTATCCCCAATTGAATCTGTAAGTATGGTATATCTTCTCCTAGCTAGGATTGATTTATAGACATGGCGCCTTTCTAATTTCATACATAGAGAATGAGAGAAGTATCTACATCATTTGGTATCATAGCAACAAAGTTCTTTGGGAATAAGAGAAATAAAGTTATCTAATAAATAAGGTACATGTTTATTTTATATTTCATTTTATTTTTGATATGTTCATGAGATAGTGTTAAGGTGCTAGTGAAAGTTGTGAGTGTGGTATGTAACCTTAAAGCCAATGAGGCTTGATCATAGAGAGAGAGAGAGAGAGAGAGAGAGAGAGAGAGAGAGAGAGAGAGAGAGAGAGAGAGAGAGAGAGAGAGAGAGAGAGAGAGAGAGAGAGAGAGAGAGCTCAAGGAGAGATTGAAGAGAGATAAAGGAGTCCTAGAAAAAGGACAAGAGAATGAGATAGACCCAGGTGGGGTCATAGAGTGAAAGAGACACAAGTGAGGTCATGAGTGGTAAGTAGAGGAGTCTTGTCAAAGAGGAATAAGTCCAAGTAAGACCAAGAGATTGAGAGTTAGGTGAGATGAATAAAGATAAAGAAAATAGAAAATAAGGAATGAGTGAGATGAGCTAGGGAAAAGAGAGGAAAGTGCCAGAAGACACTAAGAGAAGAGAGATGGACAAAGAGATGATAGAAGTAAGGAAATAATTACATGATTTTATGATCATCATAGTGCACATGAAGTAATGTGAGAACCCACACTATGGATCGGTCATGATGAAATAAAGCAATCAAGTGGCCAATTAGGCTATAAATGAAGAAAGGAAAGAGGGAAGTTGTGAGAGTGGAAAGAGAGTAGAAAAATTTACTCAGTTAGCAACTTAAGAAATAGATGGAAAGTCTTTGGGTGAGTGATCATTAAAGTGGGCAAAAGGATAAAGTTTAATAGTACCTTGAGAAGAATGAAGAAAGCTTGAATGAAGAAAAAGAAGCTAGTGGAAATTAGCTAAGTGATGGGAATGAAAAAGGAGAAGTATATTAGTTTGTAGACCTTCATGAAGGATGGGAAAATCAAGTACAGTTGATGGACAAATATATTAAATCTGATTACAAGTTTGTTTATGAGTGTCAAGAGAAGTTAGAGAGAGATAGTAACTTTATACAGAGCCTTAAATGGTGACCTAATGGAGAATGAAGAAAATGTATAGGTTATAGTAGTTGAAGTCCACATGATGGAGGACAAAGAGCATGAAGAGAAAGCATTGATGGAAGTAGTACAATAGGTTAAAGACATAAAAACCATAAGTAAGTTTGAATTTTAGTGAGATAGTAGGTAGGCAAGAAACTGTCTTTGTGTTTATTGTAAGCATAAATATCATATCAGTAGAAGATGAGAGTAGAATTATATCAAAAGTGTTTGGGGTCATACATATCCCATATGATAAAGCCAAATAGGAAGGTATGAGTTTACATTAGATACTATTTATTGTAAGAAAGAAATGGAAGTAAGGAAGCAAGATTATCTTTAATAAACGAAAGTATGAGAGAAAGATGAATAATAGTGGAATCATGATGGAGTAGAAACAAAAGAAGATCCAAGGAGCATGAATTTGAAGACCAAAAATAATATTACAATATTTCATTGGATCTCAAGTTCTTTTTTGCTAAGGAGTATGATGCAAGAGCATGAAGCAAGTCAATGTAGTTAAGTTTATTTTGATCATTTTGGTTTTATTTGAGTTTTATAAATCCTATAAATACCTAGGAAAGGTGTTAGAATAATTAGGTATCTTAGTGTTTGATGTTCTTGGCCTTATGATCTTTTCGCACCAAAAATCCAATTTGAAAATTTGAATCATGTTCTTAGATTTAGAAGGTGTTTTGTGATGTATTAGGAAATCCAATGTTTGTATAACATCATGTATGGGTCTAGGTGGGTATAATAAGGTGTACATATATAATACATGAGTAAAATTACAAGACTAAGATTTTTGAATGTATTTACCATGTCTAGGTAGTTAACATGAAAGTTAGTTATTCAAGGACGTAGTTACTTTATGCATAAAATATGAATGCAACAAGTTTTTGTAAGTAGATTAGGAGATAGATTCATAAAGAAGAGTCAGTTAGAAGTGGAAATAGGTATAGGTGTGGAGGAAACAAAATAATGATAAAAATAACTTTGTTTTCTATCCTTAAGGGCTAAATTTTTAATATAAAGAAGTAGGATCAATAAAAGTGGAATGATTGAAGTAGACCTTTATGTGTCCTTGTATTGATATTATTTTTTAATTTAAAATATATGTGTTTCAATCCTTAAATATTTTTGGAATGGTTTTTTGTAATGAAATTTTAAATGTATATGTTTGTAGGACTATGCCCTAGATACCACTGTATGGTCATTGAGAACTACAGATTAATAAAGAAGGAATACTCTTAAAATAAAGGATTTTGTGTATTCATGTGATATTAAAGATTAAAATAATTTAGGTAATAATTATTTTATGTATATATAAAATTTAATAATTTCCATTAAGAAATAGAGTTCAAGTCACCAATCTATGTGTGCTCTATTTACAAGATACAGACAAGGATTCTATGTATGATATGCATAGTGGATTATAAGCATTATGGAGGTTGGATGGGTGTGAATTTGGTAGATAAAGAAAAAATATAGGATTTATATCCTTGAAGTAGTTTTTTAAGAGCATCAAGAAAGCAAATATGCCTTCAAAACCCTGTGTTGGTTTGTTATAGACAGACTGTATCTATAGAACACTATCAAATTCAGGTTTAGAGAATGAATAGGAGTTAATAAATAAAATTTTAAACTTGGAAAAGGTTGAAAATATATTTATATAGATTATTAATATCTTGATAAGTTTTTAAATTTTTAAAATATCCATTAGACAAATTTTGAACCTTCTCAGGCTTACACAATGGAAGTAAATAACAATATAATTCAGAAAAATTATGTTTTAAGTGAATTTAGTGATTATTACAAGACAAGATAAAGGTTGAAGAAGTTATCATGGTATGGGATAAAACTTAATGAGGTATTTGAAGGGTTTTTTAATCTGAAAGAATCATCTAAATTAAGTTAGAAGCCTCTTCAGCTTGTTACAGACTAGGAAACCCTAGTTTAGGGTTGAAACCTAAAAAATGGAATAACAAACATTTGAAAAAGTGAATCTTCCTAAAATTTGGTATTTTTATTATTTTTAAAGTGAATATAGATATTTTTAAGTTTATATACAAGCACAACATCTGTACATACGCCTATAGGTGATTGTGTGCTAGGAGGAGTAAGGAGGCCTAATTAGGTCTAAGCAAGTTCTAGAAAGAGTATCTAAGAGAGGAGTTAGGAAATGAAACCTCATGTAGAGATATAATATGATAGAGGGTGTCATAAAATAGTGTTATTTCCTTAGTAATCCATAGTATGAGTCTATACAAGAGGAAAAATCCTAAAAAAAACTACAAGGAGTCTTGGTTAAAGTAATCAAACAAAGAATAGTGATAGAGAGGTAGAAAGATGGTGTGTGGACTAGATAGGAGTTTTAAGAGGATCCATTTGATAAATGAAATAGTAAATAAATCCTCATATAATATTGAAGTCCTTGAGTTGTATGTGGATCTATAGTGCGTATAAAGGTGAATGAGTCTAGTGTAATCAAACTGGTGTGTTAGATGAATGAAAAGTAGTGAGAAGGTGACTAGAATGAGATGAATGGATGAGTATATAGGGTTTAATGGATTTTAAAGTTAGAGTATAATAATGAAAAGAATATTATTAAAATGGATCATGAATGAGAATGACATAAAACTTAGTAGATAGAGTTGATATACATGAGAAGTTAGAGAAGATTGGATGCATGCATTAATGATTGTAGGTATCAGAGTTGTGGTTAGAGAAAAAAATGAGAGGAGTCACTACATCACTAGTGATGCAATAAGGATATGGTTTTTATGTGTCTAACTACAAGAAAATTACTTAAAGTTTAGGTTTGGGTCATTAGGAATCCAAAGAGTCATGGATGTCTAGTTTTTTCTCAAAGTGGACTAAAAAAATGTACATATTCATTAAAAAATTTAGTCCAATTTATCATTCCATATGTTCACCTTTGTGTGCTCATAATATCCTAATATATTAGGGATAACATGTTAAATTTAAAACAAAAGGGTCCCAAACAATAAAAACTTAATCAAGACATTGATGTGGATAGGATAATCTGGGCTTGGACACCAAAAAAAATTGAAAGGAGGATCAATTAAGATACTTGAAAAAGGACATGAGTTTATTCATACCTTGCAGTACTCAAATAGGGTAATGAATTCTTAAAGTTGAAACTATTGAAGATTTTAAATTAATATGTCATATCATCTTGACATAACATGTGGTTTTTTCCAAATTTTTATTCCAAACCATGCTCTTATAAATTGATTTTACATTTTTACTATTGTTTAATAGGAATTGAAGATTGATATTTATTTCATTAAATTATATGTAATACATGTAGAAGACTTATGTTTAAACCCTACGAATGTAAAAATATTATTTATTAAATATAAGTGGAAGATTAACATTTATTTTTGAAAATTATTTTTCATAATTGTAAAGCTAAGATAATATTTTAATTAATGTATAATCAAGTAATAATTTTTTATAAAAAATCTATAGTTATTGGACTATTTTAATTTTTTTCATGGGAGAAGTGCTAGTAGTGGTGTGCCATATGATTTAGTGTTCAAACTTATTGATTTGTGTTTTAAGAACATAATTTACAAAATCTAGTTATGTAACAAGGAGATGGGTGTGAATTGTTGAACTACAAGGAAATTGTGTTAAATCTAGATTCGAGTATGAATTTTTTTTAAATGAATTTATTTTCAGACTACAGACGTGTTGAACCTTTATCTTCACCCTATTTTTCATTCATATTAGTGACTTACCTACACAAAATAAATAAATATACAATAGCTATCAGAATGGGATCAAGGGGTCACATAGTCATGGAATCAATCGAAACACATTGAATATAAATTAAATGGGTTCTTCATGGACATGTTTATTTATGAATTTCACATAATTTATACTATGGATGGGTCCATTAGTCATGAAGATGTCATGTACTATGTGACATGACACTAAATGTGAAACTTGATTTAAAACATATCAATGTGGTTGTAAAGTGAATAATTATTTCACATATCCTAATACATAAAGTGTGAAATTTTAATTATTATGTGTTAACCATTTTGGTTTTTCATAACATATCCATTATACACAATATTGGAATAATATGATAAATAGAAGCTTATATTCTTGTCTAGGGGAGAATTGGGACATACCCATTCTACACATTGAGATAAGAATAAAATGACTTCTAAATTGATAATATGAGTAATAAGGTCATATGTTCTTATCTAGTGTGGAATGGGAACATGTCCATTCTACACAAGATAAAAATAATGACCAGTATGTTTTTCATTGGGCACATGGGCAATGTAAAGTGTTTTCCAAAATTTGTGCATGGTGACAGTAAGTATGTTTTACAATGTTTCATTGTTATTTATAAATCTTGTATGTCATGATGTAATTGGTTAATCTATGGTAAAATTAGGATAAATATTAAATATTAATATAATAACTATTAGGTAATACAATGACAAATATCGGGTCACGCTATGTAAATTATCAGAACTTGTTTTCTCTATTGGAAGATGCTCAACTATTGGGCCACTTCCTCTAAATATGAATTTAAAGGTGAACAACCTAATAAGTTATAATTTTAATATGATTTTACTAGACTTTGGAATCAAATAATAGCTATATTGGACTCCAATATCACAATAATAAAAACCAAAAATAATAATATTAGAATATGATATCCCACTAATTAAAAACCAATAATAACAATATTAAAATCTAATTTTAACAATTCTAAAATCAAAAATAGAAAGATTATAATTCCAAATTCTTAAGAATATAACCAAATTTAATGAAAGGATGCTTATATGATGCAAAAAATGTTCCCTATTTATAATTTTTTTTTTCACTTATAAATGTGTATTTATAGTGTCAAATCATGATAATTATTGACAAATATCGTTATATTAATTATACATTACTAACTCTTACATACCACATGTTTTTCTCATTTTGAAATTAAATAATTAAATAAACGTCTATTTTATACACATTTTCTAACTATTTAAAATTTTAGAGCTATTTAGGTTATAATATTAATATAAATTAATTATTTATAAAATAAATATATTCCATATTTCATACAAAATTTCCTTGGATATTATGTGTGGACACCATTTTTATTATATAGTTAAGATTCAATGAGGAATGGGATAATGTATTTGCATAACTTCTTTATTTGAAATGTACTCAATTTCAAATTTTGTGTAAATATTTAATACATTCCATCACTAAATGAATTAAATCCAAGATTAATTCCATCACTAAAATGTGGAAGGTTTACCAGTAACTTAATTCTAGTGTTCTTTGCCCAAATATGTCTTTGCAATTGGACCTAGCTTAAAATGTGAATGTGTGAATAATATGATCTAATGAATATCACATGACATATTAACTATGGATTCATTGCTAAGTATTGCAGGACTCTATTATCTAATGGATAAGGTTTGAACAATTTATTATGTGCTTGATTTGTAATTTCAAAGTGTCAAATGTGTCATGGAATATGTTTTGTTGTTTCATCAGGTTATGGAAATAAAAGATATATGTCTAAGGTACTTTTGTTTTTATTGAATTTTGGTTTTATGCAATGTTTTTAAAAAAAATATATATATTATTTAATTATTTTTATAATTAATTATTATGATTTACATGTGTAAAAATCATAAATATAATATTTCAAGTATTATAATGATATTTTAAAAGTGGTGGATATGTAAAGTTAAAATAGTAAAATAAGTTTGATTAAGTGAAATACAGGTTAAAGTCCAAGTTATATACTGAGGTATTTGTCCAACAATTTTTGCCTAATATAAAGTCAATATAAATCACTTGAAATTAATGGTAAAAGTTTGTGTCTTAAACCTACAAGTGTTGTATATTCTTTTGAATCTATACCAATATAATAAATCCTTAGAGTGTGAATCAAATATTCTTCTTATTGATGTTGTTTCAAGGATTTTTTTTAATGTATTTTATTGTCCATGAATATTTATTAATTATACCCATGTATAATTTTTTTTGTTGAAAGTATATTCATTCATAGTTTAAAAGTTTTATGTAATGTATTTAAAAGGGTAAACGTTTTGTCACCTTTATGTGGTAAAATTTTAAGAAGAATTTTTAATTCATGAAGTTTTCTATTTTTTCATCACATATACATTTTCACATTTCTGTTTGCATGTGAGAGGAAATAATTTGCATTTAAATTGTGCCTTTTTTAGTGACCAAAGTGGTTACTTGGGTTTAGTCTTTTGTAGGTTTATCATCCTTTTTCACTTTTCTTATTTAGTTATTTTTATCTTTTATTGTTAAAAGTACACAAAACCCCTAAAATCATCTCATCATACAATGGAACTATCATCTATTTCATGGTGATATTCCTACATTTTTTCCACGTTGTGCCATTGTATGTTGAGTAGGCTTTGAGAAACTCACTAAGATAATTGAAATAATTTTAGTGTCATAAAATTATGTTGATATTGTCCAAAATCCCAATTTACAAGAGGAAATTTTCTATATTTGTAATGCACAATGTGATTGGAATGTTCGGCAGTTTCAAAATTTTCTTATTTATTTATTTAATGATGGTAATTTTTGCAAATAAATGCACACAAAATTGAAAATAATTTTGTTAAAATGTTATTAAAGAGTTGTTTTTACATGCCATTTAGGGCTTTTATTCATCATTTGTTAGCTTTGTATTTTTTTATGTTTTGTAACATTGATGAAAATGGATTTGATTTTAGGTGTCACCTTTTTGAAAGATATTTTATAGTGTGAGAACTATGTTAAATCTTTTCCAGTGTAAATTTTAAGATCCCTTATAATAAATCCCCTTGGATTTCATTGGAAATTTTATATATATATATATATATATATATATATATATATATATATATATATATATATATATATATATATATATATATATATATGTTTCAAAGTCATGGTGAATCCAAGGGGAGGAGAGGTATGAAACTAGATGTATTAAAGATTGGTAGGTTGCATTGTGAAAATGGTGAGATGCATTATGTAACTAGCTACATGTAGCTAGCCAATTGAAATCAACTAGTTTCATTGCATATGTATCTAGTAAGTTGAATTTCATATCTTCCCAACAAAAACATATTTTAGTTGTTCGGTATATTTTTTGTAATTTGTAGGGTAAAGGAAAAAATAGAATGGAAAATGACCTAAACCCAAATTTTATTGCATATTTGGGGATGAATCATATTTAATTTATCTATATATAAAGGTGTAAGGGGTCTATTTGTTATTCTAGTTATTGTAAGAATTTACAAATATTATCTAGAAAATAACTTACATTTTGATTTTTTAAGTAACCCAGTTCTATGTACCAACTCTCTAAATTCACCAAAATCAAATTTTAAAAAATTGAATATTCATGAATAATCTAATATTTGCCATTAAAATTTACCCTATTCTTGGGCACATATTATTAAAACACTATATAAAGAGTACATATGACCCACACAACATTATCTATTTGGTTAAAGAAAAAATTAGCTCACTTATGAATGTGAATTTTCAATGTCAAACAAATCATGACAATTATACCAAAATCATGTAATATTCAAGATACATCACTAACTTTTAAATGCCACATATTTTTCTTTTTTTAAAAATTAATTACTATTTTATACACATTATGTAAGTATTAAAATGTTTATGGCTATTTGTGTTACATTATTAATGTAAATTCATCATTAAGAATTAAATAAACTACATAACCATTCAAAGAGTCCTTGAAGATTAGGTGTGGAACAAAAAAAATATTAGAAACTTAATATCTGATGAGGAATGGATTAATTTATTTTCATATCTTCTTTACATTGTAAAAACTAGTGGAAATTTATGTATTCATCTTCAATATGTTTGAGATGATAACACTCATCATTAAGCTTATTAGAAAATGTCTTCTAAGACAAAATTGGAATGAATTATGGTACATATTATGGACTAAGAGTTCCCACAAGTAATAAACCAATCTATAAATGTTCAACATAGATAAGGTGATTTTATCAGAAATACTAAATTGATTGACTTAAAATTATACCTCAAGTTGGATAACCTAGCCATCCAATTTTGTAGTGTCAATTTTTCCTTTGAGCATTCAAATGTCACTATTGAACTAAAAATTTAAGTGGGTATATTTAATTATATTCTAAGTTCCACCATGAGTTTGTAGAATTGGACAAAATGTTTATTGTATTATTACTTGAGGGTGTTATAAATGAGATTTAGAAGGTTTGAGTATCCTTCATATTTCTTTGGGTGTCATCCATGTTATAGCTACGATGTTCTTTTGTATATTTAGAAGCTGAACCAACTTGTAATCCTTCTCTCTCACATTTCTCTAATGTGTTTACATGAGTATGAAATATATTTCTCTGATGTTAATGATTTGTACCACTAGACCTAGGTCCTAATTTAATGGTAAATGATGTGATTTTATCAAAATTTAGATTTTAAGAGTGCACAAAAAATAATATAACTAGTAGAGTACCAATCACATAATACAATGTAGGATTTTTGTATGTAGAAATGAAACTTCTTTTTAAATGAATAATATGGTGAGTAATTTTTCTTAAAATTATTTAATAAGACTAGATATTTATTGTGGTCAGAAGGGATTAACATCCTTCTTGATTTTTCTAGGTTGAATGTGAAATAATGTAGGGAGAAGATATGTTTGAGTGTTAGATCTAAAGGATTTTAATAATGTCATTTCTGATTTATGTGTATGATTATGTACATATATGAGGAGGATGGCTATAATACATGTTTTATATTACAATTGTTGACAATTTGGAAGGTTGTCTATTGATCTTATGTTCACATGACAATTTAAATTTATATTACAAGTGAGATAATAGGTGTGTTTTTATTCTATAAGATTCCCTTAGGAGCCATAGATATGGTAAATCCTTGCTAGCATTGTACAATGGAGAGAATATTTGACACTTAGATGAAGGGGATATGTGGATACACATAGAGTTATGATCTAACCTAGAAACCTATGTGACACGTGAGATGATGATGCAAAAATTCATGGATATATTGTAAGTCAACCAACTTGAGGTACACATGCTACTAATGAAAAGGTTGTGCATGAAATGTATGGGTGTGCACATGGTGAAATTATTCTTCATAGAGAGGGAGAAGGTGTTTCAGTAAACTAGAGAGAGACTGTTACCTTACACATAAGCTTTAATATGTTGCACATGTAAAAGAGAAAAAAATCACTTTGATAAGTCTAGTAACCTACATGAAAGCTTCATATAAATCACCACATATGAAAATAAATCCATACCATTTTTTAGGCATGAAATAAATGGAATAATTTTATTATGAGAATGGATAAAATCATCCATATAGATCAAAATCTTATATATTTCATGAAAACCAAAGGAAAGTTAAATAATGATCATGATCTAAAGTATTCTATTTACATAAAATAGTTTCACATTAATATTACACACAAGATAGGTATTTTTAATCAGGTACTATACTAATTAATTCACCCTCCAATCATAACACTAAAAATAGTCCTAGATGCATATAACCATGAGACTTATAAATATACTATGATGTATGGGATTGACCCTAATTTTTCAACCATATATCAAGCCCTAAATATGTGGGATGAGACATTGTAACCTACCATATATAGGAAACCATTATGTATCACTTGGGACATTATTTTTTTTGAAAGTGGAATTATAGAAGATGATTTTGGAGGTGCACTAATATCAAGTTGCATGAAATTTAGGGATGGAAAATACAATGACAATGATAAAAAAATAATTATATTGGCTAATGATTCATCATTATTTATCCACATATATTATATCTTGCATAATATGTGAAATATAAAAACCAACCAAGAAGAAGAATGGCCTCTACACACCTCTATGAATTCATGATCGACCTTGGGAGTTAGTCTCCATGGATGTTATTTTAATGTTTCCAATGACTATGAATTATCATGATTGTTTCTTCTTTGTGGTTGAATTATTTTCCAAAATGGGATTGTTTTTGCCATATACAAAGGAAATCAAATTTGAAGACATTACAAATCTCTACTTTAAGCATATGTGTCTCCACCTCAATTTACCACAACACCATTATATCAAATACGGGAAACATGTTTATTTGCATATTTAGGTCTACATTATGGTCCATGATGGACCCCAAACTTACCAAGTGCACCTATTTTTATCCACAACTAGATACAAAAACAAAATTAAATTATTTATATGATGATGGATCTAATTTATTTTTATAACTCAAAACATCCATATAAATGTAATTATTTTTTGCCATTCATACAACATAGATATAATCAATTTATTTAGAGCCCTAAAATAAATAACCCTTTCCAATATTTTCTCTATTTTCAGCCACTAGCACCCATCAATGTGGCATTTACTATTTTATTAGAGGAAGTATCTCACCATGCACAAAAATAATCTAACAATTTAAATATATTTATTAAATGAATTAAAGAAATTCAAAATTAGGTGCATGAAATCTTATGAAAAGCTATCCAAAAGTACAATAAATGCCATGACCAATATCGATTCACTCAAAACTTTTAAGATGGTTTGATAAAGTATGGATATATTTTTAGAAATAATATTTTAATGGCCCCAAATATAAAACCATACATCTCTAATACATTCCCTACACAATCATCAAGAATGTGGGGACTAATGCCTTAGGGATAAACTTTTTTCCCTATCTTGGGTTACATCTATTGCTCAATGTAGAACTCCTCCGACCATATTTCTCAAATCTCTTTAGAACCTTAAGTATTTTTGAATAGTTTCAAGTCAAAAATTTTAATTTTATTTGTTAAATGCCATTTTTTGTTAATGAAGTCATATATATAGTGGTAAAAGACATAAAAAATCAAATACTTCTTCTATATTGATTGATCAAGACAAGGTAGTTTTGTTTCCAAAAAGTGGCTAACCAAGGTTCAGATTCAGAAAAAACATTTTACTTTTTTTGGATGCCTAGAAGTGGCTCATATTTATTCTCAAGGGGATGAATGATCTAGAAAATGACCTAAGACCACTACATAAGAGTAGTTGTTTATTTAAAAATACATAGTTTTCCAAATAGGCAACATAACATAAATGACAACATCTAAGGTGTTTGGATTATTCTTAGAGTCACAAAGTGAAAGTTATATGACATTATAGATTTCAAAGAAACTTTCCATAAATATTAATTATTCTAAAATCATATAATACCTATAAACATTATGTCCCCAACTTGGTGGCCCATCCCAAATGGTTATTATTAGTAATTCTTATTTTAGGAGATTGCTTCTTCTTAGGATTTTTCCTATTCACATGACTATGCATGTTGAAATGATATTATTAAATTTTATTAGCTTTAAATAATAATATTATTTGCATTCCTTTGTATATTGAGTGGATATTATTAGTGTTGTTTAATTTTAGTGTAATTTTATATGATTAGTTCTATTTAGTAATAAGATGAGGGTTCACCTTGTTATAATCAAGAGTGGATAGAAATTATCTCTTCCAAAAATATTAATTTGTTTTTATGAAGTATCATATTATCATGAAAAAAATATCTATTTTGTACTCTCATAAATCTGTATCAATTTAGTAGAAAATAAATTTCTTTATTTTAACAAACTAATTCATAATAGTTTGTGGTGTGCATGTTTTGTACTCGATATTAAATCCTCAATCTAGATCATAAATTGATCAAGAAATGGAGGCCATTAATAAATGTTTAAAGAAAATGAATACTTATATGTGATGTGACTAGATGCAATTTTGTGTATTTACAACCAAACATTGTTTCTTCTAGGGAATCCATTATGATGATGTTCATCTGACCTTGTCATTAGTAAAAAGGATTAATGGTTTTAAAAATTTGATAGAGGAGATGGAGCTTATAGGAGTAGATATTATAATACATTTGCATAGAAAAAGGTTTTAATATCCCATATGCATTTCATAATAGTAATTTTTAATTCCTAAATTAACCTCCTCTTTAAACATGGTGCTTAGAAATAAGTCATGATATAACTCATCATCATAAATTATTCTTTTGCTTGAAGTTTCCACTTATCATTTCCCACCAAGTTTCTTTTCAATAGTACACCTTCATGCATTTAAAATAGTTTCAAAAAATTTCAGTTAGTTTACCCCACCTAAAAATTTAAAAATGTGGATTCAAAAAACTTAATACATTCATTCCTCATGTGTGTGAGTCTAACAAAACCACATTGAGTCTGATTATATGTAAAACCCAACTAAAAATATCAACTAGAAATTTCCCAGAGGTGAATTTAATGTCGAAATGGATTTCTCTTTATCTTTTATTTATTTATTTTATTAATTAATTATGAGTGTGAATCAGGTGGGGATTGATTAAGAGTAAAATAAATTTTGTGAAATGCATTTTTGGGTGTTTATTAAGAAAAGATGCATTTATTATAAATGTTGTGGAATAAGTATTACACTAAGTCTTTCTTCCTCTACTCTTCTAAGATTTACATATATATCATCCTTTATTATTGTATAAAAATCAAATGTAAATGAAGGGTTGATATAAAGATCATAGAATGAGTGTACTCTTGATACAAAAGTAAAGCTCAACACTTGACGATCAATATTGCCAATATATATTATTACGTTATTAAAAGTCATTCCTTATGTTTTATCTATGATTAGAGCCCATGCCATTTTGATAGGCACTTCCATTGATTACTCTATGATAGTGCCAAATGAGGTTGTGTGTTCCTTCATGTGGTATGGCAATGCATTGTGCACAAAGGAGACATTTTATTCTATATTGAGTTTAGGCAATGGTGAAATGGTCTGGAAGGGAAGGGATATACATAACATGGAATTGGTGAAATATTTTTTGGTGAATGGGTTAGTCATGGTGAGGGATATTGATAGGGTATTTAAAGTGATGGACTCGATGAACCCTAAGATCATACATGCTCAATGTTTAGTTACATGTCACATCTATTAATGTAATTTTTAGCATGAACAAATGGAAGATACATGATAGGCTATCAGATGTCAATATCTTATTACCACATTAAAAACATTACATAATTGATTTAAGATAAACATTAGATATGGAAACCTATCAAAATCAAATCATCTCTCATGACATCCTCATCCACACTTGACTATAAAACATGGAAATTCAAAGATGAAACCACCTTGTAATCTATAAACCCATCTACAATGAGCAATGGCCATGTGAATCCAAAAACTACCCTGCATCTAGGTTTTGATGTTTAATATGGGTCCCTTCATTTATAATATCATCAAAAATGCCTTGTCATTCCCCCCACCATCACTTCTCATCTCACATTGAAATATTAAACTATTTTCATGTTCTATATAGGCTAGCCCTTTCTTCTATGGATCTATGTATGGTGTTTCTATATGTTCTTAAGCATGGTGTTGAGTCAAGTTTCTATATGTTCTTAAGTGAAAAAACCCACAAAATAAACTTTAGGGAATTGATTTATAGAGTAAAAAATAGAGTTACATACCAAGCCCATTTATCAACCCCGTGAGGCATAACACCTCTATTTAAATTTACAAGTTAAGTATAGTTACTCATAAACTACATGTGGATCACCATGAACACTTACCTTAGGGATAATCACCTATCGAGGATTTCATAAGGAAGTACAGTTCCACTGAAGTGATATATAGTTATGAGCATATTAGTGTGAGGGTCCACATTGATAGCCTTCAAACTTTATAGAATTCACTAATCTTCTATATCAAACTACCAAGGTGTCCTCACCCCTACCTAAGTATCTAGTTACACAAAGTGGTTATGGCTAGATTGTTTAGATATTTATAATGTTTTGTTCTCAACTAGGGTAATGATATCATTAATTTCATTATCCCATGTTATTATATGTGAATATTTACAAACCCATAGGAAAAAAATTTAGAATGCCATAGATCACTCTGTTACCCCTCAGTAGGCAAAAAAATCAAATACTAAAGCAAATACATCTAACCAACATGAAGATACTTAAGTAACCATACTGAGCTTTATTTACCAAGATTTACCATAATCCAAGGCTAGTAAACAAGTATTGTTGAAATACTTCCAAGGGAAAATACCATGAGCTTCAGAGCACTTTAACCTTATTGAACATTACCCAAGTAGGGACTAGTTCTGGTGTTAACCCTTTATGGATCATAATACCATGATACATAATATTTGGGAATTATTGCACCATCATTTGTTTACTTGATAAATGTCTCCATTTAAGATATACGTTATCATAAAAAAATATTTACCATTGAGTTTAGAATAGCCACAATGATCTTATAATAAAGGTGGATCATATCACACTAATGACCATCTGTTCTAGAAGAATAATATTTAGTTCCACAACAATTAAGGAAAATATTATTTTAAATTACTAATTTTCACTTATAAACTTTGATTAATTGATTATAAATACCGTCCATACTACAAGTGCTCTTATTTCAAGTGGAGGTTCCTAAGTAACTTAAGGTGATAGTACCCATAGTGATCTCATGTGTGATCACTATTTAGGGTCCCTACATCATGTTTCCCTCAAATTAGCTAGTTAAAATATTTATGTTAACTTAGCCCTGATCACTATAATGACCTTAACATTAATCTAATTTATATAACAATAATATTACATAATGGTCATTGAATAGTTTGCCAAAGCTTATTCACTAGAATTAATCAATAATAAATCTGATTAGTTATTATAGGGTAAGTATTGACCCTCTATGGATATAAGATGAGACTATTTTATAGTCCTAGCCCATCCATTGATCATCAAGTTTATTTCTACTAAATCCTGATCAAATAAAAAGATTGCATAAAAACTAAAAGCTGTTAAACTCTAATGATCGCCATTCACCAATATTTTAGAATTCCATAAAGCCATTCAATTTTTAAAAACAAGTCTATAAGATGAACCAAATTCGTAATTTAACCTACATATACCCTTTAATGCTTCTAAATTCAAGATAACATGTGATGCATCACTTATTACTATAAATGACTAAATTAGTAATATACATATAAAACTAGTCTACTCAACATAATAGTTGCCACCTAATTAACCACACATTTCCAAGGTAGCATAAATGTAGACAACTTATAGTTTATCTTAAAATTTGTAAAATAGTAAGGAATACTTTAGCCAAGCATAATCAGACCCTGTTCTTGATAGAATGAACATTTAAGTATAAAAGATAATTTGGGATGATGCTACCTAATAAAGGATTATACTCAATCCTTGATGTTAGGTCCTCACATCATATTATTGTTCCAATCATTCTAAAGAATCAATATCTTAACTTAATCAATATATGTAAATTAGACCCACACCTTAGTTAATCCCCATGCCTATGGTTAGCTATGGGACCTTTTATTATTTCTCAGCCAGCTACCATAACATGTGAAGATTAAAATGGTGTCATGATGGTTAAAAAGTTCAACCATAGTTGTTCAAGAATATTTAATGCAACAAGACATTAAAAATTATAACTTATTAAACTAACATACTCCAATATTAAATCATCACATGTTCTAAATTTGTCATTTCAAAATTATATATGTAATTACTTCTTTTATCCATAACCAATTTTCAATATAACATGGCCAATTTTGACCAAAGAATCAAATTTCAAGCACACTACTTACCAAATAGAGTACATCTACCATAATGATGACTATTCCTAAGAATATAATGTATGGTGAATAGTTATCCACACACTAATAAACAACTAATCAGTAATTAAACATATACCACAACCCAATCATTTTCTCAACATAAGACCACTTATGATTTCTATTGAGACAATATAAAATTCTACATGTTTGAACAAGAAAAGCCATCCAGGTTTACTTGTTTAGGCCATATAACATAAACTCGGTTAAACATTAATTAGATAAGGAAGAATAATCAACATCATTGTTCCAAAGATAGAATAAAGTATCTACCACCAATAAACATATAATAAATAAATGCTTTTAAAGAGCATTAAAAACAATTAAATAATCTATATCTCATAACCATGTAAGGATACGTATCCATAATCTTAATTTCTTAATAATAATGATAAGTACAATAATTCTACTACATAAATAAAAATATCAAATGAAACATTACAATGCCAAAATAGAACTCAAATGAGAGCACTAGTACAAGTTTGAGCACCAAAATCCAAGTAGAAAAATTATTATGCAATTAGGATAAACCCTCAGGAATAGTCCTATGATCCCAACCATTGGTGGCTCTAGCTACCCAAACCATCGGTTTGATGGTGGAGTTCAACTTTTGGGTATTAGAGGACGTTATGAGCACAACCCAGATATTAAGGCAATGGTCAAGAAAGACAAAGACCATAAAAATAGGATCATACCAACATGACTTCACACAAAAAAATAATATGGTAGAATGAAAACATAGGACCAACCACTTTCAGGCAATTTCCATACTTCAATGATAGTTGAGGAAAACATGACTACGTAACAATAGGGCCTCAACCATGCTGAAGAGTGTGAGCGAAAGTGGATGGGTTCCATTGCTCGATAATGACATAATTATGTAAAATAATCAAAACAACCTCCACATGTCCTCACATCCACCTTTATTCAAGGTCTCCAATAACACTATAAGAGTGATGAATTTGAAAACAAGGGAAGGCAATCACATCAGGGAATTTACAAAGAGAAATACATAGATTAAAAATAAAAATAGCCCAAAGATTAGCTGTGTATATTTAGCCATCCTTATAAGATTCATTCATGTAACAACCAACATACATGCTACTAAAGTTGGCATACTCAACTTGGGTATAAGGAAATAGTTACTTATAACCAATACTCAATTGAAAACAATTAGATTTCTAATCTAAGGCATAAAAGCATAGAGTTGATTATTCACATTGATGCATATAAATTTCATATCAGCAAAAGACAACATTCACATCCTCTTTACAAATAAGCTACAATAGTTGAACCCCACTTATAAGTATATCTAAGTAGTCAAAAATAATAACCCATAAAATAGGGTAAAACTCAACTCCTTTATCATACCAAAATCAGTGTACACAATTTGGATTTTGATTGGAACCAGTGATTCCCGCTCAAATTTAATTTAGTAACAAATAAACATGCATAAGAAAACACCAAAAGAGTACCTAACCCAACTATGACCAATATAAAGTTGAACAACACATATGGGTTTTGATTTGTAATCAGTAGGGGAATTCTAGCTTGACTAAGCTTACAAACAAAATGGAATCCATATACAAAAACTAAATTAATTCAGCCATGCTAAAAGGAAGCAACAAAGTTTCAATAAAAACTTTTCGAGTTTGATTTACATAGATCGGTCAAAATTACAATGGCCCAACAAGAAGAATAGGGTAAAAGTATAAAACCAAAACTCAAGTATTCTCCGTTTCTTTTAAATGAAAAGTCTTATTTTTTTTCATGAAGGGAAAAATTGAATGTAAATCAATTTAGATCACCAAGGATTTGTTGTTAAGTCTATCAACTTCACCATGAACCCATGATGGTTCACTTGTATTTCCATTACTTTATAAAACCAAATAGTACCAAACAAAAATCCCTTAAAATTCATTTATATGAATTTCAAAACATCACTTACTTAATATTCAAAAATAATCTATTGTCAAAAGAAAAAAAAAGAAAAAGAGAAAACTGTATAGAAGTCTAAGATCGCTCTCCTCTACCCTATGATCATGCCCTCTATTCCTCTCAACCACCCCCTTTTCTAATCAGCATATAAAAATGCCAAGATGAATATTGGCTATACTATGTATAATATTTTAATATAATATTCAAAACGATTATTAATATTAAGTTGAAGGATTTCATGACCAATTTTAATTATATATTATTTTTTGTAAGATTTTTTTTATTTATATATGTTTTAGTCATTATTTAAATGACCTCTTCTTATATTTTACATGGATGAATTAAAATAGGTCACCTTACTTTGTAATTATTACCAAAAATATATGAATAAATTTCATTGAATAATGAAAAAAAATATATTAATAAAAAATCTAAGGAAAAATTAATATATAAGATTATTAACTTTTCAGAATTTTATTTATTAATTAATAAAAATATGATTTTTTAAAAATGTCTAAAGTAGATTAATCCATATTTCACTAGTACTCTTCAGATGAAATCAAGTACTTTATTATTATTATTATTATTATTATTATTATTATTATTATTATTATTATTATTATTATTATTATTATTATTATTATTATTATTATTATTATTAAGTCATATAGTGTTTTAAAAAATTGGAATTTGATGAAGATGCGATGCTTTACTGTGATACATATATTGTCAACTATAAACCATCTCAATCAAAATCTAAGAGTACTTTATATAGAGAGTCACTTGAAGAAGGCAATACACATTTTACTTACTACACAAAACTCTCATGTAGATACTTCCACATATCTTCATCTATTGGATTCTTACATTGCACACAAAGCCCTTTCAAAGGGTAAGCAAATCCACTCTCACATTAATCATAGGGGACACAAATTTACCACAAATACATTTTTCCAAAACACACTTATCAACGTATATGATAAATGCAAAAATTTGTTGGATACTTGAAAAGTTTTCAACCACATTACTAATCCAAACTTATTCTCATGGAATATGATAATTACATATTATAGAAGCCATGAGCTACCTTAAAATGCATTCATATTATTTGACAAAATGTAACGAACAACTGTCCAACCCAATCAAATCACCTTCTTTGATATTATTTTTATGTGTCAACATGACATCTCTAATCATTAAACAGATAAATGACATCATTCGAAAGTGGATAGAAAATATTTAATCGGCATATAAAGATATGGATATGAATATAGGCTATACTTACACCAGTATAACACCTCCACAATAATAAATAGTAAAAAATAAACTTAGTAAAATGTTATTACATCCATTCCACATATGCATAAAGGTAACAAAATACCACTAAGTCCATCCAAGTTCTTTACAATTAAACATTACAATATTTTGGTACAGTCGTTACGCATATGTATTATATAAAAATCATGCCCTCCCCATTATATCCGTTCCACATATGCACAAGTGCAATAAAACGTCACTAAGCCCACACAAGCTGTATAAAATTTAACTTTACACTCTTTTGATACAGTCATTATGAATACTTAATGCCCATATAAAAATCATGCATTTTGCATTATTTTCACCCAAGTAATTTAAAAGTGGATACATCTATACATACGCACACACATGTAACAAATATCTACCAAGTCCACCTTTAGAAAAATATGTGGGAAAAAATAGCCTTCATTTACGCGATTGGTGTGTTCAGAGTCTTTTTTTCCTCCTCTTAACTATCTTGTTTCTTTAAGAAAATTGTAAAATAAAAATTTTATTGCATAGAAGCTCATGTATCTCAAAGTCAAAAAAAATCCCCTCGTCTTCTCTCCCTTTAATTGTTTCTTTAAAAAAATTCAAAGGGGTTGTGTGAATAATTTTACTACTCATTTAAAGGTTGATACAATTTTAGTCATAATTTTGAATTTAAATTTCGATTTTGTTTCAATTATAATGGTTAGAAATATATTATAATGATGATTAAGAATTTATTTTTATAAATTAATTTTTTGAAAAAGTTTCATATATTATAATTTTTTTAAAAGTAAAAATCAAATATTTAAAGTATTATGAATTTATTTACAAATATGTACTCTTTTTTCATATTATTTAGATACTTGAACTATTTTTCGATTAATTAAATCAACATAGATGATCTTCGATAACACATCATTTATAAACATTTCAAAGTTGAACTTCCCTACATTTCACCAAAGAATGTAATCTCTATACAGATACTGTACATTTCATTTAATTTAAGAAAAAATGGAAATAGTACCTCCAACTATATCTTTTTTAGGGAAGTAGAGATCATTCTACAATCAAAGAAATTATAGAAAAATAAATGCTTGTCTCCTACATTGTCAACTATTTAATAAATGGATCCAGCTCTAAACACTCTTTGTTCAAATATGTCTATTCAGTTCAATCAAGTTTACAATGTGAATGCATAACATATGTGATTGAATGAAGCTCACGTGGCATAGTATTTTTATGACTATATTACTCAATAGATAAGTGTTAAAGAATTCATTATGTTATTAATTTGTCATTTCAAAGGCATAACATGTGTCAGAATATGTTTTGTTGTTCCATCATGTTATTGTGTGTGTGTGTGTGTGTGTGTGTGTGTGTGTGTGTGAGAGAGAGAGAGAGAGAGAGAGAGAGAGAGAGAGAGAGAGAGAGTGCACACTCTTTTTCAATAACATGATGGAACAACAAAACATATTCTGTGTCATTTCAAAGGCATAACATGTGTTAGAATATGTTTTGTTGTTCCATCATATTATTGAAAAAGAGTGTGTATATATATATATATATAGGGATATTGTGACTTTGTTCAATGATTTTAATTGAGATGAGTGAAGGCAAGATTGATCCTTTGAGGGTTGTTGATGGAGTCCACACATACCAGACAATGTTGAAAATTTAGACGACAAAACTCGACCTAAAAAAAGCTATATTATTGTGTTAAATGTATTTAAAATATTTATATTTTATATAATTTATGACTTTATGTCAAAGAATAGATAACTTTTCTACTATAAAATTATTTAATTATTTTTAAAATTAATTATTTTTATTTAAATATACAAAAGTGATTAAATATATATATATATATATATATATATATATATATATATAATTATGTAAAATAATTTTGAAAATGTTGAGCACCTGAAATTTTAAAAATTAGATAAATCTGAATGAACGAAATAAATATTAAAAACAAATTTATATTTTAAAGTAGTTGTCCAGCTATTGTACAATATAAAGTTCAAATACAAAACACTTGAAATCAATGGGAAAAGAGTTCATCTCCACGCACTATAAAGTGAAGTACAAACCGTACTTTTAAACGACTAGGAACTGAACTATTTTGTACAGGAAAGTGCACTCTAAATACTTGTGCACACTAACCACTCTAGCATAGTTTATTACTACTTAATTCCATATAATGAAATACCTGGTGCAGCAAATTTTCAGACATGACAATACTGTTCATACATATTGGAAGCAAAGATCGACCTCGGCATGCTCTGTTCAGCAGCTTCAGGGATTCATCGTTCGAAAAGATAGTGGATAAAACTATCCATCAAAACAAAGGATCGGTACCTCCATTCTCTGTGGAAGCACAACACTGCAATCACAGTAGCAAATCCCACTCCATAACTCAGCCCCATCGCCACTGGCCACCATCGATCCATGTCATCTCCATCTTCAACCACTGTATTATTCATTTCTTTTTGGCTATCTCTGCTACCCCAACCAGCTGTCAACGTTCCATTTTCAAGGTGAAAACCATGGAGATTGGGGTTTCCTGTAAGAGAAGATGCCTCAAACGTTGAAAACTGCTTTCCTTTCGGTATAAACCCTGAAGGCATGTTGTTGGAAAGATTTAACACGGCCCCGAACGTCAGATTTAACATTTATGAAAGAATCTTTCCTGACAATTTGTTTCTTAAAAGATCCAGAGACTCCAAATGCGCCATCCCTCCCAAGGATTGAGCCGCTCATATTATTTTTTGAGATGTTTAGAGAAATTAAACCCTTGAGGAGTCCCACTTCAGCAGGAATATTACCTGACAGTTTGTTGTTAGACAGATTCATGAACATAGCTGCTTCGATTATTTTCTTGTACTCACTAGCCCTTCCTTTTATCCAAACCGTTACTTCATCATATACAGATTTGAAATCACTCTGCTCAATCTCTGCAAAACTAATTTTGAATTTAAGAAAGGTAAAATGTTGTACTTGGTCACTTTGTGATTCATCTACCATAGCATATAACTTGCTCAGATTTTGAGGAACAATCCCTGATAAATTGTTACCAGATAAATCTAGAATCTGAAGATAATGCAGCCTGAACAGATGGGGTGGAATGCTGCCTTCAAATTTATTACCAGTTAAGCTGATAATTCTTAACTATGTCAGTTCTTCAATCCAAACTTGAATGCTTCCTTCAAATTTGTTATTTCCTATGTCACATACTTGGAGATTTGTACAATTTGCAATGGATGAATGGACAATACCTTGCAAACTGTTGCCATTGAAATTTAGTTTCCAAAGAGCCAAAAGATTTCCCAATTCCTCTGGAATATCACCTCGGAAAATATTTTGAGCCAAATTTAAAACACCTAGTTCAGAGCAGCTCCCCATGTTTGTATGAATCATACCTGTGATGAATGGACAATACCTCGCAATCTGTTGCCATTGAAATTTAGTGTCCAAAGAGCCAAAAGATTTCCCAATTCCTTTGGAATATCAGCTTGGAAAAAATTTTGAGCCAAATTTAAAACACCTAGTTCAGAGCAGCTCCCCATATTTGTAGGAATCATACCTGTGAATCTGATTTTGGACAAATCCAAAAATTTTAATTCATTTTAATCAATACATATAGAACTTGGAATTTCTCCTGTCAGATTATTTTTTTGACAATGATAGAAAACTCGAGGCACGAATTGTAGCGGGAATAGAATCACAAAACTCATTATCTGACAAACTAATATATTCATATCAGAATGAAGCGCTGGAATAAAGCCATTTAACCTATTCGCATGCAAGTCAACATCATCAAAATGCTGGAGACTCTCGTGGGGAAGAGAACCTTCTAGTTGATTGTTTGAAAGACTGAACTTGCGAAGATTGGGAAGATCCCATAGCCAATTAGAAATATTTCCCACAATGTTGTTGCCAGAAAGGTCTAAATATCGCAACGAATATTGCTCAGACAAAAATGCTGGTAAATTACCTTCGATATTGCAAAAACTCAACTCTAGGTACACCAGGGAAAAACGGTGAACCCAACTTGTAGAGATGTTAATGATAAACTGATTTCTAGAAAGGTCCAGTAACCGAAGATGAGTTAAATTGTCCAGCATAGAAAGTGAAATGTTGCCCGTAAATCCGTTGGAATAGAGTGACCACCCTTCTAGATTGACAAGATTTAAAATTGTATCTAAAAATTTCCCTGACAGCTGGTTTCCCCGACAGCTGGTTAAAGCCCAGATCAGGAATGCGCAATACAGAAAGCTGACCCAAAGACGGAGGGATTTGACCACTTAGTTTGTTTTTATAAAGGCGCCTATATTTAAGGTAGGAATGTTTTCCCAAAGAGGATGGTATCCTGCCTTCCAAATTATTGTTGAATAGATCCAACCTCTCAAGCTTTGAAAAATTTGCAATGGACGGGGGAATCGCTCCTCTTAAATCGCAATTAGCGAGATCAAGCTCAACAAGTGAGGAAGAGTGGCTTAGAAAGGAAGAAAGGTTTGCTTCCAAGTCGTGATTTGCGAAGGGCACAAGATTATTCAATCTTGAATGGTGCAAAAACATGGAAGGGATCGAACCACGTATATCACAGGCACTGAGATCAAGTGAAACCAAGGAGGACACATTCTCAAAACAAGAGGGTAATGGAAATCAGAATAAATTAAAACCAATATGGAGATGATATAAATGGGTGAGATTTAGGAGATCCGGAATAGTACCTGAGAGCCCACACTTGAACAGGTAAATCTGGGTAAGATTGGAAAGATTGCTAAGGGTCTCACCCAATGCTCAATGGCATTGTCAAGTTTACTCCATCCATCGCCAAGTATTCCAAGCTTCGTGGATTTCTGACCCATACAGCAAATCTGCTGCTCTTTGAAAAAGATGTGTAAAAAACAACAAATCTAGTAGTCTTTAAAAGAGATGTGCACGAATCTGACGCATCTGATATATCCATATGACGCAAGCTTGACATATTTCCCAACTCTGCAGGGACTTCGCCACTAAATCCACCATTTGACAAGCTAAGGAAAGTAAGTCTCTTGAGTTTTGCCAACTGAGGAGGTATTGGTATACCATTAATGTTATTAAAGCTCAAATCCAAGTGTTGGAGATGCTGCAGATTAATCAACGGAGGATGAATCTCCCCACTGAACTGGTGACCATCCATTTCATACCGACGAGTCTGGAGATCAACGCGAATGACACGGCTTGTATGATAATCACACGTTATACCCTCCCATTCGCAGCAGTTGTATCTCCGCCAAGAGGATAAGTGACCTGAATAATGATTAAGACCAGACTTGAAATCTAACAAGGAACTTCTTTCATCCTCAGGGCATGCCCTTATAAACAGAAAATTAGTTTGCAGCATTATAATCCCTACCAACAAATTAAAGGCAAAGGCAAAGGCCACATACATCTTAAATGAAAGTGGATACATTTCATCAAAACTACAGACAAGTGTGAATTTTGGTAAGTGCAGCAAACTATGTGGATGGATGGTCTATTTATATATCTCAATAAGCGACACTGCGGTCATTGTTTTCTTGTATTTTCTCGTTTTGTATGACTAGCGTTTTGCGTGTCCCGTGTTTCCTGAAGCCAGAATGTTCGTATTTTTTAAGATGCTAAACTATATTACTATAATATGTTGTAAAAGAGCGTAGCACAAGGTTTCGATATCGCTTTCCTGTGCATAAACGGAAACACGACGCAAGGTAGTTGTTTTCGTGAGATTCTTCCGTCTATGTCCACCTACCTATTCCGAATTCATTGTGTTCCAGCATGGCCGAGGGGAATCGTGTGTGACAGATATGCGTTCGTTGGTGGGGATGGCACCCCCTTCCATCCATGTATATGCCCTTCCTTAGTTAACCCTTGTATTAAAGTTCTAAGGATACATTTATCATATATATTTATGTGTGATTATATATATTTCCTTCCTGAATTAATCTTTATATTAAGATTCTAAGGCTATATATATGTCCTCCCTGAGTAAGCATTTAACGTCTTTACTAGGAATGACGGGAGCAATTAAGTGGGATCAGGCAAGTGTTTATATACGATCTGTACATTCAGAGTGTTGCTAGCATTGTATGTAAAAGTTGATAGTAATAGAGGATTCCATAATATCAACGGTGAACATAGATCAAAGTAATGGTGCTTTACTTTGTAACAACATTGAGAGCAGTTTCATTCTTTCTTACGTTTTCTCCCCTTCAAAGATAAACCATCTCTGAAAGAAGCACACTTATTTAATGGATCACCATTTCTATACATTTTAAATAGAGTAGAAAATCAAAATAAAATTTATGAATAGATCACTTTTACCATACAAAATAAAGTTAGTATTCTTAATTATTCTCTTTTTTTTTTTTTTAACTTTAGAAAGTGTGAAAAATAAAATAAAATAAAAATTCTTAATGGGTTATTGTTTTTATTAGACCATCTTTCATAAGCATTTTAGAAAGAGAGTTGAAAATCAAAATAAAAGTAAGATTCTTAGTGGACCACCTTTTCCATACACTTTAGAAAGAGAGTAGACAATCACACTAGGGTTACTTTCATACTTTGGAAGAAAATATGAAAATGTATTGAATATGACACTAAACTTTATAAAATAAAGTTTATTAATATATCACCTTTGTCATGCATATTATAAATAGAGTATAAAATTAAAATGAAATAAAAAATTTTAATAGACCACTTTTTTTACGAACTTTAAATGGAATGAAATAAAATAAAAGAAAATTTTTGAATGGACCATTTTGTACATGTACTTTAGAAAGAGTTGAAAATTAAAATAAAAATAAGATTTTTAGTGGACCATCTTTTCTATACAATTTAGAAAGAGAGTCCATATATTTTAGAGAGAGTAGAAAATCACATTAGGATTACTTTCATATTTTGGAAGAGAATATGAAAAAGTATGTGATATTACATTGAATTTTTTAAAATAAAGTTTATTAATAAATCACATTTGCCTTACATATTAGAAACATAGTAAAAAAATAAAGTATAGTTTAAATTATTAATAGACCACCTTTTTACTTGTTTTAAAAAGATTGAAAAACAAAATAAAAGAAAGATTCTTAATGGATCACTTTTTCCATTGGACCACCTTTTACATGTACTTTAGAAAGAGATGAAAATCAAAATATCTAAGTAAGATTTTTAGTGGACCACCTTTTCTATACATTTTAGAAAGAGAGTAGAAAATCCATTAGAATTACATTTATATTTTGATAGAAAAGATGAAAAAGTATTGGATATCACAATAAATTTTATTTGCACTTGAACCCCCCTGCCTCCCCCCCCCCTCCCCAAAAAAAAACCAAAAAAAAAAAAGAGTTAACAACTATTTTTTTTTGAAGGAAAATAAATTATATGTGTATTTGTGAAAGATGAGTGTTATAATATATTCATTTTACTGGTTATAAAATGTTTAGTATAGTTTGAGAGTAATCTAACAAATTGGAAAAAATCAAAAATGATTTTAAGGGGATAAATTGAAAACGTGGAGACTTGTGAGCAACGAATGTTGCATATTCATTTTAAATATTCTTGAAATTTTTGTCTTGATAAGTTAGGGGATTTGAATTTAAAAAATCACCTCTTATTTTTTATATAAAATAATCCAAGAGCATTTAGATATAATGTTTTTTAGAAAATCAAAATGATTATCAATATAACAAGTAATAGTATTCAAGACTTCTTCTTTTTCACTAACTCTTAGTAAATATATATATATATATATATATACCATTGTTAGTAGTAATAATTAGTTAATTATTTATTGGCTTGATCTATATAATGGTGAATATATTGAGGACTAGATTATCATAGGTTATCTTATGAAGGACTCATTAGGGAATAGTAAAATACTAATTGTGTGCATATTGGCGGTTATTAAATCACTAAAATCAAGGTCGCTATAATATCAAGTATTAAAAGTTAGATGGTTTTTAAATACTCCTTAAAGTGATAGGAATCACAAGGTAGGTACTAAGGTTAAGCATAGATTAGAAGTGTCTACAACATATTAATGGTGTATATTTAAACCTAGGTATAATATTCCACATTTTAACTGTTTTTTATAGATAAATTTGAGTCATAGTTTAGTTATGTATGATGATAAGATATATGCAAAGTTCAAGAAAATTATGGGAAGATACAAATAGATTGAAGGAAAATAATGAGGCATAGTGTGAAGGAAAGTGTGAAGAAGATCAATTTTTGGTAACAAATCCAATGTCACTATTCTCAATATTTGGATTAACAAATTTTTTTAAGTGAATTCATTTCGAACATGACATTAGATAAATTCAAATGATTTTGACAATTTTATAGACCAATCAAATCATTTTTTTAAACATTAACTTTTTAAAAATCCTTGAATATTTATAATACGTTGATTTACATTGAGTACTAGAGCCAAAACATGAAAACATATTTGAGGGTGTGACTTAACGTATTTTCCTAAAGTCATTTCAATACCCTTTTATATAAATTTTATGTTTGATTCTTCATCTAATCGTCATGTTGTTCATACTTGTAATGGTTACTCCCACAAAGTTTGAGATTTATTTTCTTTATTATTTGTAAAAAAATTTCATAATTATAAATAAAAATATACCTTCACCCACTTTTAATAGACCACATTTGATCCCCTCTAATTTTTTTTTAGTATAGTATATTTAGATCATATTTGGATGTTGTGTGGTTAAAACTAAAAATTAGAGAGTTATCCGATGTAGGCTAAATAATCATTGTTGTTAGTCAATGATCCTTATGTGGCTACTACTCACCTTTATGTTTCATTTCTATTAATATAACACTAAAACATGAGTGGATATGCTTATAATGTAATCCTTTTCACCAATGATACTCATCAGATTATGAATAACAATAGATGTCACTTTAGGTTGCTTAGGAGTATGTTCTAGTCAAATTCAAATATGTATACATATACATTTTTTATTTTTATTTATTACAAGTATGAAATCCAAATGTATGATTTGAATCGATTATGTTCTAGTCATAATCAATATATGTTTCTTATAAGTATGATACAGTCATAAACCTATAGAAACTACTCAAAAAGCATAAAGGAATGAAGGGGGAAAAAAGAGAAAGAGTAAAATAAAGAGAAAAGGGACTAAATGTGATATAAAAACCAAAAAAAACTTCATAAATATACAAATAAGAACCTAATCTAGACTAATTAATAATAAACACATAATTATCTTCTAAAATACTAATTTTTTTACTAGTAATTATTCCCGTAGATAAATTTGGTGTGTGCAAATTCAAATTTCATTTAATAAGACACATGTTCAAGTACCAGTATTTGAGTACCAGATAATTGTATTTTAGAGAAATGGAAATGAATGGGCAAAATGTAAGCATCAATTTAAATTGGCTTTAAAAGGATTCATATTAGACAATTAAATTTTTTTTGGTTTGACAAAAGCTTGACATTTATTTAAAATCACTCTAATAGGGTTGAAGGTTTTTTCATACTTGTTTCATAAGTCTTCATACTACATGTGAAATGGTATTTTAGTCCCATCGTATTAACCAAGAATTAATCTACTATTTAGGAAACTTGTGTCTATATTATGATCAATTTCATGACACTTGCACCATCTAGTGTAGGTATAATTGGTGGAGATATAATCAATCATGGTTCTAAAACAATTTTTTTTTTTTTTTTGAAATGGTTTCAAATGGTAATGAACATCTCTCAATCAACTCTATTGTCTTTAACTTTATAATTCATGTCACT
Organism: Torreya grandis; assembly: GCA_037957365.1. NCBI lineage: Eukaryota > Viridiplantae > Streptophyta > Pinopsida > Cupressales > Taxaceae > Torreya > Torreya grandis. The sequence continues at coordinate 1,988,104 of JARHVA010001703.1, forward strand.
AGTTTATAAACTATTTTTTGTTCTTTTTTTTTCATTTCCCATCTCCCCTCAAAGAGTATGATTAAAATTTGGGTGTATCATAATTGAGAACTCCACAATATAAGATTTAGGGTTTGTAAAAACTAACCAAATAGTTTTTTATTTATAAACATTCCAATACTGAACAATATAATATCACATTTAAGCATGGCCAATGGTTTATTTGATAAATATCAGTAGTTTTTACCTCTAGACTAGGGAATTATTCAGGTATAAACAAGGAAAATTCAAAATCCATATGCATGTTTAGATTCTTTTTCTTCACATTCCCCATTGGGGTTTCATTGACCACCTAATTAATTTTTTAGGTTGGATAATATACCATGATAAGTGTATAAGAGTGTTACAACATGTTTTTAACCATGATAATGGCCATGTCAGATTGGTCACATTTAATATGCTACTTTTTTTAAACACATCATAAGTTAGGGTTTTGACCCAACTCATTGGGTTATGTTGACCCTTTTTCATTTTGATGTCCATTCTCTTGATATTTCAATCATATATATATATATATATATATATATATATGTGTGTGTGTGTGTGTGTGTGTGTGTGTGTGTGTGTGTGTGTCATTAAGAAGGAAGTATTTTGGTGGTGGATTGTTGACACATTACCCAAATTGAATTATAATCTCTATGGAGATTTGAACATGGAATAATCCATGGAAGTTAAAGAGACTCGTCTCATAATGCAGTGGTGTGTCATAGAAAGTGAAAATGGATTTACATGAGAAAATATTTGGTTTGTTTGATATCAACCACCATTGACTCCACTTTAATTCTTGGGATGATTCACCTAGTCCAACCATAGACAAAGATATGACATGATTTTGGAAATACTAGATAAAGTGCTTTTATAAAAATATTATAATTTATCTTTTGTAAAAAAATATTGGCCACCTTGTTTGTGTGGTTTTGAGGGATACATGTTGTCGCACCATATTTTCATCTAGTTTTCTATTGAGTGGTTGACCCATCTGTTAAAACATTTAAAATCTTAGTTTTAACTTAAATCTACTCATATCACTAATGAATTGATTCATTATCATATAGAATCAATTTAGAACCTTGTTCCGTTCCCTTATATGGAGCAAGATTGAATTCATTGGTGAGGGAAAATAATATTTCACACTACCATGGTTATCCATGGCTATAATAAAGAATATATAGTTTTTCATAAAAAATACAATGAGGTTTCATATAATGAGTTTCTTAGATCCTCACAACAAATGGATGTTTACCCATTTAATAAGGGATTACAAAGATACATTACTAAATGGAGAAAAATGCTTAAGGCATGGTATGTGTACTGAGCTCTAGCTACTTTAGTCCATGCCCATATGCATTGGTCAAAACTTGGGGACATAGTATCCATTTTTTTATTCTCTCTCATAACATCTAAAAAAACTAATTGATACATCTATGACATATATTTTTCATTTAAATTATTGACTCACATATTTTGTTGATATTATGAAATATTTGATGTATTATTATCATGGTATTTTTTGTGGGCCAACTAGCCTCTCTAGCTCATGAAAATGCTTTCACAAAGTTTATACTACTAGTTTCCTACAAAAAATTTTGAATGTAAAAGGATCTCTTGTGACTAGTTTTGTTCTATAAAATACCTTAAAGAGGAAGCAACCCAAATGGCCATTTACAAGGCCTTTGGGATTGATGGTTTCCCTTATGATTTTTACCAAAATATTTGAGATTTAGTAGGTCTAACGTGCACAAAATGTGTATGGAAGTAACTCACACCAACTCTCTTGAAAAAATCATCAACCAAGGTAATATAAAGTTCATTAAAAATTTTAGGGATCCATAACTCAATGTTAACTAGTTCTTATAACACATTTAAACATTTATTATAATATTATTGTTAAAGCCATTGAAGTGTGTATGAGATTGTTACTTTTTGTTCCATCCAACCATAAAAAAATAGTTTCATTTAAAATAGAGATATTTATATAATGTCCATTTATTTTATGAATAGATGGAATGTGATCACTCTTTTGAATGGAAATATGTTTTCATCAAAATTGACTTTGAGAAAGTTTATGATAGAATTGAGTGGCTTTTATAATTTATTTGTTTCAATTAATTTAATTTAGAACTGAAGTTTTTCAAAAATTAAATATATTATTCTAAAATACATTCACTTGCATCAGCATTAATGGTGCATAATTATATGATTTTATGTTTTTTGATCCATTAAGAAATGTTTTACTTTATCTCACTCCCAATAAATTTGTGCTACTAAAGGCTTCAATTATTTACTGGTAGATCACACCTCTAAAAGATAATTAAATGTATTTATTTCAAAAATAGGATAAATTGTGATTATTTATTACATGCCTCAAACTTTGTAAAAAATATTAACTCTTTAGAGAATGAAATTAGGGTTTCCATGGGTTATGTATCAAAACATGAAGTTGAAGGAGATTATTAAGTTTGCATTTAGCAACTTAGGTTTGGAAGGAGTTCATTATTTTTTTCAAACCCTACAAGGTGTTATGGTTAGGTTTAGTTAAATAGATTTGAGGTGAAGTTAATTAATTTTAATGCATGTTGTATTGGTCTTTGGTTACTTTTAATAAATAACCAATTAAAACACAAAAGTAAATCAATATGAGATGGACATGCACTAAGGTTTGGAAAGCATAGCAGAAATAATATTGGTTGCATGAAAAATGAAGTTATGATGAGGTTAAGCGAAAGGTGGATAAAAGAATAAAGGGTGGAAAGGATGAAACAAAGTGACCACAGAGGAGAAATGGAGAAAAAAATTTGCAAGGGTCGACATTTTAAGGAAGAATCCAACTACGATTTCTCATATCTAAGCAAGTAAAAAGTTTCATAAATTATTTATGGGATTTTTAAAGGTTTAAATGAAGGTTTGTTTTTATGCTTGTTGATTAAAATGGATACTATGGGTCTTATAATATTTAATTATAGAGACTATAATTTTATCCTAGGTGAGTGTACAATGAGTAGAATTATGTTTGCCTCTTCTCTTTATTCTTGTAGCACCATTTACTCAATTGTTTTGAAGTACAAAACCTTTTATTAAAATACTTGAAACTTGATTTGATATGGGAAATAGTATTTCGGTCTTCTTTCCTATAAGATTGACTAATTATTTATATTTGTTGGCTTATTAATAATAAACTAGATCTTCAACCCCATATAGACATAGGGTTGATAGCTTGCTCTCACCCATTGGCCCATAGAGATTGTACCCATATCGAATTATTGTCTAACTAGTTATGTTTTTATCTAACATATAATATCATTATTCTTTCCAAAGTAATATTAAATCTTCAAACAAGATAATATGGCCTTAGAAAATTTAAGGGAGTGATGAATTTTTTCCAATGTTAGACCTACAGGTAATTAACATGGCCCCCTGAAGGCTTATGGTTAGTAAACAATAATTTGTAGTTGGCTAACTTGATTGTATGTAGACTCTTTTGTGTAAACACTTACTATATAAAATTATGGCTATTTGCAATTCCCTTCTTAAGGACTTTACTATATAACCTCAAACCATCTTATAGTAACAATTATTTAGTAGAGGTTCTAGTTTTGTTTTAGATACATATTAAAATCAAAATAAAGTTTATTCATAGTTCAATCTCTATTCATAATCACATATATCTTCCATTTGTGTGTCATGATAAGTGGATGGATGTTGTAATGTTTACGGGAGGAATTTTAATGAAGCCTTAAACATAATTCAGATCCGCAGAATACTATTATAAGTAGGGAATGTATAATGAATTAGTATGATAAGGATTTAAGGAGTATCATTCTATTTAGTATGCAGCAATTTTAGAAATTGAAATTAGAGGATACATCTATAATATTGGAAACATATAGGATATTTCATTAATGATATAAAAGTGAAGGGAAGGACAAATTTTAAATACACGTTGTGGAATTGATTTGAAGTTGTTCCACCTCGACGAAAAAATATTTTAATTTAATGTCATTATGTAATTAAAAGGCTTTTAGTGTTGGTGATTCTCTTATTAAAATATAGTGAGACGTTTGTAGTAGGAGGCATGCTAAATAATGGTCATCATGTTTGATATAATATTGTGTCAAACTTACAGACATAAAATATTCTAATATTTATCACTTCACCTTATATAAGTTTTAATGCATTCCATTACTGTAGGAAATTTTGATGAAGTTTATATACATGATTATGTTATATAATGGTTGAATATTCGTTTTCATTGTATGAGTGCATGGTGGTCTGAAATACTATTATTAGGTGTTTATATGTTTGAGTGTATTGTCCTTGGTTGTTTATTTTTACACTCTAAGGTGTATGGATTTGCATGATGAACTTGTAGATGATTTATGTGGAATGGTGGAATATGGAGAATAATTTAAGCCTAGCACATGATTCTTGTATTTCTCTATGTGAAGGACTTTTATGTAACACCTCGATAATAGATCTAATTTGGACTATAGTGTGTCATTTCATTATGAATGATGTGGTTTTACGATTAGTATTGCAAATAACTATCTTTCTCATTAAGGGATGACGAATGACAAAAAAGAATCTTATTAAAATTAATTCATCGTTAGTTAACAAGAGAATAATGATGGTTGTATGTTATATCAAGGAGTAATGTTTATGTGGACTATGACCCAAATTTTTTTAGTTTTTGAAATTTATAAAAAGCTTTGACCAAAGTAATGTTATATCTCTATACATTATTTATGCATTATAGTTTCTACTTTACATTTAAGCTTGAAGACATATCATGTGATTGTATTTTCACATTGTTCTTAATTATTTATTGATGTCTGTATCACTATTATAAATCATTTCATGAAATGAAGGGCCACTCCTAGTTGGGAGGTCTGTGGAGGACCATTGATATGTGGTTGGAGGTAAAACTCCCAGATGATGCTCTCCTTTCTTACTGATTATTATAACTAAAAGTAATTGCATACTCATGGCTACTCCAACAAATAAATACTCATAAGACTATTGAATATTTGATGTATTAACCTATTTTACTATTCAGCAATCGCTGATGACAGTATATTGTATTTTAATGTAGTTTTGTGTCATGATGTATAGTATTTATTGTGATTGTATTCATTATATGTAAATGTATCTTACTGTATCTTTTAGTTGATTCTATTTTATAGTGTTTAACATTCGTTACAATGTTTTGGTGTGCTATGCAACTACGATTGATATTATTTCTCTTTATTGCTTTATACCATTTATGTTATGAGAGAACTGATTTATACATATCACTTAATTTAGTGGATATATTATTTATAGTACCTTTTAAAGTTATTATATTATCAAATTATTAGTTTTGGGTTGCTATGTAGTTGAATTAGAATATTAAATTTATATTATTAAACTAAATAGTAATGACAAAAAAGGTAAATCCTATTATAAACTAGACATATTGATTGTGCACTTAAGCAAACTCTGGACCTTTGACACATTGACATCAAACTCCAAGGCTATGCCCTAATTGCTAAATGGATCATAAAAATCTTAGAAGGAAATGAGGCTTAAAAGAGTTTTTTAAGACATTGCATTACCCAAAGAATTCCTTTATGTAGGAAAGCATGGAAGGGTCTTAATTTTTAGAGTGTTGTTATTTATCTTGTGTTAGTTGAAACTGGTGGCACTTTTATGGTTAAAAATATATCAAAATCATGAGAATTTTTCAAACCAAACCTCATCTACATAGGGAATGGTTTGAGAAATGTATTTTCTTTTAATTCTCACTCTCTAGTGGTCCCCCATTCTTAATTTCCATATTTTCCCTTGGCTTAAAAGTTTTAGGATTTTTAAAAAGGGAATCACAGCTATGGGTTACATGTTATTCAAATTTTCCTAAAGGTGGCTCTCATGGGATATGATTATAATTAAACACTATTCCATGCTTAAAGATTCATAGTCTATTTCTCAAGTTTAGAACTCCATACCTAATGTTTGTCTTCAAAATATTAGTGTTTTGTCTAGACTCCCATGGTGGAGAGACTTATAATGGCTCATTACTACTACTTTTAATTTGTGCAAACCTCAAATTAGGTATCATCTTCTTTCCCCTCATCCTAATCAAAATGAAACCCTCAACCACTAGTTGAAGTTATGTTATGTATATAGTGTTTAGGATAGAAGGTTTTCCAATCATTGTAAATCCATAATTGAGGCCAAAAAACTCATTTTCTCTATTGTGTTCTATAATGTCCAATTAATTGAAGACCGAATCAAGCATATGGGGGTTTAAAATCACACTTGTCTTTCTTATCATTAAGTTGAGACCATTAAATATATTTTTTGGTTTTGCGTCCATGCACAATCTTCTTGCAAATAGATTCATTTTTTCAGCCTTTTCTTCCATAATTATTTACTTAGGAAATGGATCTTCTTAAGGACTCAGACATGTTACTTATACTTGATACATCATTGTTTGGAAAATATTTTGTGTTTATATTCTTTTTCATATATGGAAAGATATAAATTATGTTATTTTTAATCATGAAGATATGGAAAGAGATTTTGTGGTAATTAATAAAGTTACCCCATTATCTCATATTTTTTACCCAAATCCAAGTCAAGTTGGCGAAGGTCCATTTGGAGGTGGAATTCCTCCAGACTCTATTGGACGACTAGGGGAGCATTCAATGTGTTGTCAACAAAGTGCCTCTTAATGTTTTATGTCACCGATCTCCATCTTTGAGAAGGACCAAGGTGTTTTCATCGGTCTAGGATCCCGCATCGATTGTCTTCCCATTCCCATCAGCCTTAGCCTCCCCATGGTGGCATGTTTGACTTGTTTGGAGGCAATAATGGCAATGTTGGGGTGTTCCTCCCTAATACAAGTTTGCTTGCATGGCTCTTTCCATTTTTTCTTCTTAACAAGTTGAGGACATTAAAGAAAATCATCATATTTATATGTGAAAGATCATCCTTGACACAAAAGATTGTTTAGGTACTAATAGATGTTGGGTCAATCTTGATAGCCCCCTTCCTCTGCCTCCTCTAGTTACTATGTTTGGTGTTGTTATCTAATGGATTTTTTCTTTATGTTTGTTGGTCCTTGTTTTTATCACCCTTTTTAATAAATCATAAATTGATTATGACTATAATTACTATATAACATAATTTTTTGACATAAATGTTGATAAAAATTTATTTTTTCAAAACTTTATTTCGCTCTATGTAACATACGTTATGGAGTGTAATTTACATACGTATTTTTTAATACTTATAATATTATAATATTTTATTTTTTATTAATAAAAATATACTTTTCAATTAAAAATAATATTAAATAAACTTTTTAACTAAAACAAATTAACTCGCTAAGCCGGAGGCTTATTACGTTGGGGCGAAGCCCCGAGATTCGTCTCACATGAGACAAAAATATAAAGATGCTGTTTGCCGCCATTGACAGGTTGACACGGGGAGTTGGCAGGTGGCAGATATGATAAAAATATTTTGTCACGTGGAGAAACTTGAGGATAGAACTGTAGAAACCGTTCACTACAACAGCTGTTAATCTATTGCATAAGGTCGTAAATTTGGTCCATATATAATTTGCTTGATGCAGCGAGCACCCAGGAGCGCAGCAGGTAATTTTCGATTTTTGTTCAGCAAACTCAAAACACATAATTATTTATCTGTTGTTCATCTTAATGTTTATATCCCCATTTCGATATTGAAACCTGTAATTTCAAAAGGAGGTGAGTTCCTAACCTTATCAGAGATATACGGTGAGATGGTCATTTTTATCAAGAGGAACAAGATTTTTGCCGGGATCCAACACTGTTGAAATGCGGATCTCTTCTAGATAAAATTTCCTTCCACCTTAAAGTATTATGTTTGCATTTATATTTATAATACCGGAATTTTTATTTTTTTTTTATCACCGTTAAACAATAGGCAGTGCGCAGCATTAAAATGTCAATCCTCTTCATTCTCACGAATTAAATAGAAAAACATTATGTTAGTACCTGCAAGAAATTTAGCTTCTGTTTAGCAATGTCTCATAAAACAAATACAGGGCTACATCTATGCAGAATTATGTTACCTTAATGAATGGAAAGATTCGTGAATTGGAGGCTTAATAGCAACATCTTACCATCTTGCTCAGCTCACTGATCACGGCTTTTACCACGTGGTCGTTGGTTTGATTCCCATAGCCAACAGGAGGTTGCCTATAAATATGATTTATTAATTTATTGGTTATTTAACTGACAATCTCTGTTTCAGAGCTGGATCCGTTGATTAATCGGCCGCCCTATCTATGGTGCCCTCGGTTATTCGTAGATGCAGCGGCTGCTGCCATTGTCGTATCGTCCTGCAGTCGTTTTTTCTGCTCCTGCAATCTCACACAATCATTGTTATCACCATGTCCAGGGTTTGAACTTCCCGAAGCAGACTTTTCGTCCAACAACATTAACATTATTGCCATATCAAGTTCTGTTCTTTTCTTTTCTTTAACTCAGCCATATCAAGGCAATTTATAACCTCCAGTTGAGTGCCATCAATGCCCACCAGTAAAGTCCATGATTTCCCAACTGAATCAAACATATTATCCATCTGCTTAACCGCGAGCGATGCCGTTGTCTTTTGCATGCAAAATTGTGAATTGGCACCTGTTTTATTTTATCGCCGACTTCCGCACTAAGGAACAGCGGTACTTAACATTATGTTAATAAAATGCAATATTAATATTATTATAGGATATATTAAAATAGAATAATTATAATTAATAACTTGATATTATATTGATATAATATATTTTACAATAATATTATTATAACTATTATATTATTTTAATATATTATAATATTATAATTAAGTTTTATATATATTTTTATTTTAAATATTTATTAATATATAATATTTTAATATAATATAAAGTATACATATATTCATTATATTTAAATATATGTTATATTATAATATATATTATAGTCTTTCATATATTTAAATATGTTATATTTTTTTTTATATTTTATATTTTATATTTTAAAATATTTTACAAATTTTATGTTAATATTATAATATTTATTTGCATTTATATATAAAACATTTTTCAAAATTGAGATAGGATGATAATAAAATGTTATTATATAATTAATATTTATAATTTAATATTTATAAATACAATATTATAAATAATATCAATAATTTATTATATATTTAATTATATTAAATATTTTAATATTTTAAATAATTTATTTATATTTAATAGTATATTATATTATACAATTTAATGTTCTATATATTTTAAGTTATTCTATATTTAATTTATATCCTATTTTTTATATTATATGTATTTTATTATCTTTAATATTGAATCTTAATCTCTATTTCAATATAATATACTATATAAAAAAATATATTATTATTTTATTTCATTTCATTTTATTAAACATTTCAATAAATTTCATATTTTAGATTGATAAATTTAAAAATCTTTCCAGAAAAAAAATGACTATTTCATATGTTTGTATTGTAAAAATATCATTTTTTTTGGTTTGAGTCTATTAAAATTTTAACTATGAAAAATCTGTTGGATTAAATTCCGTGGTTTATTTTGTAAATGCAATCGTTCAATTAAAAAAATTTACTTCTGTAATACTTATCAATCAATGAATATTTAAAATAGGTGACAAAGATATATATAAATACATGGATTGTTGATATTCCTAATATGCACAATTCACCAATAATATTACATTATTATTGGTACTCGAAAAATTATCATGACCTTATTTTAATGTTTTTGGTCACACATCCAATCAATGAAATGAGTTGAATATTATATCGTGCAAACAAAAGATTGACCGTTGGTTTGATTGCCATAGCCAACAGGAGGTTGCCTATAAATATGATTTATTAATTAGCCAACAGGAGTTAGAATTATCAGGGATTGTTCCTCAAAATCTGAGACCGTTATATGCTACGGTAGATGAATCACAAAGTGACCAAGTAAAATTTTTTACCTCTCTTAAATTCAAAATTAGTTTTACAGAGATTGAGTTGAGTGATTTAAAATCTGTATATGATGAAGTAATGATTTGGATAAAAGGAAGGGCTAGTGAGTACAAGAAGATAATCGAAGTAGCTATGTTCATGAATCTGTATAACAACAAACTGTCAGGTAATATTATTTCTAAAGTGGGACTCCTCAAGGGTTTAATTTATCTCAACATCTCAAAAAATAATATGAATAGCTCAATCCCTGAATCTTTGGGAGCGATGGCTCATTTGGAGTCTCTGGGTCTTTTAAGAAATAAATTGTTAGGAAAGATTCTTTCATAAATGTTAAATATGACATTCTTGGCCAAGTTAAATCTTTCCAACAAAATGATTCTAGGTTTTATATCGAAAGGAAAGTAGTTTTCAACGTTTGAGGCATCATCCTTTATAGGGAACCCCAATCTCCATGGTTTCCCCCTTGAAAATGGAACGTTGACAGTTGGTTGGGGTAGCAGAGATAGCAAAAAAGAAATGAATAATACAATGGTTGTAGATGGAGATGACATGGATCGATGGTGGGTAGTGGTGTTGAAAAGTGATGATGAAGTGCAGTTCACTCAGTTCTATTTTTAGACTATTAGTGTAAATTTAGTTTGCATGAAAAAATTTTGTGGAGCAAAATTTAGATAGTTAATTTTAAGTTAATATATTTTTAGAAAAAATAAAGCCTTAGAAAGGCTTGAGTTAGTTTTAGTTTCTATTACATACAAATTGTTATTTAGACAAATTTAAAATATTTTATTCAATAATCAGAAAAGCATGTTCACATGCAATTCTTATAATACATTGTAATTGATCTTTATGTTCAAGAAGAAGGAGAATGATTCCATGTTTTTGAAGAAGTATTTTTTTATTTTTTCAATTCTTATTTCATCTATGTTATGAATATTTTATATATTTGGGTGTGATTTAATTTAAAATTCTACATTTGGTTCAGATCATGTATTTTTATTTTGGGTTAAATATTTAGTAGTTGAAATTTTGCCAAAAATTTATCATGTCAAATTCTAACTCCATGCCTATTCAAAGGTGGTCGTTGGTTTGATTGCCATAGCCAACAGAAGGTTGCCTATAAATATGATTTATTAATTAATAGGTTATTTAACTGACAATCTCTGTTTCAGAGCTGGATCCGTTGATTGATCGGCCGCCCTATCTATGGTGCACTCGTTTATTCGTAGATGCAGCGGCTGCTGCCATTGTCGTATCTCCCTGCAGTCGTTTGTTCTGCTCCCGCAATCTCACACAATCCTTGTTATCACCATGCCCAGGGTTCGAACCTCCCGAAGCAACCTTTTCGTCCAACAACATTAACGTTATTGCCATATCAAGTTCTGTTCTTTTCTTTTCTTTAACTCAGCCATATCAAGGCAATTTATAACCTCCAGTCGAGTGCCATCAATGCCCACCAGTAAACCGACATCAGAATGTCTGCTCACAAATGCCATACCTGGGTTTGGACATGGTGGCTAATAATTAAAGAACAAATCCTGCATCTCTGCACACATGAAGTAAAAAATGTCAAGACATCCATTAATACAAAAGGTTGTCCATTAAAAAATAATTCATATGGAGGACGGGTTATACGCAGAATAATTGGAGGCCCTCAACTGTATATTTATTCTTTTCATCCTCTGGCTACTCAAAAAACTGGCAGATGCTGAGTTATCGTTCGTTACCGTGTCAAGAATATGATCATGATTACGACGTTAAACATGATTTTCAATTTGCCGTGTATTCGATGCTACGCATGGATAAACAGTGATATATATATTTTTTCACGAAAGAAATACAACCACAAACGCTATGACAGTGACTTATATATGTGCTTCCTTAGAAAATGACCGTTAAGGAAAATAAATACTCATTTGTGTCTATCCATCCTTAAGTGAGATTATAGTAAGTAATTGACGTTTATTTCGTCCTTTATTGAAGAATCGTTTAGTCTTGATTCTTACTCAAAACCAAGCTCATTTCAATGTTTTACTAGTCCCGAGGCATATTATAGATTTCATATTTCTTAACATGCTATTAAAATTTGTACTATGTAGCCAATGAAATGGCATTTTTGGTGCGATATAAATATTCAAACTTTTTTAATAGTTAAAAGTTAATTTTTAATGAAAAAAAATTATTTATGTGATTTGTCATTGATGTTAAATACTTGAGATGTTATTTCGAGATTTTTCGCAATTAAGGTATAAAGCAATCTTGTGTGTATTATGTATTTGTTGGATTATGTATGTATGATTCTTCTTATTGTGTTCATGATAGTTGATTAATATATATAATTATTTCGTTTATAGTGATGTTTTTTTTGGTTTGAACTCATTTATCTGAATAGTGCAGCCTTGTCCCACATAGATGCAAAACCCTATCCCTAATTCGAAGTGATCTCGTACAATCCCATAATTAGTTATACAACCCCTATTATAGTATATCAGATACTAGTGCTAGCTAAGTGATTCATCATTAGCACACTCACTTTTTATATGTTTCCATACATATTATGTTTCAAATCAGTTTGTGTGATTTATTGTATATTCTTATACATTCTTATTTTACTCGGTAGTTTGTCATAATTGGAACTAATACTTCTTTAATTTCCCAATTTTCATAAAACATATTGGTAAATTGATTGAATATTCAAAACCCTAACAATAGATATTACTAAGATTTATTTACTTCTTGTTTAATGTTTTGAATTTTTGTATTAGGGTCTCTTAGATTTGATAAATTCTTTACTAACAACAATCTTCCAAGTTTCTATTTCATATTTTATGGAATCTAAGAAACTTGTTTCTAACTATCTTAGAAGAAGTGTTAGACTAATTGGTACTTAAGTTGAGCATACTCATATCTCTTTTGCTAAGGCACATAACATGGATAAGAACAAGCGTATATCATGTCTTTATGATATTAATGAACACATTGAATATTTATAAGTGAATGAAAATACATTAAAGCATGAACAATATAATAAAGAAAATATTGAATCATAAGATGATGTCAGAATAGGCCAATAGGTGATCTTCTAGTAGAGTGAGCACACAAGTATTCTGCAATAATGATGACCTTGTCTGTATTCAGAAACATACAAGAAGATGTGCAATAATTGCTTTCTATATTAAATTTTCTTGCTTACCAATTATATGTGTTGCACTACTTTTCACAACTCAATTACAATAACTTGGTGAAGAGGAATATAAATAAGGAGTAAGGGGAGTTAATTCACTAGAGAACTCATAGTTAGACTGAGTGTAACTCATACAAAAAATCACAGCGGCACTCAGTTCATATCTAGGTGGAACTCACCCTCTTACCCACTTAATCTCTTATCACACCTAAGTAAGTTAAAGAAACAATTGTAGGAATTATCCATTTAATAAGTAAATGGAATAGTTAATATCCTACACCAACACCCACCCTTAAGCGTAGCTTAGGTAGGAGGAAAAGAAAAGATGGATCCTAGCAACAAGGCCTGATAAGGTATCCACATACAATGCAACTCTCAATAAGTGGAGTAAAAGGAGAAAACCCAGTGGGAAAAAACTTTTCCCCAAAAGAGAGATAAAGAAAATAAGTTAGGACTAGAAATTCCACTCCAACACCCCCCTCCCTTAAGCATAACTTAGGTGGGATGTAAAATTAGGTTCTGACAATGAGCCCTGAGGAGGTACCCAAGTACATAGTGATGATCCCAATATCCTACAAAATGTAAATGATGTATACCTCGACAAAGAAGAGAGAGAATTTATACATAGAATATCACATGGTGAATGTTGTAGTAGGTCCCTCTACAACAAATGTTCTCTCTTCCTTTCAGAAGAAAGAAACCATGAGCTATCAAACTACTAAATTTCCACTCAAATGGAATGCATGTAGAAATCATGATGTAGATCTCTGAAAAATATTGAAATGTCTCTCTACTAATGCTCAAATGTGCCAATGTCTGAGAAGGTATCATAGGATTACTTGTAGATGATAGCAATGAAGAAGCATACAATGAAGGAGAAAGAATAGCTAGAGAATAAGATTAACATGGAACATTCACTAAAGGAATGTCCATGTGAAGAGTGGAACATGACTCACCAATTGAAGAAAGAATGTCCAAAAGAAGAGATGAGTTGTTGATGCTAAAAATAGGTGTATTCATACTGAAATCAATAAACTCCTCAAAAATGCAAGTCTGTGAAGGCTCTTAAAGGGTAATAATATGCATAGGAATGGAAGTAGAGTCTACAATAGGACAACTGAGGTCTGGCATAATCTCATCTTGTAGTGGGGGCTCAACATAAGGAAGAGCACTATCCACAATGGATGTATCATCACAAGAAATAAAAGCATGAGGAGAGAGTACAATAGTCTCTGAAGAGACAATAGCAAGTGCTGGAGGAGATGTGACATAAATATCAGTAGGATCACCAAAAAAAGACTGTAAGATGCTCCAAATAGTGCATGGACACTCTGTATATTCCACATGGTAATGAAGATCCATGAAAATATGAAGTAATAGAGTGGCAAAAACCTTGTCACAAGGATTTGCCCACTTATCGACCTGAACAAGATCAATGGGTGAAAGAATCTATCCATATAGAAAAGGAATACAATTTTTGCATGTAAGTGTTCTATATAAGCATGTCACAGAGCATAGTTATCCTTCCCAAGAAGGATCATTGAAGATAAAACAACTATCCTCATTTGGAATATTTCAAATTGGGTTTACATGACCAAGAGAAGACACTAGGGAAGTGCACAACTATACAAAATACTCTGCAATAAACCCCTGAAACATGCTCATGAAAGGGATGTTGGGCATAGTTGAGAATGCATCCAAATGAGCAATCAGTGATTGAGTAAGCAAAAATAATGGTGCACGCTCTAGAGATGGATTTAGACTAGGCTAAAAATGAGTCCATATAGATGAGAGCAATCAATGCATGAATTACGTTGCAAAAAGCAATAGGGCTCAAAACTCCCCTTGAATATGGTACTTTATAACTTGAGTGAATTTTTTTAAAAAAAAGTAAACCAATGGAAAGAGGACAAAAAAAATGCACTTTATAAAAAAATGGCACTCCATTTTGAAATACCAATCAAAAGTTATAGTAAAACACATTTTCTGTCATTAATGACTTATTTAATTAAATATGTACAAAAAGTTAAAATACAGACAAGTTTAAATGCCAAGTATGTCGTGTAACCACTCATTGGAATCAATACTAAACTAATAGCCTTCTCACGTGAACAAAAGTTAAAAATACCCCTTCTTCTTGCCCTTATGTGCACTTAAGCGAAAAATAACTCACTTAAGGAAAAATAAAATAGCAATTTAAAAAATAATAACTAAAAATTAGCTAATTTTAAAAGATTTTAGGGCACAATTATCAAAAAATGATCACGAGAAATTAAGTTTTGATTTATCAAGGAGAAGAGTAAGTTGTATGGAGCCAATGGAAGAAGGAAGCTTGTTGGAAAAGTTTGTACGCACTGCTAATCTGCATGTAAAGGAAGAGACCAATGCCACCAATCTGCACTGCATGTACCGGGTTTAACTTCTACTCTCTCTCCTCCTCTTATCTGCCTCTAATCTCAACAAAAATTTGATCACAACCGCTCCATTACTCCATTCTTCAATAGTTTGGATGACGAGGGGAGAGCATCCTCCAACTAACGAGTGGTGGATTGGGCTTCCACCAAAATGCAACGACGCAAACCTAGCGTCATTGTCGCTGATGCATTGAGACTCTATTTTGGAGCAACGAATGTAAGCTATGAGCAATGCATGGAGTGATGTCCGAAGCGTGATGTGGTATTTATGGCCGCCATTTATACATTCCTACAGCTTGTTGTCCAGCGGCTTATTGCCTCGAGCAAACATTTTGTGAAAAACATAGAGTGCAATAGTAAACTGCATGCACAAGACTAATACATGCATGAATTTTACCATTTAACACATTTACCTTGACATATCTCAGACCAGCAACAAATTTTCCCAGCTTCCTGACAGAATGCAAAAAATAGGCCTCTTTCTACCAAATGCAAGCTTTATGGTAGCGCAACAGTTCACCGAAGATAATGGCATAGAGAGATTTTGAGAGGCTCAAAATCAGGTGGACCACACGAACAAATCAAGACAAAAGAAAACAACATGCAGTCCACGTAGAAGAACATCCGAGTGCAACCATAAATTATGAGTAACTATCACAAACCAACTGCGAGTGAAGGAAACCAACGGTGAGTGGGCGGATGACAGGAGCATGAAGGTCATCGAATTGTCAGAAACAATGAGAGAATAACGACTAGTTATCATGCTTCTAATCTATCCTGGATCTCATCTCCTTACAGTTCATCGACCTGGTTGAAGAATCTAAATCGGAATAAGAGGCTGTGGCCAGGACTGCAAACAAAAGAGCATGGCCAATGGTGGAAGTGTAGGCTCCAATGGGTAGAATGGTGAATCATCTCAACACTTCCAGAAGTTTCAAACCCTTAACCAAGCATAAAACCAAGTCGATGCATCCTCCTCTCAGCTTTGTAAAACTAGGCTTATACTACCAATAAAATACATGTAGAAGCCAATAGCAACAATATTTAAATTGTTATTAAATTTAAGAGAATACAAAATAAAAATCAAATAGATTAATTGATGCTTATTACCAGAACCATAAGATCTGATACCATGTCAGAATAGATTAGTAGGTGATCTTCTAGTAGAGTGAGCACACAAGTATTCTGCAACAATGATGACCTTGCCTGTATTCAGAAACATACAAAAAATGTGAAATAATTGCTTTTTGTATTAAAGTGCCTTGGTTATCAATTATCTACTCTGCACTACTTTGCACAACTCAATTACAATAGCTTGTTGAAGAGGAATATAAAGGAGTAAGGGGAGTTAACTAATTGGAGAACTCATAGTTAGACTGAGTGTAACATACTATGGAGCTCATAGGAGAACTCACAGTGGCACTCAGTTCAACTCTAGGTAGAAATCTAGGTGGAACTCACCCACTTAACCTCTTATCACACTTAAGTAAGATAAAGCTACAAGTGTAGGAATTGTCCATTTAATAAGTAAATGGAATAATTAGTATACCACACCAACGGATGAACATCAAGATGCAATCCCACCTATATGTGATGATGTTTATCAATTATCTACTCTGCACTACTTTGAACAACTCAATTACAATAGCTTGTTGAAGAGAAATATAAAGGAGTAAGGGGAGTTAACACACTAAGAACTCATAGTTAGACTGAGTGTAACTTACTATAGAACTCATAAGAGATCTCACAGTGGCACTCAATTCAACTCTAGGTAGAAATTTAGGTGGAGCTCACCCTCTCACCCACTTAACCTCTTATCATACCTAAGTAAGATAAATCTACAAGTGTAGGAACTATCCATTTAATAAGTAAATGGAATAATTAATATCACACAATAGCAGATGAACAATCAAATATTAATAAAGTGAAAATGATTAATAACTTTTGACAAATAATCCATGAGTAATCTTAGGATTACTTGGAAATTTTAAAAACTCTTTTAAAAATAAAAAGTGCAAGCATTGTTAAATCCTCTAAGACCTCTGTTGATATGGGCTTCCTTCCTTTTTCTACATCAATCAAGGCAAATCATACCACCATATACTATGGGGTAAGCCTAAGTGTTTGAATAGATTAATATGGTAATTCATACTCAGTGATTTGAGATAGCACCATTGGTTAGCACACATTTTATTCTGGAGGAAAAATCCCTTATGCATATTATTTTAGCTATGCAAACTAAGGTGTTGCATATGGAACAATGTGCTTTGAAACCCAATAAGGCACTTGATTTATAAAATTTATTAAATACTACATCGACTCAATATATTTTAGTATGTCCTTTACAAATTAGTTTTATCGCACCTAAGCATGCATTGTATGATGGAAAAGGTGAACTCCAACAACACTTGAGATCATTTCACGTAGCATGTTTGGATTATGCATCTAAAAATAGGTTGTTCACCAAGTTATTTCCTAGAAGTGTAAAAGAGTATGCTCTAAGATAGTTAAATTACAATTTACCACATCACTTAGTTTTTGCATTCAATCCTTTGTTATATTTGTTCCATGCACTTTTATCAATCAATATAAGTGCAAATATTTCATATGCTCATATTTATCAACTCAAACAAGAATCCAATAAACCTATAGAAGAATATGTCTTAAAATATAATACTATGTCATCTAAGATGATAAATCATGTGGCAGATAAGGAATTACAAGACATCTAAATTAAAGTTTGTTTCCACTTCTATATGAGTCTATTATGTTTAATAAGCTTTTATCATTCATGGATTTATGTCACATAATTAATGAAAGAGAGGTAAAGTTGTTGGATATGCATAATCTAAAGTATGAAACCAACCTTGTTTCTACTTCTCATTTGAATAATCCAATTAAACCACCATACAAGGTGAGACCAATCAAAATGAGAGTAATAAAAAAGAAGCAATCATTGTAGTTTCAAAACCTACTCCATGAATTGTATTATCATTGTCTCCAAGGAGATAGTATACAAAATTCCCAGAAGATCCCTACAAGGTCTTAAAAGAATTATTGGAAAATAATCTCATATCTCTCCCTCCCATTAAATACATTTATGCGAGTAATCCTCTTCGAAAAATATTTGATCAGAATGCCATTTGTGATTTTCATAAAGCACTAGGGCATATTAAAAATAGATGGATTCATTTGATTCATAATATTCACTATTTAATATATGAAAACATCATTGACATGGGTACATTTACTGAAAGTACAAAGGCACAACTTAGTGAGAGTAAAATAATAAAGATATGTAATGATCCTTTTCCTAAGCGTACATGTTAAGAACCAAAAGATAAATCAAATAAACACATACAATGCACACCCTCTACCAAATTCTTATCATAATCATACAAAGACACAACATCCTTTCAATGGAATTATTCGTACATATCATATTTCAGTGCCATCCAAACCACTTATCACATTTTTAGAGCATGATATTGTAGAATATAAATTTTAATTTCACTCTTTATTCATTTGATCTTAAGTGATCATCAAACTACACAAAGTGTCATAGTTAATAATGGTTCAAGTGTGTGTATGTGCACTATCACACTTATATTTCATCTTGGGTACACAATTAATGATATACTTCCTAAAACAACATTAATAAATGGAATCAATAGTCATGTTCAGATTTATCTTACTGAGATCACATTACCACTATATGTTGGTCTAGTACACATATCCATTAAGTTGACAATAGTGCCCAATACATGAGTCTTCAATATGTTATTGGGACATCCTTGGATTCATCAAGGATTCATCAACTTCATGCTCTAGCTTGTCCAATTCATAGATATTTATAATACATTTTTTAAATTAGGTTATCAAAGTTCATATATTTCATATAAATACATATTATATACTAAGGTTATTATTCCTACACAAAATATTTTAGTTGAACAACCTAAAAAGGTTCAAGCTACTCAGAGAATTCATAAATAAGTGGTCATCATTCCAAGGAGACCTATCCTTGAAAACCATTTAATCTAAATTTTGAAAAAATATTTCACAGAGCCTTTATATACTCCATCATGTCCTAGATTATTATTACAAAGCATTAAGAGTGTTATATAAATGACACCAACACAAATTTCATACGCTCCACAATACATTTTGAATAGTCCAAAGTTCACCAGGTTAAAAAAATATGCATCATATTAAAGATGATCATCATGATACTGGCACTTATGTCATAAAGTTCGACCAATTTTTAGATTATGAGTTGATATCTATTCATTCATAGTGCCATGATACTTTCCATTCATGAGAGGTCATCATTCCTATGCTAGATATAGGGCCTATTGATTATTAGGGTCTTGTAGGGGTCAGAGGTTAGTGTGTTTATTTCTAGTTTGATTATTCATAAGTAAAAAGGAATTATAATATTTTAAAGAATTCTAAAAAACATGTCATGTCCATGATATGTGTATTTTATTGACATATGCTAATTTCTACTCAATATATGTAGTACTTATCTATGTCCAATTCTATATCAAATATGATTCACAAGTGAATGTGTGTGAGTGTTTAAAACATACATGTCATTTCTAGATGGAATTGTAGGTGACGGTTCTATCTCAGTCCCACAATAATTACATAGACAAAACCACTTTTTTCCCAATTGTAATACATTATGCGCTTGTCTAATTCCAACAATCTTGTTACAGTGAACACAAACTCCATTTATTAAGATGAAATAAAACCATAGGCCTTTTACATCTTTTTTAACATCTCAACAGGTTCACTAGGGGCATATTTTATGTTTTTTTTTTTTTTTTTTTAAATTTTTAATATCATTCTTTTAACAATCCCTATTGTTCATACTTTCGTTCAATACATTACACAAAATATATCGTTGTTGGCTCACTTACACTAAATTTTTTTTCTCATCGAATAACTAAGTTTATGAATATACTAATATTACAATTTTATTGTATAGATCAATATCAATTATTCATGCATTTTTACAATGTGTTTATCCTTTCTTCATGCTTTGTGTGTATTACTTTTGCTGAATTGTGGACATTTTCACATGTCCTTGTTTGCAGCTATAAGATTTATTGTGTGTTTCTATAAATGTGAAGGACATTACAACATGTGCCTTGTATGTTGACCCTTGGCCTTCTTGTTTATTTTTTAATTTTATGTGTGATCTTTGTATATGTTTGATGGCCATGACTTTTATTTGCTATTGTTTGCTCAATTTTCTATGCCATGATAGATATCATGTATCTCCTTAGTTTGTCGATGCCATAATATACAACACACATCTTCCTAAAGTATTTCTATATACTTTAAAGTACTTAGTATTTATAATTTATTATTTGTTTACCTAATTTATAACATATATTTATACATTACACTATGTGTGCTTGGTTCTACATGTATCATACATTACTATTTTGCACAAATTATCAATAGGGTGCCATGACCTCCAAAATTATCATTATTAATCCATATTTAGATATTTGTATAACATCATTCACATAAATTTTTATTTGTAGTTAAGTTATTGTGTATGATTCACAACTCACCTCAAAAGAGGGACAAACATAATGGCATGTCTTGGAGACTAACTTGAAATAATTAAATACATAGTTATAAAAAAGATAGTATTTTATTAGTTAATCATAATTCATAGTCATTTTTCACTTAGAAAATAGTTTTAGATGAGAGCACACCATTTAGATAACACCGTATGTTGTAGCTATCTAGAACAATGTACTTTTGTCCCAAAAGTAAAAATACACATTTTCTAGAATTCTTAGAATTATACTCAGTATAAAGAACATTTTTTAGCTTGTATTCAAAAATAGTTTTCATATTTATGCACAAGTTATCAGGGATTTTGGTCAAAATTTGAACAGTCAAGTGCAACATGTGTTTTTGAATATTATGCAGTTTTACTTATAAATCTAGTTGATTCTATTTAGTTTTTTAGGATCAATATTCTCAAATATTAGATATCAATCATGCATGGAGCACATGATCACTTTATTACTCATTTTTACACCAATTTTCATATAAATAATTGAAATACATGGCATTATATATGTTGTCTACACTAGACTAAGATCATAATATTTTTGCACCTATTTTGTGTTATTTTTACATAAAAAAGGAATCTTATTCCATATATAGCAGTTGTTTCATCTTTTTTGCACTAGAATGATCTATTGGAATTCATATAGGGATTCTAAGTTACTTTACTACATTGAGTTGTGCAACGATCGAGTCAAACACATCTTGAATTCTTAAGCACATTCTTATACAAAAGAGCATTGGGGCATGCATAGTCCAATCCACATTTTTAAATGAAGATGAATCTCCAAAGGTCCTACCCTAGATATTCACCAATTTTTACCCCAAAAAACATAGTATTTTGTTAG
Source organism: Torreya grandis (assembly GCA_037957365.1). Classification (NCBI taxonomy): domain Eukaryota; kingdom Viridiplantae; phylum Streptophyta; class Pinopsida; order Cupressales; family Taxaceae; genus Torreya; species Torreya grandis. The sequence continues at coordinate 2,010,189 of JARHVA010001703.1, forward strand.
AAATGAATGCTTGATTTTGCACCAAAAGGTCAACCTGTTAACACCCGATACAAACACTAGATAAGTACCCATGGGAGGCTATTAGTCCATGTCACAAATCCCTGAGGGGGACGCTGGCGATTAGTCCAATAATCCCCCCCTCAGCATTACCCAAAGGGATTCAAACCCGTGACCATGGCTCTGATACCAATTGTTAGAAAGGAATGCTTGCCATTACACCAAAAGGTCGACTTGTTAACACTTGATACAAACACTAGATAAGTACCCATGAGAGGATATTAGTCCATGTCACAAATCCCTAAGGGGGACATTGGCGATTAGTCAAACATATTTCATGTAACCAAATAGGTGTATTTATTCCTTATTATTTGATCTATATTTTTTTTGGTATTTACATTTATATTCACATTCTAATTAAGGAATAATTTATACATGTTTCATTGTAGGTTTACATGAATCATAGTTTAACGTGTGCTTTAAAACCAAGCCTACTCGACACATATAAGCTTAAGTATAACCATGTTTGTTTTACTCTAGTACTTTCACTTTTCAGTATTACTATAAAAAAAAGGTTGTGCAGGGGAAGGGGATAAATTTAGTCACTAAAATTTATTTGATGCTAAAGCAGTGCACTTATGACTATCAATTTATATGCATTGAGCTTGTGCTTAATTCTATAGCTATAAATTTATATTCCTCTATTTTTACTCACATGATCTTTATGTTTAATAAATATTGATACTTGATATTCTTATTCCTCATTACAAACAATCTATCCTTGTCCTTTGACTGATTCAACCTTTTATCTTATTTATCTCTACTTATCAAAAAAGGTTGCTCCTTTAGAGCTATCACATGTGTTTGTCATGTATGAATCCACCAGTCATGTCCTCCCACCAAATAACATCTAATTACTCAAATTAAAATTCACATAACAGGGCATCCCACATATTTTTATGTCCCATCCACATGAATTCCAAAATATTATGATAAATCTACATTTTTAACCATTTGTTCACTAGAGGCCCATATGATTGAAAATCACTAGAATATCTAACTGTGCACTGAAAAAAATCACTTATTCTTCTTAATTCTAGATGTACACATCGTAAATAGTCCTAAACTAAGTTTAAATACATTTCCAAGGTCACAAGTCATTTTTGAAGCACATAATTACACTAAGATTGCACTAACATATAACATTACACTAGTATTTCACACACACAACTGTATCATGTGAGAATTACATTCGATTTGATCCCTCTTTAGAGTTATTGTGTATACCTAGCGCTCAACATAGGAGATGTTAAGGTCAAACATAACTTCAACTTCTAACCCCCTTTTCCACTTTTACCACATTTTTTCTAGTTTTTTATTGAGTTAGGGCTCCAAGTGAACTCTCTCCATATATTAAAAGCTTATGCACAATCACATAGCATCTATAGGCAAAGGTGCACCTATTAGAATTCACATAGATGGAAAAACCCTACCAAACACTAGCACACCATATAAAGACCAATGCATATTGACCTTATTTAAATACCATGGCTTTATCCCAAGTAGGTGTGTATCCCTATTCTTGATTCAGAGTGATCTAATGTAGACCCAAACCTAGTTATACAACACATGTTATAGTATATCATATAAAAAATCCAGTTAAGTAATTTATCTTTGGTACTTTCTCTTTTTATCATTTTACATAAATTGTAAGTTTTATTTCAGTCTTGTGTGATTTATTAAATATCTTATACAGTCTAGTATTACTCATTATTTTTTCATAATTATAAATAATACTTATTTAATTCACCAGTTTTGTTAAAAAAAATACTATATTAATGTGGTGTATTTGAATATGTTTGGTGTGTTATTTTAGTATAAAATGGAGAGAAGTTGATGTTTATCCCATATATTGATTTCCTTCATACAGAAAATATTAAATAAACAAGGAAATAGAGTGATGTTTTTTAAAGTCAAAAATAGGTGAATATAGTAGTCAAATTGTTATGGCTATGATTTAGAGTTAGAGAGAGAAAGATTCATGTCTACCTAGTTTTAGAGTTATGTACCTCTACAAAACTTATATCACATTGTCAATCATTAATAGATACATGTAATATTTTTTTATTGTTTAGTGTCCATATATTGGCTTAGTTAGAATAATATTCTACCCATTGGATAATGCTTATATCAAATCCATATATAAATAGCCACCACCTACACCCTTGCATTGTTTGATGTAAGTTTAGCTAGACAAGATCTTAATAACCATGTGACCAAAGAGGGAAACTAATTTATTTCTGAAGGTCTTCCACGAGGTACTGATGCGAACCCATAAACCCCTTTCCCTAATGTTGTGGTTGATTTTTCTAAATTTGACAAATCTTAGAAATGGGTTAAATCTTTTACACTTGTTTTTTATTTCTTACACCAAGTCCCCCATGAGATATTACTTAAGCAGTGGGTTCAAAACCACTATAAATTCCACATGATCAAGTTTGTGAGGGTATAAAATATGACCAAATGATGTTATTATTTCGCTTTGCTAATGTTGACCATTATGAGTTTATTTTCAACCATGGTCTCTAGTTTATTCATAACAATAATGTGGCCTTTTCTTATAAGACCAAGGATTTCCCTATCTATGACAAATATATACTAAAAATCCTAGTTTAGATTTAGTTCTTAGGTCTCCTTATGCCTATTTGGTGCATTGCTAATAATCTCATCAAACCTTTGGGAGATTTATTAACCATGAGTAACCCAAGTTATATGTGGCTCACCTACAAGAGCGAGTAAGCATTGAAATTGATGTGGCCAAGGAGATGAAGGAAACCATTTACATACATATTTATGAAACCTTATTTTAAAAGCGTGTAATTTAGAATAAATTTTGAAATACTTTTTTCCACTACCACTCCTTAAACCATATGATTTAAGAATTCCATTTATTAACTACTTGTCAATAGGTAATATAATAAAAATATGTGCCATAGAACAAGACAACGAGATCCATTAGTAATGGAAGGACCACTATGACTAATAATAAGAATTATTGGACCTCTCGCAGTGCCTCCAAATCACAAGCTATTGTGTATTGGCACATAAGAGGTCTATAATATAACACCTCTACTCCAAATGAAAAAACCATGCCTTCCATTCCTAAAGTACCACGACCACTCTCCCAAATGTTTTAGGTTGAAACCATCATTATCCCTTTAACAACTATAGTTATCTCACCTTAGGCATCACAACCTCACTGTATGGTGATGTTCACATACACAGAGGAAAATGTGGTGTCCTTTGATCTCAAGCATCTGCTTACCTGGTTCCACAATCCCTCTCCATTGGAAGATGGATAATATGTTTAATAAAAATGACATCACTTCCAAATGAGTGACTTTATGTATGGCAATCTGAAAATGTTTTCCTTTTATAATAAGTTTATTGCCCTTGAGGAGATGAAAGATGGAAATGACATACACCTTGATGTTCCCCATGATATTTTACAATTGGACTATTTGTGACCTTACTAAACTAACTCATATGTATACAATTAGTAATAATTATGATGACTTTTATAATATGAAAGTGTTTATTTTTAAGAGGTTAAATTTTCTATCTTTATTCTTCAGTGTGTTTCTCACATGATTTGGATTGCTGCACTCTTATTGGTGTCTAATCAGGAACTTTACCTTAGAGGAGTCATCATGTTATTAGCATTGAATATTTAAAAAAATATTATTTCTTGATGGTCTAACCCTACCCATTGGGTGGTGTGGACACTTTTTGATTTTATATAGCCATCTTCATAAGTTAGCCAAATTGTATGCTTTTAATGACATCATCAAAATATATATCCTCTAGAGGTGGTTCGTAGACTCACTTCCCAAAGTTGACTAGATTCCTAAGGAAATTTCAACTAGGTGTAATCCATTAATGATAAATAATGTCAACCTCTTATGTATTGTTATGTCGAGGAGAGATAAACATGCTTTTACATGTGTAAAAATATTATTCTCTATGATGACAATCACCATTGGAGATGAGACTCTACTTCATCTTGGTTTACTTGGTAAAATTTCATAAAAGGTCAAAATAGATTCATTAAAAATATAGATTTATATTTACACATGGATGAATATTTGTTCTCCTTCTCTAGTCTAATGCTAAACCAATATCTGTTATTGATTATACAATTATTTTAGACCATGAAAATAATTACTTCTTTATTGAATGTTGTTCCCCTCAAACCAGACCAACAAAGAACCAATTCTATCACAACATTATTCATATGAAGCATGAGAGAAATCTGGGCCACATTAAATAGATATGTAACTTGCTTCCTAGAGTATCATGAGATATGTTGAATTGATTTTTGTTTTGATGCATTTACTTAGGTTACCACTTTTTTGTGTTTATATGGAAATCAATATGTTACTTTCAAGAAACGTGCTAATGAATATTCATAAAATGAATTTCGTAAGGTTTAATATGATCTTTAAAATTCTCCTTTTAATGTTTGTTTGAAATTTAAAGTTATTAATTGGAGAGACAAACTCAAAATTGACAAAGCCTACAAAGTCCAAGGAGCCCAACATAATTCTAAAATGCATTAGTTGAGATTGGGGGATTGAGTTAATAAGTAATTATTTTCTGTTATCCACTCAAGAAAATTTGAAGATACAATTAAAGCCATTCAATATGATAATTATATGTTTATCAAACTCCCAAAGATATTGTAATCTTTTTTACATCATTATCAAGGAGAGTTTTTTGCCCAACCTTGCTCCCCATATCATTAATTAACTCTCTTATAATGATTTCAACTTGTCACTTGTAATTTTTTTGAAACACAAGGAGCTACATGAAATATACCACTAATTTTCAACAATTTCAAGGACAAATTCATGAAAATGTCCTTTAAAAATCACCTTAGATTCATGGATTCCCTTGTGTGTTTTATTATGTCCTTTAAGACCTCATTGGAATAAATCTTAATAAAGTATATTTTGAATCTTATTTTTCAAACTCCATGTGATCCCTCATCAATTAGGGTGATAACAAATTCATCCCAAATACTATGTATCATGATATGATTACCAATTGGAGACCTATTACAACTCTCAACATATATTATAAAATTATTTATAAAGCCCTTGTCCTTAGGTTGGGTCACCTTCCTCCACTCATTGTTATAAGTGAACAAACATTGTTTATCCAACACATGTATGTTGAAGACAATGTTATTTTAATTTGGGAGGGTATGGAAAGGACAAAATCTTTTGGTCAAAAATCCATGTTTTTGAAGATTGATTTTGAAAAACCTTATGATAAGGAGTGTCCATTCATCATTGTAATGTTTCAAGCTTTAGGAATTTCCCCTTAGTTATTACGTATTGTTAATATGTTTTTTTAAAAAACTTGGAGCTTGTTTTACCATTAATGAAGTGCAATCACACAAATTTTTCTAGTTCATGTTTATAATGCAAGGTTACCCCTTGGATTCCTAATGAAATTGAAAACTATCAAGACAATAAAATTATCAAAAGGCCAAGATCTGAAATAATAACTCAGAATTCATTTGTATTGAATGAATTATAATAATTACAAACCTAAAAAATGCTTAAAGAAGCCTAAACTTATAAATCACAATTTATATGTAAAATTTTAAAAAAATAAAATCTAAAAAAATGTCTATTTTTAGCAACTGCTATTTATAGTAAGTTTTGCATGCCAGTGTGAACAGATCTAAAAATTTCCCTAAATATCCTAAATATTAAAATTAGCCTATGGGATGAAATTCAATTGAAGTTAATGTCTAGTTCTAAAAATATATAATTTCTAAAAATAAGAAATTCTTGAAAAAATCATTAAAAGTTATTTTTGGACCTTCAGATGATCAAGTTTGGCCTCCAAAAAATATAAAAATCAAATCTAAGGGGATAGATCTCAATCAGATTTATGGGTCAAAAGCTATGGCCTTTAGAAGGTTGGCCTATTTTTTCTGCATCATTCTCCTCTGGTTGAAAATAACTCAGTGCCTATGAGTTGGCATGATTATACTACTACCATTTGTCATTATCAATCTTCTTTAGCTCCAATTTAGTAATCCAAGTGTTGTCTTTTGCTGCAATCCTTCCCACTACACCAAATACCTATTATAATTCCCTTGCCTTATGCTCACTGTCTTCATCTCCAAAACTTGCACTATTTTTTCCTTCTTATTTGGAACATGTTTCTCCTAATATACTTTACCATCCTTCCCCATGGAATTCATATAAATCCAAGACATTAAATACTGGAGATATATCAAAAGTCTATGGTAAAATCACCTCATAAGCATTGTCATTGATTTTATTCACAATTATACATGGTCTAGTTTTATTGTAATTCAACTTACTATATGTGCCTTTTTAAAATATCTCTTTCCTCAAGTAAACCATGACCAACTCTCCTTCTTCAAATACATTGGATCTTCTTCTAACATTTGTTGTTGATTTATATTTTTCATTACTTTCTTATAAATTTATTATTACTCCTTGAAACTACTGCATATAATCTGCAAATGCTTCTACATCATCACTAATTTAATCTACAATTGACAATTATACCAAATCTAAAATACCCATAAGATTTCTCCCATAAATAATTTAAAAAGTTGACTTTCCTAGTGATCTATTCACTAAATTGTTATATGAAAATTCAATATGTGGTAAAGGCAAGTCCCATTACTTTGGCTTCTCTCCCATTATGCATCTCAATATATTTCCCAAGCTCCTATTCATAACTTTTGCCTATCCATATGTTTGTGGGTGATATGTAGTACTAAATTATATCTTAGTACCCATCTTCTTCCATGAAATCCTCAAAAAATGACTTAGAAATTATGTGTCCCTATCTGAAGTTATAGTCTTTAAAACACCATGCAATCTCACAATATCCATAAAAATTAATTTTGAAACTCTAGTGGCATCATTGGTTTTCTTAAATGCAATGAAATGAACCATTTTAAAAAATATTTCAACTAAAACAAAAATTAAATCATTACCATTGGTAATCCCAACACAAAATCCATACTCAAATCTACCCATGGCCCTCTTAGAATTGGTAATGGCATGCCAAGCCCAATATTTTGTACATGTCCTTTAGCCACCTGACATATTATATACCTTGAGACATGCCTTATAACACCTCTCTTCATCTTTGGCTAAAAATAATTTTCCTCCACCAAAGTTATTGTCTTTGTCTTACCAAAATGTCCAACCAAATGATCACTATGTAATTTTCTTATTATATTGTCTTGTAGAGACCCAACTGAAATGCACAATTATTTACATTTGATTAGATAACCTTCTTTCATAAGATACTCATCCTGAATAGCATATGTCTCACTTGTTAATGAATTTTCGCTCTTCTACACTACCGTTTTAAAATATGGATCACTATCATATAATTATTTAATAGCTTTAAATCCAACTACTTCCCTCACCAACGTAGTTAATAACCCTACCCTCTTGCTCAATGTATTAGCTACCTAATTATATTTTCCTGATTTATGATTCAACACAAAAGTATATCCCTGTAACGAAAAACCCACTTTGTATGCCTACTATTTAACCTTTTTTATTTTTTACATACTTCAAAGCCTCATGATCTGTAAATAGTATAAACTCCTTAGGAAACAAGTAATGACTCCAATGTCTTAATGCTTGTACAATTGCATAAAGTTAAACATCATAAGTAGAATACTTTGATCATACCTCATTCAATTTCTCACTGAAATATGCTATTGGCTTTCCTTCCTAACTTAGCACAACCCCAATTCCCATAAATGAAGCATCACAATCAACCTCAAACACCTTGTTAAAACTTGATAATGCTAAAATTAGTCTTTTTGTAATCTTCTTCTTCAAAAATTCAAAACTTTCTATGGCTGCTCTAGTCCATTCAAATTCTTTCCCTCATGCAATCTTTTATTGATGCCACAATACTACAAAAAAATTTAATAAATTTCCTTTAAAAATTTACTAAACCATGGAAAATTCTTACCTCTGTAATGTTTCTTGGAATAGGCCACTCAATAATTTCCTTTATCTTTTCTTCATCCATTTTCACACCATCTGTTGAAATTATAAATCCCCAAAATACCAAACTATTCTATATAAACTTGCACTTCTTCAAATTTGCATACAACTCCTTTATTAATAAATCCATTATGATTCTCAAATTTTGTAAGTGTTCTTCTTTAGTCTTACTGAATATAAATATATCATCAAAATAAATAACCACAAACTTTCTAATATATTCTTGTAGTATTATATTCATCACCCTCATAAATGTGCTAGGTGCATTAGATAATCTGAAGGGCATCAACATCCACTCATATAAGCCATCCCTAGTCTTGAATATAGTTTTCCACTCATATCCTTCATGAATTTGAATCTAATAATAACCACTCCTTAGATCAATCTTGGTAAAATATTTTTATCGTACAAGTATGTCCATCATATCATCTAAACAAGGTATAAGAAACCTATACTTCATTGTAATTTTATTAATTAATATACTATCCACACATTCTCCATCCTTTATCTTTATTTGGAGTTAGCAAAATTGGTGTTGCATAAGGACTCACACTCTCCCTTATCACCTTCTTCCTTTGCAATCTAGTAACCTGTTTATTTAATTTTACATGTTCTGTTGGACTCATCCTATAAGATGCTTGATTGGGTAGAGATGATCCTAGAATCAAATCAATGTGATGTTGTATATCTCTCTTTAGTGGTAAACCATCTGGTAACTCATTAGGCATAGCATCTACATATTCTTTCAACAATCCTGTTGCTTCTATTGGTATTAGCACCATTATTGTTTCTTCATTCTTTACTATTAATTCATAACAACAACCTACCACCTTCATATCTTGGATAAATTCCTTAGTAGAGAGCATGCTTTTTATTTTCTCTTCCTCTTTAAGAGGTAACAAAACTACTTTTGTACCACATTTCCAAAAAGTGTACTTATTCTTTGATCCATCATGAATTTCTTTCCTTTCAAATTTCTATGATCTTCCCAATAACACATGATATGCATCCATCAAAATACCATCACACCACATTTCATCATTATAACTCTTTCTTATAGAAAACCTGATTAAGCACCTTTTATCTACTATAACTTCATTCAATTTCTTAAACCATGAAATCCGATAAGGATTAGGATAATTCTAACATTGAAAATTTAATATCTCAATCATTTCTTTATAAACCATATTTTCATAACTACCACCATCTATAATTAATTTGCACACCTTTCCACCTGAAGTACATCTTGTTCTAAAAATATTTGATCGTAGCCATGCATCACCACCTTATTTATCATGCACTTGATCCTTCCTTGGAGCGATCATAGTTATTCTCATCATGAGATTTTCTCCAACATCTACTGGTGTAACTTCAATATTTTTTGCTTCAATTTCAGCCTCGACTAGATTCACTCTTGGGTGATCTTATTGCCTTTTTAATTGATCTTGATAGTGTGGAAACTCAAATTCTCTGTGCCCTTATTCTCCACATACATAATAGACATAAGATCTATGTTGATTAAAAAACCATCCTCTACCAGCATCATAACCTCATCCTCTTTGAAATACTCTTCTTCTTTGTTGGTATTAAAACCCTTGCCTATTATCATCTTGCCTTTCTACACCACATGATTACTCACCTTTATTGGCATTAATGTCACCTTTGGTGGTATTAAATCAACCTCATTCCCTTATTATATGGGATCCACCTCTTTTTGGACTAGGAGATGTCCTAGAATTATATCTATTTTGTTTTTCTTCTGCTTTCAAAGCTAATTAATAAGCCTCCTCCATGTTAAGTATTCTAAGCATGTTTAATTAATCTTGAATATAAAATTTCAAACCATTTAAAAACCTTGAATCCATCTTCTCTTCTATTTAATCATGCTCCACTCATATGGAAAGCTTATAAAATTCATGTTTACACTCTTGTATGTTGTAATATTTTTACTTCAAATTATGAAATATTTTGCATCACTCCCACTCTCTATGTGCTTTCTAAGAAAGTATTAAACTACCTATTGGCCAACTAATATTCCAAAATTTTAGTGAAAGACATTTATATCCCCTATTTTAACCAAACTATCATCAATGGGAACTTTACAGATGCTTATTTTCTAACCATTTTGGAGGAAGAAAGTTAATTCATAAATCCATGAAATGCCTTGACATTTTTTACTTTGTGTTAAGCTCCTTTATTTAGTGGAATAAGAGTCAATATTACATGAAAAATCTCTCCCCCAAAACTGGCTGGTTTAAACAATATGAGTAAAAATGGATAAACTCAAGTCTGTAATTTGAGGTTCTAGGCATTTAATTTACTTTTCAAGCCTCTACATTTGAGTTTTCATCATATGTTGTTCATAGGCTCAAGAAAAAACATTACCTAGTAGATCACCAAACCTATTTAATTAGTATGTAACTTCCATGTTTGTTTTTAGGTGTTATCTACTACCCACGTTTGTTAAATTTATTCTTAGGCTCCTCCCAAATCTACCTATGCTAAAACTAGAGAAGTTACTAACATGTTTTCATTTTAAACAATTTATAAGGTTGTAAGGGTTTTAATAAGGTCTTAATAATGTAAACATGTGCTTAAACAATGATTTGTGACCTTATAAGTGTATTAATATGTAACTCAAGGATATGTAATCTTAGAATTGGGAAGAATAGGTGTTTTTTTCTCAATGTGTAATTAGATATTTTAGTGTTTTTCAATCATATGGGTCTCTAGTGAACAAATGGTTAGAAAATGTAGAATTACATGGATATTTTTGGAATTAATTGATATGGGACCTTTTTAATGTATAAGATTATCCATTAGGATTGTTTTAGTTTGAGAAATCAACCATTATTTGGTGGAAATACACACTAATAGATTCATACACAGCCGACATATGTGATAGTTCTAAAGAAGTGGCCTTGTCTAAAAAGTAGAGAAAACTAGGATGGAAGTGTGGATTAGTCAAACGATGATGATAGGATATTTTGAATGAGGAATGAGGATATCAAATATCATTATTTATTAATGATAATGATCATCCACATAAAAATAGAGAAATAATGGTTTAGAATCATGGAATTGAGCATGAGCTAAGTGTGTATAAAATGATGGTCACTGTATGCAATCAAACATGTATCAGATCTAGAAATCAATCCTATTTTGAAGAAGATAAATAATTCTTAAACTTCTAATTGGGGATACATTAGATAATTAGAAACATGACCAGTATGGATCTATGAGACCAAATTAAGGGATCTCTTACCATAATAATATTACTAGGGAGGGTTCCAAAGTCTTCAGTCAACAAAATCATGCAATAACCATAACTAGGTATTATGTTTTAATATTGACAATATTAATAGCAAATAAAGAAAATAAATCTAATCTAGTGCTCACCAAAGCTTGTGGCGTAAAGTGGTGGTAATAAAAAACAAAAGTAAACATGTATAGAATACATATACACATATCAATGTATATGGAATCCTAATGCATGGAAGAGAAGTGCAAATGCATATCTATCTACTCTTACAAAGGAAGAACAATGTTAAGACTATGTACCTTTCAAGACGAACCCATCAAACCTCAATCTCTTCCTTAGCCAAAGTGCTTTGCAAGAGGTTATTGTGGTATGTAAGGATGACAAAAATAAATCGGCTCTAGACTATGATCTAGAAGATTTACTCTCTTCAAATTGTTTGGGATAATATTTTATTTTAATATCCTATTTAATATAGTTTTTAATTTACCATTGAATATTATTTTAATAAATGTTAATCATCCCCACTTCTTAGATGGTTATTAAAAAAAAACATGAGATATTATTTTTTAAAATAATAAAATACTTTATTTTTAAAAGTAATAAAACCATTATTCCACACATCTTACCTTACCCATGTGGATATCCACCACATAATGGTTGATAATTTAAAACATTCGTTAAGGGGAATTTGCACTTTGGTGGGACGTGGGAGAGTTAAGTGGAGTTCATAGGTGGATAATGTTTTGTTTTAATTCTTTATTCCTTTTCCCCCCAATATGATATCCACTTTAAAAGGGATGGATTTTGGTTTACGTGGAAAATTTATGGATATATTTAATTATTTAAATCCTCATATCTTTGTTTAAGAATTTAAACAAACTTTAATCAAATTCAAAACATGTTATCACGTGGAACATCCACTTTGCATGCAGAGGTATAGAAAATTGTTATGGTTTATTTTAATTATTTTATCGTTTTAACATACACCCATGTGGAGACCCACATAAAGTTGGTCGATGGTTTCACTTTGGATGTGGGATGTGGGTGAGTGGATAGTGGTTTGTTACATCCATATCCAAATGCCTTTATTTAGTGCCTAAAACTCTTTTCATGTATTTTTACCCTTATTTACTCCATTTGTCTTTGGTGCATGGTTGTAATAGGGTCGGTATAATATTTTAGGAATAAATGGTGCTAATTAATTATCCATTTAAGGTGTGGACTCTCTATATTTAATTCCAGCTAATTTAACGCTGTGTTGGACATAATTATTAGTAACAACATGTTTGGACTCTCCATTTGGATTGAACTGACACCCTCCTCTCGAGATAAGTGCATTAGAGTGCGACATCGACCAAGATTAGTGTGGAATTCTATTTCAAGTAGAATAATATTTATTTCTAGTGAATAAAAAACGTGCTAGAAGAAAATGAAACATTCAACACCATGCTATTAAAACAAAATTCAAAATTGGGAAAATGGTTAGCGTCCAGCTAATATGTGAAGGTCATGGAAACTAGAAAATATTTTTATGTGCCGATCTGATAGCCAATGCCTAGCGAATGTCATGGAGGTATTGAGAAATATAAACTATAGGTGTTTTTATAGACCCAGTGTCAATTTTATACAGAGGGAATAACATATAGGAATATATAGCGCTGTGTATTTTTTGGTATAGAGGTAGAATCTTTTTTTAATCTGTGTAAATTACAAAGAGGGATTTTTGACTAGAAGGTAGTTTATAAACCATTTGAGAGTGTTTTTCCTCTTGAAGAGAAATAAATTGCCCATTCTGTAGATATATATTTGTAGGTGATCATTTTGGAAACAAAGTATGTGATTTGAGATCAGAGTTTTCCATAGGTTGATGAACCAATTGTAAGTTATTTAGGGATGTAAGTTTTTAATCATTGCATTTACATCTTAATTAACTTAAATGGTTCGAATGAACATGGAGATGTAGCTAATTTGTGAACCCCATAAACAATCAATGGTATCTATTTTATTTTTAGATTCCATTATTATAAGTTTTAAAATGATTATTGATATTTTGGAAAATAAATTATGTGAAATTTATTAAGAGATTATTTTACAGAGAGAAAATATTTATGGAATGTTGTAAATGAACAAGAAAGTTATATGAGTTTACCCATATTCAAAATTGTTCATACAATTTTTACATTCTGATTAAAAAATTAATTTTATTTAAATGAATTTTAGAAATTGATTTATTATATTAAAATCTATTTTTAAACAAAATGGTATTTATTATCAGGGGATAATTACTATTTATGGATCAATTTTAATATTAAATCTATTTCCGATTTTGTTTAATTAAGAAATTGAGATTTATAGAATTATGCATCCAATTCTATTTCATTTAAAGAAGTGAGATTTTTAGTATCCATTTGAAAAATTACGTGATTTATCTACAGGGGTAAATATAGTTTACGGATCAAGCTACAAAACCTATCAATGCATCTAAAAAACTTATCCACAATACAAGATACATATCTCCAAATAAAGTATGAAACACTAAGCTTGCCTCAAGTATAATGGTGGATAAGTATATGTAAAATATATCTTACTTCTTTTTCTCTTCTCTAAATAATGGAAAAATGATTGTGTTTATATAGGTAGATTAACCCTAAACCCATCCAAAAGTTTTGGCTGATAGGTTTGACCCAATCGACCTAGTATCATTATTGAAAAAAAATCATTAGGTCACAGATTAGGTTGACCAAGAGCCAACCTAGACCCTAAATGAGTTTTTTCAATAAGAGTACAAGGTCGACACAACCTACACATTCATATAAACTATCAAAAGAGGTTTTAGGTTAGGAAAATGGGTACTAAAGGTAGTAAATGGTTCCAGGAATATGCAAAAGAGAAGGCCAATCTTAGGGAATGGTTTTTAAGAGACGTGTGTAGATATAATTTGGTAAAAGGGAAAACAATCTTGTGAATCATCCATGGTCTACCCACCCCTTTTTAGGGTACCCATTAAAATGTGCACTTAGAGAGATTGAGACTCAATGGGTTCTTAAAAGATAAAGAGCATCATTAATTGATAAAATTTTGAAAATATTATTTGTATACATATGTCCCACTAGAACCTCATCACACGTCACATAAGTGTAAAATGGGATGGTGCTTTAGGAATGGAACACGAGGACATGTAATGTTGATGTTAAGTGTAGTAAGGATACAATAAGATAAATAAAAGTAAATAATTGAAAAACACATACGTTTACTTACCTTAATATTGTAGATAAAGAAGGAGATGTGAGAGATGTGAAGGCATCCAATGTGAGGAACACTAGATGAACTTGTAGAGATTAGCACAAAAGAGCAAAAAATCAAAAAAAAATCAGCCCATGCATATAATAGCTAAAAGTATTCTCTATGACATTATGATTCCAAAAAATTTTACGATTTGAAAAATGAGTTAGTAGAAACAAAGATATGATCAAAACAAAGAATCTAACGATAAATATTTGAAGGGTAAATATTTGTGAATAGTAAATATAAATAGGGTGAAAAAGAATTCATTTTCTATTGTTTGACTATTTTTGGAAAAAGAGAGCTCTAAGAAACTTATTGAGAGCATTAAGAGCCAGGATTATGAGGAGACAACAACCAAGATGAGGAGAACGCCTAGCAATTGCAGCGAGTACAGCACAGGGAAGCAAATAAGAATTTCAAATTTTTGAGTATTTTCTTTGAAAATCAGTGTTTTATAGAAATTTATTAATTAGTAAAAATCTAGAGACTGAAATGAACCCTAGGAAAGGTTTAGGGACACTAGAGGTTAAATGGGAATTAGGTTGAAAGGGGTTAGAGTAATAAATGCCTAAGGTATTTATTACCATAGGTCAAATAGTCATCATTTTTGAAATAACAAGGTCAATCCACTTGACCTAGTAGGTAGAAAATAAAGTTTTGAGAAGGTTGACCTAGTAGATTGGGGGAAAGGTTGACATAGTAAGAATTGGCTGATTTAGTTGGTTAAGTTAAAAAGTCAACATAGTACTACAGGGAGGAAAAGGAAAGGTTGACTTAGTTGTGTAAGTTGAAATGGATAACCTAGTACTAAAGGGTCAACTTAATTAGTTAATAATGGCCAATATAGTAATGAAATGAGGGAAAATGGTTGATATAATATTTTTAAGGCATAAGGGGGCTGACTTAGTACTGAAATGGCCAGTTAAGCTGAAAAATAGTTCAAATTGGTAAGAAATGAATAAATTAAGGAAAATTAGGTGTTTTTTCTTAAAGTTTAAAAGAATGTATTTTAATTATGAATGACATAGAGGTTTAATGCATATCTTTTTATTTTATTGTTGTAGGGGCATCAAATATTTTGGTTATTAGTAGACACGTCATGGCTATTGGATCTATTGGAGTGATTGACAGATGTAGATAGAGATAGATTGGTCATGCTAGGCTTGGGAGGCATCATGGAGATGCAATGAGTCCTATTGAGTGTTGATCTAATGGTCATGTTCTAGAGATCCTAGGAGCACTTAAACAACACATTTAGATGGGTGGTGGATAGAGATACCATAGAGGTTTGAATGACTTTATAGGATGTCCATGTATTACTTAGACTTCCTATAGGGGACATCAGTGATTATAGGGATATCAGATGATTAGGAGGAGAGGAAAGCATTAGCCTAACGGAAGACATGCTCAGATAGGATTTAATCAAGACTAAGGGTGAGTTTAATTGATTTATATTTTATATATATTTTAGATATTAGAAAGGTTATGATAGGGCTTGTGACAACATGAGTGTTATGTCACAAGTTAAAAAAAAAGGTACTCTTGTATGTGATAGCCTTATGCCAGATGATATTAGATCAGGGGGTACTCTCTGAGTTGGGTACTATCATCTTGGTTCAACTCATGCATGATATGTATGGGATGTTGTCCAAAGGGTAGAAGACCTTAGGGATAGTCGTATTGTTAAGTTTCTAGATATATGAGAGGTTTTTGATCTACCAATTAGTTGGGTTACCCTATGTGGTTGATGATAGGTTGCCTTGACTACTGAGATAGAGATAGGATCAAGTGGGATGGGTTATGATCTACATGCTAGTTATATAATTAGTCACATAAGGAGAGATCATGTGATATCCTTATACACACATCATTTTGGTTGAGTTGGGTGATTGTGGCACTAGGGCTATCACAAGTACAGATCATGGGGCATAACACTTGGTATGTAGAGCCATAGTCGATGGCACATTTTCAAAGAATGTTTAGACTCCCTTACCCAATAGCTCCTATAGTAATGCCTACATTTTGGCATCAACATGTGAGAGAGCTGAGGGAGAGAGGAGGAGGAGTACTAGTCAAGAGATTGGAGATCAAAATATGACATGTGATACCACAAACTAGTCAAGCATGACAACTGGAAGCTAGAGAGGGCATGGATGTGGATGTAGAGGTGTGATAGGTACCAAAAGTAGTACCATAGTAGGAGAAGTGATGACAACCTCAATTTCACTACTGATGGAGATGCTAGTGGAGAGAGAGTGTATAGGGTGGTCATCCAAGATGACCCATTAATCAGTCTAGGGTAGAGCTAGTCTATAAAGTCACCACTAAGACAAGGTTTAAGATCTACATGGGTGGTGACTCTAGGGTGTTATTTGATTGAGAGGCATACCACATATGAGGTACTTAAGGTACAAGAAAATGGAGGGATCATGCTTAGTAGATGAGCAAATGGAGAGATGATGATTGGTGACATTTAGACATGTAGTAAATAGTTATAATTTTTTAATCTTTGATATAGAAGACTAGTTGTGTAGATAGATAGATTATGAGATATATATTTGATCTAATACATATATAGTTTGAATATTTTAGATCTTATAGATGAAAATGAGTTTAGATGGGGATCCTTGGTGATGGGAGTGCACTATGATATTTTGGATGGGGTTCTATCACCAGACGACCTTATCACATTGGATGATCCCATGGTACCATATGTTCCAACTCATGGAGGCTAGTTTAATCTAGTAGGGGAGTATGAGAGGTAGAAACAGGTACAAGGAGATGGGATACATCCACTATTAGGGATGGTATTAGGAGAGGCACCTATATGGAAATCCTTAGCTTACGAGAGAACTTCACATTTGTCTACTACTATCCATTTTGGATAGGTACAAGCCCAAGTGGACAACCTATGAGGATACGTAGTAGGATTGAGATCTAAGACATACTCATTACATCATAATTTTTAGAGGGGACTATCTGAGGCATTTATGGGTAGTGTGGATAGGCCATGAGATAGACATCATAGAGCCAAACCTTAGAGCTAGAGTGATGTATTTTTGTAATTTATATCAAAAACACATTATATACATAGAGATATGTTATATTGACAATTAAATGTTGATCTTATGTGTTATATTGTCATTGTGGTTGTGGTTTCATGGATATATTTATTTCTAGCACATGTAATTTGCTTTTTTTGTATATGTTTTATGAAATATATGTGTGGTGATTTCTTTCCTAGAATTATGTAGTACACATGCATGGTTAAAAAGAAATAGGTGAAAAAGAATTTGGCAAAGTATAATTAAAAAAAAACAAATGCATGACACACTAGTTATTGTTGGGAAATGTGTAATAAAAAAGATGACTAAGCATAATAAATGAAAAAGTGGTAAACATGAGGGAAAAAAGGTCTTTTATAAACCATGAGAAAGATTCGCACCAAATTAAAACAAGTAAAATCACACTCAATCACATTTGGAAAGTATGAAAATAATATAATAAAATGGAAATTATGTGAAAATATAATGGTATAAAAACAAATATATTAATTCAATCAATCATAATAAATCACGTTGGGAAGTATAAAAAAAAAAAAAAATTGGTAAAATTGTCTTAAATTAATCACATTATTTCGAGTTGAAATGTATGAAAAATTAAGAAAAGTTATTGGATTCTTACATGCTATCATAAAATAAGAAGATAAAAGATGAAATATCAATGAATTAAGCATATAACATACTAAATCAAGCTAATAAGTATGTCAATGACATGTAACTCATAATCAATCACATCTTATTTCTTATTTGACACATGTAATTTTATGGTGACTTAGATCATTGGAACATTTTATGAGGAAGGCCAGGTCCTATCCATGGTCTTACACTAAAAATTAAAAAGTGAATACCAATTAGGTGTAAATAATGTGAAAATATGGTAAAAGGGAATTCTTTAAAATGGTAATGTAAAAATTTTGGTAATTTGTGAGGAAGGTTGGGTCCTATCCATAGACTTATAATACAACTCAAAAATGGAATCCATAGGGGAGTGATCAGTAAACAAAATAATATTTCTCAAGGGTAAATATTAGGGTTGTAGCAAATGAAAAGGGGAATGCAAGAAGCATAATGTAGGAATCTGATGAGAAGACCTTAGGAGAGATGAGGCATAATAAAGATATGAGAAGACACTAAGTGACTATTAAGCATCAATATACATTGGATACTTATTCTCTATAGACACAAAGTTGTGTAGATAAGTAAGTTTGTTACTAAGATCAACTCATGTTATTTATTTTGCATAAAAAATAAAAATAGACCTATCTTCTCACAACATGTTCTCTATTCCTCAGGACCCCTTACAGAGCCATCAGTCTACTGCAAAGATTGGGTACTTGTGTGAGAAAGTAGGTAACACTAATATATTTTTTATTCTCTTTTTCTAATCTACTAACCTACCACACTCTAATGGACCTCAGATCTATCATGAGGCCAATTTTGGAGTTTGAGATTTGATTATAAAAAGGATATATTCTTAGAATCACATCTTTTGGTATGATTTGACTTTTGAAAATTTTAAAATGTTACCTTTTAGATCATTAAGTTTTATTAAATTATTTTTCTTTTGACTATTTTATGGATTTTAAGATTCCTCCTCCATACGGACTTGGAATGACCAATCATGAGAGATAGAGTGATACACATGATTGATCTTTAGGATTTGGCTAAAGGAAGCTAAGTATCCAAATATAAGACTAAATAGAACACTTAGGCTTAACTATGAACCAACATGTTATCTCAAGTCTAAACCATGTGTATGCTTAGTTTAAAAAAGGGAATAAAGTGTAAAAAAAGTAGATCCAAGATTGACCGGTAAAAGGAGTTTATAATGAGATGAGTTGTTTGCTAACTGATCACATGGTAAATAAGTAATGCTAAAGGGAACAAGTTTTATTTAACCAAGTCATAATAAAAATTATTCATGTTTATATAAAGAAGATAGAAAAAAATTATGAAAAAGAATGAGGGAGTCATAAGAAACAAACTTAGAGAAGAACAAGTATAGAATTATGAAAAAAATAACCCATAAAATAACTTAAGATAAATAATGGCATCATAAGCAACATGTAATGCAGAATAAATGTCATCATGTAAGATAGATAAGAATTTAAAACAATGTCAAATGATAGAAAATATATAAACGTAAATTTGAAGCACACATCCTATCCAAATGAAAATATAAGAACACCATGCATTTTTTTATAGGTACTAATATATATGTCCACACACATTATCCATAACATCTGATAAGTCTCTATAAATCTAAATGTGAACTATAACTAATGTCTCAATGATCTTCAATAAATATTCATAGAATAATTTACATCCAATATCCTCAACAAAATATATAAGAATGCTTGAAGGATTGTGGTGATGAGGGATATCGTATAGGGGATGCTTGACAAAATGCATTGGAGTGGATTTTATTGGAGGTGAATGCGTCAATAGTGGGGAAGGTGCCATAGGTGAAGGAATCACATGTGGAGAAATAATAAGTGGAGAAGTGACCACAGGTGGGGATGGAACCACGAGAGGTGAATCCATGGGGGAAGAAAGGGGAGCCTTTGTGCTATAGAAACTTGTGGGTAGAAGATTATAAGGCACGAGAATGGTTAGGAGGTGATCCTTAAGATGCTGCTAAAGGATGTGTAAATGGTCATTATGATGTGTACCACATTGGTACCATAGATATTATACCTATTCATATTTATGAAGATACTTAGGTAATACTTTTTGGGGAGGTATAGCCTTGTTTGATAGTTGAGGAGTGGTAGGATGCAAGGTGTTGATATATTAACACAACTTGAAACAATGCATCTATGAATGATTATTTGAGTTGTGGAAGCAACAGATACACCTATGAGTAGACATGGTAGGTGGAATCTCAAGAGGGGGAAAAATAAAAGCTGAGGAAGTTTAGAGTATGGAGCAATATCTAGTCTAATGATGAAAAATTTATGAATGTCACAATATGTTTGATCAAATAATTGGGTGGGCAAAGGAGGAAAATACAATAAAGGGAGAAAACCATCACCAAGAGATGGTGGGGATGGTGGAGAGACTGGACAAGATTCAACTGATGGAGAAACAGGATAAAAAATAGTAAGAGACTTAGGTATAAATGGAGTGGGAATGAAATCTAAACTAGGCTCTACTAAGGGGGGAGAGGGATGCACATAAAGATGAAGGACAGTCACAAGCATCTCAGGGATAAGTCAGCTAGAGATGTCATGCTATCTATAAAAGTGATAGGGTCCAATCATAACATGATCCATCAGCATACTCCTATGAGGTTCTTCCTAAACTAGAGGTGTGTGCATCATCACTACTTTGGGATCAAGAGAAAAATGTTAAAATTAGGAATGATATAGGATGGAATACTAGAAGATGTATTGAAATATTGAAGCAAAGAATAATGGTAATGAATAATCTTAGTGTCTCGGGCCTAAACAAGACCTCCTAAGAATAGATCATCTAAAGTATAAATATCATGATAATCACATGTATGAATATCAATGGTGTAGCTAGGGATGAAATTGTCATCTAATGTGGTGTGATGATTAGAATGGTGGTTATTAGTTAAGACAATGGGATGTCATCACAAGGTGGTTGATGAGAATGAGGTTGAAAACAAGTAGGAAGCTGAGAGGTGAGATGACATGAGAGATCAATAGTTTTGATCTTGGGATTGATATCATCAGGATCATCATCCTTAGAAACTAAGAGGTTAGGGGTATATTCTCGATGATTTTGAGATGATGATTGTAACCTCAGGTAGAATTGATAGAAAAGTTAAATCATTGGAATTCACAACAAAAAATGCTTTGCATGGGTTCAAGGATAGGAATTTTTAATACACCACGTTCTTGGAATTGTTAAAAACTTTAAGGGTTAGTGTCACCTTGAATCCTATAAATGGCTCCATTGTGAGGAATTTGATGCATTGGCAACTAGAAGAAGCAACTGCTCTCATGGGATGAGTCCATGACTTACTAAAAAATTGTTTTGAGATGGAGGAAAGTTGAAGGTCATCACCTTCATGTGAATGGTGATAATTGGGACTGTAATGGGGATCCGCATATAATGTAAAGGAGGAATTTTACTTTGATCATATCCTTAACATGTCATAAATATGGAATTAAGGTTGCATTCTGAATATCCAAGGGTTTAGATAAAGTTGAGAGAGGCAATAAAAATGTTAGAACCCTCATAAATTAAAGCATGATTTACTTGGATATCATTGATTTAGACACTAATAAAAAGGGGAGGATCATCGACACAAAGAATAATCTCATTGGGGATAATAGAAGCAATGTGGAATTTGAGGGAAAGAGAAGTGTGCATGGTTTCATCAACATGTATGGACATCTCTTCACATTGTTGTAAAATGTTATCTTCTCATCCAGATAAATTAGTTTTGCATCCTTATAGGTAAGAACAATGGATGTTAATTTCAAAAAAAAGTTACATAAGATGATTGTGATGATACAGAGAGGTTTGCATAAGTTCAATAAATGTGATTTGAGATGGGAGATTAGTAAGCTTTGTAATAGGATCCCACTCATCATAACTCATTAGAAGATTGCTGGAAAAAGGTGCATAGTGTTGAAGGAGGTCCTCAAAAGTAGGAGCCAAAGTGCATGTGAATTTATGATGATAAAATGTAGAATGATTAATTGGAGGACAAGTTTGTGGATTATTTTGAGAATATGGAGTAGTTGATGTAGGTGTGGTTTGAGAATTTGTAAAGGAGCTATTGATAGAAGATTGAGTATCTGTTGTGATAGATAAATAAGTTGGAAAAATGGTAGAAATCATATGAGAAGTTTTATCTAAGGGAGGTGTTGGAATTGGTTCATCAAAGATATAAGGTATTCTTTTCCCAACTCATTTAATCGAGTTGGAGAAGTGTCTTGGATAACATAAAATGTGCAAGGCAGTTGAGGTGTGTGGATGGGATAAGGATCAATCAAAGTAACAACCCTTCACATGTTAGTCATATTGACCACATTATCTTCAATATTTGGGTTAAGAAGACTGCCAACATTATCGGTAGAAGGGGTAGGCTTGTCTTGGTTATCTTGAGCATTTGGAAGAGGATCTTTATAGATGTTCAAATGAGTATTAGATTTGTTCAAATATTGAGATTTAGTTTGTGTTTCAAGGGTTTTGAAAGCAATGTCATAGGATTTTTATCATTTATGAATGATATAATTATGGTCAAAACTGGGACAAAGAAGTAAATCCATAGCCAAATTATGAAGTTACCTACAAGTCTCATGAGAATGAACCCAAATAACATGAAACCAATAAAATTTATTAAGATCATACCAAGATTTCATGGGTCAAGTGGGATCAAGTTCTTGGGGTAGAGTCCTTGGTAGATGCTTATGTAATTCCTCTAAGGATAAATTTTTATGAACATTGATGTTATTGGTTGAATATAAATGAGGATTATTGATGTGGTTAGGAGGGGAAGCTTGTTCTAAAGGTTGGTTGGGAACAACAGCTTGAATAGTATGAATGGTATCATAGGTTTCATTGACACCATCACTGATAGCATGATGACTCTTATTATTAAATAACATGAGAGTACCCATGGAAGGTTGGGATGGCTCAAATTGATGCATGAAGAAATCTTGACACTTGGCTTGGTTAGTGGCATCTTCCAAAGTTTGTGGAGAGAGATTTTAGAACCAATATTATAACTTGGGAAAATGTGTATTGGTAAATAAACGAAAGAGGTTATCATCTGTACTATTATGTTCACAATTTTTAGACAAATTCTTCCATCATTTAATAAAGTCTTGTGTGGTTTCAAACTCAAGCTGCTTATAATTGATGAAATGGGCCAAGGTATTCTCAGGGAAATCACTAGTTTTGAACTCTTAAACTAGAGCATTAATAAAGTCTTCCAAACTAGTAATGGAATGATATTTGAGTTGGTTGTACCAATTTAAAGAATCACACATATTTTTTTTTTTAAATATGTTGGTAGAGGCAAAGGTATTTAATTAGGTCCAATCTTTGTATATATTTCCAAATGTTTTTAAGTGAAGAGTACGACTGATTGACCCATTGCAAGAAATGGTAGGGGTGATACCTCCTATATTTATATTATCAATTTGAGATGTAAGAGGATCATTTTAAAGACGACTAATTATTTTTTTAACAAGAGAAGGTTAAGGGATAATATTACCATGGAAATCTTGAAGAGGAGGTTGGGGAAGATTTTGATTATGTGTGCCCGATGGCATCTATTGAGGGTGGGTTTAAAGATGGATAAGATGATTTTGTATTTGCATCATTTTATTTGAATTGTTATATTGGAGATCATTCATTTCATTAAAAAAATTTAATATGATTTGATTGGTTTGAGTTGCATTTTTAGCATTGTTTGAAACATTGGAATTGTTAGTAGTGGCTTGGTTACCACTATGGATGTTAGTAGGAGATTGAGAAGAATTATTATTGAGTGAGGCACTACTGGAATAATTTTATTTTGTGGAAAAATATGGACTAGTAGAGGGATGATAGGATGAAACACTAGAGGCATGATTACCATGGGTAGGAAATGATGCACTAGTGGAATAATTGAGAAAAGTGGGTGTTGTTAGAGGCCCACTAGGTGTAGAACATGTCATGTTAGTAGAGATACAAGGTATGGACATATAATAAATCATAAAAGGAAGATGTCATGGTATGAGAAGGGATAAAATTAGAGGGTAGAGGATGAGAATCAAAGAAACTAGTATCCCAAAATCCATGTGAGAATGTGGGAGAAAGTGAATGGGGTTCCTCAACTTGACCACTTATCATGAGATGGAATATAGTAGAAGGACCCTTTCCTCGATGTTGAGGAAACTCATTGATGAAGAAGATAATTATAGTTTATACTCTAATTTATATTGATCTTCAAGTGAGAATAACAGATTAATAAGTTAAAATAATGAGGAGGAGTCCCATGGTTTGTAATGCAAGTGGATATATGCACATTGCTTTCATATAGGATAGGAGCCACAAGTTGCTTATGGGAGAACCTATTTAAGGGTTGGTAAGATCCATCATATATATTGAATTCAACTTAGTGTTATATTAAAACATAAATTTCATGATGAAGGAGAGATATTATGAATGAAAAGATAATGAAAAATCATGGAGATAGGAAGAGACATATAAGAGTATAGATTCAACTAGGTTGACCTAGTACCGAGAATAAGGTATGAAAACAAAGCCAACAAGGATATAAAGTTGACCATGTTGACTTAGTATTGTAACCTGAGATAGAGGAAAACTTGATAAGGATATAGAGTTGACCAAGTCAACTTAGTATTGTAACTTAGTTGGTAGAAAGGAGTATTGAGTCAACCAGGTCGACTCAGTATTGTACATAGAGAAAAAAATAGCATGTAGTAGACCATGTTGAATAGAATGACAGTGTGATAAAAATAGGGGAAAATTTTACAATGTACTATAAATAAATAAGTGAAATTAAGTAGACAAAAAATTGGATCAAATAAAATGATCCAATTGGGACACACAACATAAAACCTTGCACCAATGCTAGCAAATGAAAGTTTTTGAAATACAACACACAATGAGCAAAGAAAAACTAGTCAATTAAAAAGTAAATGATAACTAAATTATGATCCTGAGTATTTATAGATTATTATAAATTTCTATTTTAAGTGTCATGGGGAAGTTGGATAAAAATAAGGAATTAAAAATCAATCTATGTGTTGTCCCCCAAAAATATCACACATTTTGGGACAACATTTGAACTATTTTGGTCCTACAGACCAAAATTATCTCTTCTTTTTCTGAAATTTATCCTAGGCATTCAAATTCCTCATTTTTCAAACTTCTCAAGAATCTACGGACTCTGTAGGCTTGAATTTATGGACTCTGTAGGCCAAGTTCAATGGGCTTTATAGGTTGATTTCTACAGACTTGATTTCTACGGACTCTGTAGGCAGGTTCATTTCTACAAGTTCAAAGGCTTCTATAGGTGGGTTCAACCAAAAGAATCAGTTTCTAACACTTGGTCATTTTCAAGATTGGTTCGGTGCCTTGGTTTAATAAAAAATATCCATTGACAAGCATCTAAGCAAAGAAGGCTTGAACCATTGAACCATTGAACCACTTTGTTTCAAAGGTTTAACGAGTTCAAAGTTTAATAAGTTCAATGCTTTTTGTTCAATAGCAAGTTCAATCAAAGGAAATGTTCAATGGCTTGGTTCAACCAAGCGGTTCAACACTTTGTTTCACTCAGTTGGTTCATCCTCTTTGTTTCAACACTTTGGTTCAATCAAATGGTTCGTCAATTGGTTCATTCACTTTGTTTGAACCATTTAACCAAATCTTGGTTCAACATTTGGTTTAAAGCTTTGATTCATTCAATTGGTTCATCAGCTTGAACCATTGGCTTAAACCATTTTGGTTTAAATCTTAGTTTAATGGAGTGGTTCAACAAAGTGGTTCAATGGATTGGTTCAACGTTTGGTTCAATCAAATGGTTTAAATGGATTGGTACAACCAAGCAATTCACTCAGAAGGTTCAAAGGAGGGATTCAATGCAAAAATTCAAAGAAGTCTCCCAAAGGACAAGTGCCCTTGTGGAGGGCACTTGGTCGACAAAAACACCTTTTGGAAGGGTCATTTTCAAAGAAAGCTACAAAGGTAAATTCTTTCAAAAAATTTGTTTAAGGCAGACAAAGGCATAATTCTTTTGGACTTTTGTCGGAAGGAATTCCTTTAGACAAAAAGTCCAAAAGAATTCAGACAGCTTGTGAGAAGAAAGCCAAAAGGAGTTTTTCAAAGCCGTATAATAAAACAATAATTCTCGTGGACTTTTTGTCCCACGGGAATTTATCTGTGGACTTTTTATCTATGGGAAAAGCCGCAGGAGGAAATCTCAAAGGAATTTATAAAGACCAAGGCAAACAGAACAATTTCTATAGACTTTTTGTCCAAGAGAAAATGCTCGCAAAGAAAGCTCAGGGAAAATGCCTGCAAGAATTGTCTACAAGAAATATCTATGGGAAATGTCCATGAAGACTCTAAGGAAAAGGCCGCCAAAGGACCCTGAAGGGCAGGTGCCCTTGTAGAGGACTCTCAGCTGCCAAATCTAAAAGGTCACCTTCCTTTCGAAAGGATGCAAAATAAGAAAGCCAAAGAAGGACCAAGGGGTGATGTGCCCAAAGACATCAAATTCAAGACAATGAACTAGCTATTGAAAACATAGTGATAGGCATGTGAACGTCAATTTCAAAGCTCATAAATTAGCCAAGACAAGCAAGAAGTAAGGAAGGAACAAAATAGCAAATTGAATCCATGACCTGATTTAATTAACCAAAAAAGGAGGAATGATGAAGAAGGATTAGATCACCAGGTGGACATTGAAAGTTGCAAACTTTCAATAACGTGACTTGTTTCTCTACATTCAAAAAAACAAATGGGTAGATGCCCCTAATTTCTAGCTTATCTTCCTACCAGTTTTTAATGCAACATGATGTGTTACTATTCCCAAGTCCTTCTTGAAAAGGCTATATAAGGGGCTCTCTTTTATTGTAAATGGATCTCTTTTTGACAATTAGAATGAAACTCTACCCAAATTGAAAGGCATTTCTAAGACTTTGAGCTCAGTTTGTTTATCATATTTTGTTATTGGAATAAGAAAGCATGTGATTTTTTAGACTTTGTGCTATGATATTTTTGTTGTTGAGGAAACTATTCTTATGTCTTTTTCCTTGATATATTTTCTGTTCCTTTAATTCAATAAGCAAAATTAGTGAAAGTAGTCAGGAAGGTGTCCTAAAGAGTCAATTGTGAAGAGACTTTGTGCCCCTTAATTGCCTTTAGTGTGTTTTCTTTTCATTTCTGTGTAAAGGACTTTGGGATGACTTTGTGCCCTTATTGTCCTTCATATCTTACTCTTGAGAAATTTAGGTGGATACTTTGTGTTGCATCTTGATTTATTGGTTACTACATCCTTGGTTACATTTTTCTGTTACTAGCATGAGTACTCTTGTGGCTAGTTGAATAGTACTTCTGAAAGAAGAGGAGTGATGTCTGTCATTTCCCTTGAGTTTTTCCTTTGATCCACATGCATCATCTCTGAAAAAAGAGAGATGGATGGTTTGTCCTACCCTTGAGTATTATTTTTTGTTTACATATATATAGCATACCTATAGGGAACCTCCCCTTGATGAGAGGAGAGATTAGTCCGCTTTTGATGTTGTAAATCTACACATTTGGATGACCAATCTTCCTACTTTAGCTAATCAGACCTATTTTGTTTATCAGTACCTTGATCGATAAAATATAAAACCAATAGTTTTTGGTGATTCTACTAGGGATATAATATCCATTATCCATTTATAATCGATCAATTCACCTCCACACTAACCGAGAAAGAATGCACAATCTAAAGCCTCAAGCTTCAAACTAAAGCAAGGTCAATTCTTTTCCATTTTTGTTTCACAATCTAGCAGATTCAAGGTATACATGAAGCCAAAGGGCTAAAGGTATTGTTGACCCTGTATTTGAGTTGGTACAACAAAGTGATTTTGATCTATTTCCTTCACCATCTCATCTCCAACAAACCAAGAGCTTTCCTCCTACTAAATTCAGATCTCCATTGCCAGATGAAGTATCTATTTCTGTTGTTGATAAAGCTTTGCCAATAATTACCCCTCTGAGATTTTTTATCCCTCCTTTTCATAATCCTATTATCGTAGTTCAAGGCCCCTAGGGTAATGCTTTTGGTCCTCTCAATCTTATTCCACCTCTACATGAGCTTCCACGCAGCTCAAAGTATAATTTCCCCAAATTCTATGGTGATGGGAAAGTTCATCCCGATGAACACATTGTAGCCTTCAGCATAGCTTGTTGCATAATCAAAGTAGAATTTGAAGATGTACCAGTAAAGATTTTTGTAGAAACATTACAAGGTGCTGCAATCCTAGGCTACAGTCCTAAAAATTAGAAATCTAGGTCATGTTTGAATGCGCTCCATAATAATTAAACCCTCAACATGATATATGTCCATTGGATTTATAGTCCACTTCATTTGAGTTATGTGGATTTAAGATTTAGAATTCTTCCTTTACCAGTACACCATATTCTCATGGACTGTCATTAAATCATAATCCATCGAACGAGTCAGAGAGAACTTTAAGCAATTGAAATGTTCTTAAATATAAAACAGACAGTCAATTTCATGAAGGATAATTGGAAGGTCAACATAAGAACTAAGGATTATTTATTAGTCAAAGTATGAAAGTATATGACTGTTATCCAATAATGTGAACTGTGTTTATGTATAACATGTATAGAGAACAAGGTAAATAATGAACTGATCTATGTAAGTCGAGTTATGTATTTAATTCAAACATTGAGAGTATGTGTATGGTTTGTGTGATGAATCGATGGACAATGATTTGTTTGAATTACGATGGACTGTGTACTATTGTAAGAGCTATGTGTATTCATATTTTTCAAACTAAGACAATCTATGAAATATATATGACTGTGTATGTGATAGTGAATTGTGTATAGCGAACCAAGTATTTTATAATGAGTTCTAAACTATGGCGAACCTAAGTTATTTATAAGAACATTCTCAGTTTTTTATATATATTCTTTATAAAATACTATTATATGTGATATATATACTTAATACGGAATAATAGTTATATATATATACATTTATCAATTGTAAAACAAAGAATGGTATACTTAAAATAGTGAAGTTACATAGTTTTATCCTAATTAGGTGACATATATTCTTAACAATATTCTATTTAAATTTGAGCGAGGTTGAATTCATTAAACATGTATATATTAATCAAACCGAGCAAAGATATTATGTGATCTATATGTTTTTTCAAAGATACCTATCGATATATTCTTTATTAAGTATATCAGGCTTGCATATATTGATCATGTGATATTGATTTGTGGATATTGATTCACCGTGATATTACTTACTAAGTAAAGATATCATATCGAGAGGTTAAAATCTTGATAATTTTAATATTAATATGTTTTGTTGATTTAAAACGTTGAATTATATAAGTCCAAACTGTGTGAGTGTTTGAATGTTAAATTAGAGGTTGATTTGAAGATTAGAATATGGACTATAACAGTAGGTTGATTAATATTTTTGGAGTATTGATATCTTATCATAAATTGTCGATGTATTTTGTAAATAGGTAAATTATAATGGTTGTTGAAATCATATGAAGTCATTGATTAATTCATAGTAATGTAATCATGAAACCAAATAAATATTTAACTATACAATAAAAACATATGACTTACAACTTAGTAATAATCAAATCAAATTATCAGATATAAAAAATCCATAGATAATCAATTAAATTTGCTTAACGAGAAATTAGGATGTAATAGATATAGTCAGTCCCTGACTGGATGAGTACCTTAAACTAATGTGATGAGCATTTTTCCCAATATTGGATGCACTCCTTTCATCTCTATGTAGTTGCATGGGAAAATATCTACATACTCCTATAGTGGTTCAAAGACTTTAGCCAATTCTGCTTCAGACTAGTAGTTTCTTATAGTAGCCATCTTGGGGGTGTCTTCTATACCAATATTGTACTAAACTATTTAGAGTAGTACAAAAAATGGTTTCCACTCAGATTACATATTATCTATTACCTTGTGTACCCCATATTTTTTAGGTAAGTTTAAGTGATCAAATGTCATTTGTTGAGGATTGGTGTTAGTGCCCTCATCAACTTAAGATACCATCTTCTATTTACCCTTCTATATTTGTTCCCTGTGGTTATCTATAGACTATGATTCAGGTTCCAATTTAGTCATGTTGAGAGCATCAATTTCTTGGAATATGTCCAAGTCATCCTCAAATTTTCCATGCATGGTCTATATTTTATCTTCAATTGGTGCT
Source organism: Torreya grandis (assembly GCA_037957365.1). Classification (NCBI taxonomy): domain Eukaryota; kingdom Viridiplantae; phylum Streptophyta; class Pinopsida; order Cupressales; family Taxaceae; genus Torreya; species Torreya grandis. Next base: position 2,040,816 of record JARHVA010001703.1, read on the forward strand.
TGATCACCTAGTACTATTTGATGGATCACTTATAAAGATAAGTTCATATCTGATTAGGTTGAAGAGAATGTAAAGGTGGTAATCAAACCATGTTTGATGCATTCCCAAGTATCTATATTTATGCACATCACTTGATAAAAATACCACACTCTATCCCAAGCATGCAATGTGACATAAAAAGCATGTACCCATAGTGATTATAGTAGAAATGTATCATCATTCCAAATATTTTCATAGGTAGCTAGATGGTCTCTTGGGGACTCAATACCATTATAACTTATTTTAGTATGAACCTAGTTATCATGGTAAAAGTGATGATGCAGTGTGTCGCACACTTGTTCCCATGTCAATAACCTATATTGATGTGTATCCCACCTATAGGTAGTTGTTCCTTATAATACAATAGGGAGTGCATGCATACATTCATTTTTAAAAACATAGTATACCTCTAATTGTTATAAGTATTCTCATACTTCAATTTGGCCATGAAACTTAGGGTTTTAATCCAACTATAAGGGTGGTGCATTTATGAATAATTCACCAATGAGTTGAACAAACTTATAATGTCTACTAGCTTATATGGAATATTTATTTTTTGACCAACTGCATCATAACCTCATCCCATGAGGTCATATTCTCCATGTGCTTAGTGTTCACAAGCAATATTGGTGGTGTCAGAGATAAATTGCACATTTCCCTAATGAATTAGACCATACAGAGTTGTATCTACATATTCATTTCTTTGTTTCATGATGTTATAAATGTATTTGATGTCCTCATCAACAGCAACTAGTTCTATAAAAGGGTGACATTGATCATTAGTGAGAGGAATAACTACACTTTGGGTGCCATTTTCAAATTTGATGTAATGCTTCTTAAAATGCAAATTAAAATTATTGGTATAACACCATGGTCGACCCAATAGAGCTGGAAAATCATCAAATTTAGCCAATTCAATCACTTCAAAATCATATTCGAAAGGGACACCCATAATGTTAATGGTGGTATTTTTGAGAACTCCTATAAGCATCGCTCGAGTCTTATTGACCATAAATAAAACATGTGGGGAGGGTTTCAATGTGGGGCTCCCCATTTTATTCTAGGCATCCTTTGTGAGAACATTAACCTCCAAATCAATATCCATCAGCATATCTCAAATCATCTAGATACCAATAGATGTATTTACTATGATCTCCTTGTTGCATTCGACATCTAGTTGGCCATATGCTTATTGTCAGTGTGCATGGTTCAAATGAAAATCTACAGAAGTCTTGGTTTTCTATTGTCGTAGCCAATTCTTTAAGAGGGGAATAATGTTTTTATTAAGAATTAGCTTGATTAGCTCTCAAAATTCATCATGCCCAAATTCTATCAAGATAGTTTCTTTGTTCATCTTAGTACGCATTTTTGCACCTTTAAAAACTCAATCTCACCTTGTAAATCATGTACCAGGGCCATTATGTCATGCAATACCTCTTTCTATTTTTGAGCATCAAGATAGTGTTGAGCACTTGGTTCTTCCCACTGAACCTTCTCCATAGGTGGAACTAAAATGGGTTGGGAATGAATACCACTTCATGTTGTAATGTTTAAATTAATTCCTATTAATGGGTTGGTAGGACATGGTCTCCACTAAGCACTTAGATTTTAGGAAACATAAATTATCCTAGTGCCCTTCTCATTACGTTCTTTGGTGATGGGTGATAACCATATATAAGTTAAGGAATTCTTCCAGATGATGTTCATTATTACAAAATGTACAAGTTGGGTAAACTAGGAAATCAAATTGATAGTGGTCTGAAGATCCACACTTGTAATAATTCTTGGGTGGAAAATGACCATCCCCATGCCCATTACCATGTCTTTGAGCCTGAAAAGATCATCCTCCACCAAACTCTTGATTATTTTCCATGTTAGTTTGGTGATTCCCTTTTGTGTGTGCTTCATGGATCTCATTGATGACTCAATAGTTATTGGTATCATGCATGTATGCATCACGTATTTTATTATATAATGACACTTTAGCCTAGGTAGTGTGTTGGAGAAAAAGATAATTCCTTACATCTTGATCTTTTTGGCAAATTTTTCAAGACTATTTTTGTATGGTGTGAACATTCTTCCATGGGTAATTATTCATATTATGGCCTTATACCTCACAATCAACACACCATAAGTTTTTATAGGTGTCATGAGCATTATTATCTATTAGCTTATCAATTTGAGAGGCCATAGAAGTAATTTGAGCCTCTATAAAGGGGTTGATCCTTGTATCTATACTCCCTATAGCTTCATCATGGAGAGCAACTTCCAGTACCTCGTGCGAGTTGGTAAAGGTATTTTGAGAGAGGGATCGATAAAAAATAAGTACCAACCCTCCCACAAACCATTGAGCATGTTGTGTTGAGTTAATCTCAAATGATAGTTTTAAAAGAATCATCATAAAATGTGCATCATATTCTCACACACTCTCAGTGAGCTCTTTCTTTATGTCTTTCAAAGTATCAATGCTTTTTTTCTCAAACTCAAGAATGTTAAATTCTTGAAAGAATGTAGTTTTTAATGTTTTATAGATCACAACTACCTGTCAAGGGTCAAATTTATGGCATCATTTGTGTGCATAATCAAGAAAAGTAGTGGAAAATTGAGTATCATTTCATTTTGAATAAGTGATCCCCCATAACCACCAAATTAGTTAACACTTGTGAACATGTCCTACCACATTTTTGACACCTCAATATTTAGGAAGATGAAGCATCATCTCATAATAAATTTTGGTACAATTGGTGGTTGTAGTGGACCCTATTATGGAGTTCCTCTAGTGCCTATTAAACTCTATAGTGGAGGTTCTCTACTACCTCAAGTGTCACCTCCTAATCATCCTATAATAGGACCACCTCATGTGTTTCCTCCTACACCTCCTACAACAATATATGCACTAGAAGTAGTGGGCACTAAATTAGGTTGATTTGATAAGGTCAGGCTTGTAGTTTTCCCACTTCTAATATTAGGTCCATTTTGCATTCCAAGTTGAGCCATAGGTCGTATTTGTAATGGAAAATTTAATTTTGAAGAAAGATTTTTATGTTGAACTTATAATCCTAAATATTTCTCTACTAGCTTGGCTTCAGACTCTTTAGACTTCTCACTATCACTATCCCAATTTCTTAAAAAAATATGTCAAACTCAAATGCATGAGCATGCACTATGGTGGGGGAATTGGGTCTATTTGGATTGCGTGCCACTATCGATTTTTGGCTTGGTTATTTTGTGCGTACCTATACTATTTAAGGGTATAAGCCTATGGGTAGGGGGTATTCCTTATACCTCTTCATTCTTCTACGGATTCCCATGGCACTTCTAGTATCCTCCCATTGACCCTCTAGTTTATTGCAACTCATAGCCCTACACTTGGCCTTATCATACTTTCACTTACATCATTCCCACAGCCTGACATCCATGTTGAACTCCTAATCTCATAGTAATGTATATCCCACTATTTTCCCACTAGTCATGTTACTCATGCATAAGAGGGTTTAGCCATCCATAGAAAATTTCTCAAGTCTAGAATCAACCATAAGATTTTTAATATCTAAAGGAAGATATTTAATATATTTGTTGAAAAATAAGAGAGCTGAACACAAATACAAGTAGTGCACATAAAATTTTATTCTCACAAATAATAATATTATGCTCTATTATTTCTTATTAATTTCCTTTAAACACATTAAAAATATATAGGACTCTAATTCCTATAATAAGGGATTTCCAAATCCATACAAAATTTCAACCACTTAACTAAATACCTTACCCATACAATAATAATATATTACAAACTATCTTTGTAATATATATCTAATAATAAAACCAAAATTATATGCGATAATATAATATCTTAACGTATTATCCATATGGTTACACACTAACCAAAATGTTATTTACCTCTCGGTAAATACCCAAACTTACACAATGTAAATGTTAATCCCTAACATTCCCCCCATAGTTTTTACACGGTACAATATATCTCATTATTTGATTATAGTGTGCCAACTCTATGTGCTCATGATCTTCTCTGCATACATGTGTCATCGCACATCTCTTCTTTCAAACCCATTTGTAATTGGTTTTTTAGGTTCACTAATAACCTTACAAAATGGTTTTCATAGGTTCATTAATAACCTCACAAAATGGTTTTCACATGTTCACCAATAACCTTACCAAATGATTTTCTTAGGTTCATCACTAACCTTAAAAAATAGTTTTCACAGGTTTACCACTAACCTTTCATCAAGATTGATATAATGATTTTTAGATCAATATTCTCTAATTTAAATGTATAAAAGGGGTTACATGGAAATATCATTCACAAGTGAATAGTTAAAACTGTTCTTATTTTACACACATGCTAAAAAATAAATGTAACTACCACACCACACTAAAAAAAACTAAAATCCACACAACTAAAAATAAAATGTCATAAAAACATTTTACACTACCCCATCACTTGTGATTGACAAGAGGACGTTGCATGTCCTCCAACCTCCCTTTCCTCCTTCCTCCATTAGGTGAAGTTGCTTACTCGACTAATGAAGAAAAATTATTTAAGTACCATATGTATTATCATGTAGTCAATTGTTGACATTTTGGCATTTGAGCATTCTCAAGTTTGATATCGGCCTCATATCCATCTTCAAGATTTTTTTGGATTTTATTATCTTGAAATTGCATAAATTAGATGTTGCATTCAAGTGATAATGTGTCTTTATGCTTTTAAACATTTTTTGACATTTTGACAATATTAACAAAATGACTAACACTTTTTAGGACTTTTGACAAATAAAAAACACAATAACTTTTTAATAACTATGCTAAAAACTAATGAGACATTTTGTTTTTGTAATACACAATGACTAACTTTTTAATAACTATACCAAAAACCTAATGACTAACAAAGGCACAATGACTCTTCATAGAGAAGAAGACTAGTGACACTAATTTTTTGTATTTCAAATATGTACAAAACTAGACCTCTGACTTACAAAATAACTAGAGATGACTTATTAAATAAGAATCAACTATAAAATTGCATTAACACTTCCCAAAACTAAAACTTAACATATGACATGACCCAATGCTAATTGCTTACATATGACTAAATAACTTTAATACACAAATGACTTTTTATATTGATCATATAAATAAAATTTGACTTTATCAATATTAAATTTAAACAATACTTAAAGACTTAAGATATGACCACTAAAAATTTAATAACTACTAACCTAAGAAAATGACATGACTTGCATAAACAAATAGATAACATGACAGCATGAACAATAGCTTGATATTGACTGATCTCGAGGGAGGAAGTCATGGAGGGATGCATGTATATTTCAAGCAATATGTGATTAGTTGTAACTTGATCCAAATCAAACAAATAATTATGCATGTGAAGGGTACAATGACTAGACCATAAATTCTTAAATCTAAATGTAGAAGCCAAGTGTAGGAGGATCTTGTGGAAGAAATCTAACATAGTCCTAGATGACTTTTGTCAAGAATTTAATTCTCTTGCTTGATATGATGGGAAAATCCTCATTAAATATGCATCAAAACTCTGATATAGCCAATCTTCTTGCATGCAATGAAGAGCATGAGCTGAAATGATAGGAGCGAAAAACAATAGTAGATTCTTGACTATTGTGTAATGCAAGTCATGTTGTAATAATAGACTGGTCAGAATAACACAAAAAATATATACATTTGTGCATGGAGATAAATTATTTTTATTGTCAAACAAATCATGATGGAATGATGCACATAACATACATTGAGAGTAATATGGAGAAGATTGGCAAAAATTTGTACATTACACAGTTCAAACTATCAGTGCAATTTTTTTAATAGCTGGAATGTCATTAGATTTAGTAAGAATAGTGAACAGTAGATCTAAAGTCAAAGATTGATTTGTAAAATCTAATATTTCTTGCCATTCAAATTAGAAAATAAGAGAATGCCATTGTTGTTGTAAATGTTTGGACACCTTCATGGCAAATAGTGGTAGATATTGATAAATATTACTCACAAGATTCTCATCGTCTGAGACAATCATCACAATCAAATAATTTTCCCCATACAACACTTAGGATCTCATGCCACTCTAATACCATTGTTGAAAAATGAGAGAGATGAACACAAATACAAGTAGTATACAAAAAAAATTGTTCTCACAAATAATAATATGATGATCTAATATTTCCTATTAATTTAATTTGAACACATTACAAATATATAGGACTCTGATTCCTATAATAAGGTATTTCCAAATCCCTACAAACTCTCAACCACTTAACTAAATACCTTAACCATACAAAAATAATATATTACAAACCATCTTTGTAATATATATCTAATAATAAAACCAAACCTATATGTGATAATATAACATCTTACCATATTATCCATATGGTTATAGGCTAACTAAAATGCTATTTAACTCTTGGTAAATACCCAAACTTACATAATGTAAAAAATAATGCCTAATAATACCTTCCTTGTGGCTCTATTAAGAAATTGAACACTTCTTCTGGGCAACAATATGTAGAAACTATGTATTCCAAAATATAAATTTGAAGTGTTCCTTTCCACTAGACATCTATTGTGCATGTCCAAATAGCTTGTAACTTATCCAAGGTTGTCTGACACTCTAGCGATCAGGAAGCCTTCCATCCATAATTTCTTGATGGTTTTATACATACACTGAAAGATAAGCATATAAGTGCATGGGTAATTTTACAAAGAAGGTTTCATATAGAGAATCATATATGTTCTTCTCTACCCATGTTCATGAAGAAATTCTTGGTTCAAGGTATTATATCAAAAAATTATCTTCTAATATACCAATCCATCATTCAATATTATCTAAAGAAAATCACTCAACCATTTTCCTACCATCCTGCTAACAAGTGCAACGTGTCCCAGTAATGGAACCAAAATGTTAGGTTATTTTACTTTAGTGTAGCATTACTTTCCTTAGTTGTGTGTGCAAAGATAATAAGTGACCAACCAGCTAGTGTGTTGTCTTATCATGTGAGAATCACTCTTGTGAACTCACCCTAAGCGTGTGGCTTAAGACCAGTTCCAATCAATTTTGTCAAGCAATGGTATACACATTGGTATTTCTATACTAAGTTACTTAAACTGACACTTAGTCTAATTAAGGATATCATAGTTAAACTAATTTATACCATAAAATCATTTCATAAACTATTTATGACAAGTAAAAGTGACACAAATCAAGAAAAAGAATATTAGTACTATTAGTTCCATAACAAGTTTACATGTATTTCAATCAGCACAAGTATTCCATTTTATTATTTCACTAGTCACCATACATAGTTATTGATGCATATCAAGAACATAAGCTCATAATTACATTTACCATTATATAGAAACATCTAGAAACACCAACATTAACCTTCTAAATTAAAACTAGGGGTATGTATAGATAGTTCTACCCTGATCATTCAGTTACAACTTTAATTTAAGAATGAAGATTTATCGATAACCATTACATAACAATGAGTCATGGTACGTTGTTACATTCAATTCTTGAAGATATGGGCATGATTTCCCATTATAGCCACACTATGATAGATAAATGATGTTATGTGTCCATCTTCTCATAGGTGAGTACTAGATCCATGCTTAATTTATTCTTGTTTGATTCTTTCGTGAAACATTTCTGCAACTACTTTTACCTTCTACGCCCTTGTCTAAGTCAGACACCAATTTATCGAGTCTTGTACCCTTGGCTCTTATGTGTTTCCTTCATCCTTGTTCTTTGTGTCTTGATTCTTCTATGGTATGGTCATCTATGACTTGGCTTGCTTTCATGCTGAGGTTTACTTCCATGCCCATCTCACCAAAAAGCACTTACAATAAAATGATTTTAAATTTAGGGTCCAACAATACCTAATTTTTGTCTTTACAATCTTAGTGTTTTATTTAGATTCCCATGGTGGAAAGACTTGCAATGGCCTATTGCTACTAATTTCCATGCAGATTGGTTATCATCTTCTTTCCCCTTAGCATATTCAGAGTGAAACCCTCATCCACTAGTGGAAGTTAAGGTCTCTAGATGATGTCTAGGCTAGAATGTTTTTTAATATTTGGAAAGCCAAAATTGAGCTAAAAAAAACTCATTTTCTCTAGTGCATTATCTACTAGGGCCTACTAGTTGGAGACCGACTCAAGTATACAGGGGGTTTAAAATCACACTTTACCTACTTGTCATTAGGATGAGACCTTTAAACACCTTTTCTATTTCTACCTCCATGCTCAATTTGGATAGAAATGGATTTATACTCCTTATAAACCTTTTCATCCAAAATTATTTGCTTTGAAAATGGTTCTTGTTAGGGACTTGGACATGTTACCTGTAAGATACAACATTTGGTGGCAAATATATTATGTCATTTTTATTTTTCATATATGGAAAGCTATAAATTATGTTATTTTTAGTAATGAAGCCATGTAAAGATATTTTATGATGACTAATAAATTTATTGTCATTTCTAAAAAATTTCTTCAAATCCAAGTCTAGGCATAAAAGGTCTATTGGGAGGTGGATCGCCTCATGATTCTATTGGACCACTATGGGAGTGCTTAGTGTGTTATCAATCAGGTGCCTTTGAATACCTTGTCTCAGTGATCTCCCTCTTAGGGCTAGGAATATGGTTTTTGTCATCGTTGGTCTAAGAGCAAGCATAAATCATCTCCCCCTTCCCATCGACCTTTGCCTTCATGTGGTGGTGGCATGTTTGATTGTCTTGGAAGTAGTGGTTGCAATCCTAGGGTGCTCCTCCCCAAGACAAGTTATCATGCATGGATATTACCATTTATCCTTTTCAACAAGTGGGTCTACATTTAATTTTATCCCCCAAGATATTTGACAAGTAGGAGAGTAATGTTCGGCTCTTAAGAACTAGCAATTGCCCCTAAGGTGCAAAGAAATCCAGAGGAATTGTATATTTTTGTTTTATGATTATATCTGTTATATGTATTAATATATAATATATCAAATATATATAAATATTATCTTATATAATATATAAATCGTATGAATGGTAATGATCTTTTAATTATTGAGTTGTTCACACAATATCTATGGATTTTTTTGCTTGACCCATTATTAATTTGGTCATTGTTAGTTGGTTAATCAAAGACACTATAAAGAGAAATTTATTAAATATTTACATTATATAATAAATAAGCATTTAAATTATGTAAATTTCTGTAACAAGAATTAACAGACATAACAATTAGCAAAAATTTAATTCCAACATAAGAAAATTTAAATAAGAAGAAATATTTTTTAGCAAAAACAAAATCCCCTTGAAATTCTAATGTATCCTAACTAAAGGCTAATTGGAGATTGATTAGATCAATAAACAAAGACAAAACGTGATTGTGAAGATCCCAACAAAACAACCCATAACAACTAATTGGAAGGATGAAAGAGACCATCCATAACTTGTCAACGTGAAAGTAAATGTTGTCAGTGATCACCTCTTTTGAGGATTTTAACCCTACCATTTAATTCCCAAATAGAGCCCCCAAAACCAATTATAAATTATACTAACCAATTAAATGTTGGTCTCCCTCTACCCTTCTGGTAAAGTTTCTTTCACGATATAATTGTTAAACACAAGAAATAGAGGTGAAGCAACTTGCACTCCTAGAAAGAAACATGACCACAGTACATATACATTATATATATGTCATGTCCAAACATGGAAATAAACACATATTTTCAGCCTATTGAAATCGTAAGAGGGGTTTTCTAACTCTGTTGAAATACTTGATTGAAATGGAATGCCGTTCCGGATGAGTTGAAACAACTGATATAAAATGAATGGTAGTAGTGTTGCTCTTGGGCTGAGTTAAAGAATAGAAAAGAACAAAACTTGATATGGAAACAATGTTAATGTTTTTGGATGAAAATGTTTCTTTGGGAGGTTTGAACGCTAGATGTGGTGATAACATGGATTGCGTGAAGGAAATGAAGAAGATGAAGATCAACGATGCAGTGTAAAAGAAGCAGTCGCAGAGAGGGTTTGGTGTGGTGTAGCTTGAAAGGTTGAGATTGCAGGAACAGAATAAATGACTATAGGAAGATACGATAATGGCAGTGGTGGTTGCATCTACAAATAATCGTATGGCATATGTATTACCATATTGATATGGAAGGCTGCCTAGGGCATACTCTTTTCTCAGGCATCATCATCATCAATCTAAATAGTTGTCTGCATGCTCATCCAATAGAAATATGTTTGGTTAGTAGAATGTTTCATGTTCAAATCACAGGAGAATCATTTTAAGTGTTGAACCTATGGCTCACTTAACACCTTCTTATACTTCACTACTTCAAAAATACTAGTTTTGCAACACAAAACATCATCCACCTTTTATGGCTACTAGAGGGGTTAGTAGTAACAGTAATACTAATAATAATATCTATCCCTATGGTAGTGATCCCTTGCAAAGCATCTATAAAGAGGAAAAATCCTTCATTTATTATGGACTGAAACAACAACAATATGGTTGATGAAACTCCTAACTATTGGCTGACATAAATGGCATCATGCGCTACTAAACCGCTCTGCACCACCACTTCCCCCAAACCACCACTATTCAAAACCACCCTTTTTACAATGGAATTTGTCATTTTGTCTCTTTCTGAGATGAATCTATAGGGCCTTGACCATTGTATAAGCATCTAGCTAAACTAGACCCTTTAAACTGTATGATACATTAGTGGTGGCGTAAACAAATGTTGAAGGGTTTAACCATACGTTGAGGTAATGCATCTCCCATGTTTAGAAAGGAGGTCATCCAAAGTTTATTGAGAACTATTGTTAATCAGAGAATTCACTTCCACCCTTAGCAATTCCACCTTCGATCTGCACCCTTTCTTCTTTGAGGAGATGCCCACGTCAGTATGTTTTTTAGAGGACCTAGAGGGGGACAACCATGAGGCACCTCCTTGATGAAGGGTTGGCTAAGAGATCGGATCATCCTTCAAAATAGCATCCACATGGATAAAAAGGAGCCTAAGTGGGGAAGGGGAGTTCATCACGCTGAAGGGAAAAAGGAGGCGAGGGGAGGGGGGTGGAGGGGGAGCATAAACCATATAAAGCTCTTCCCAAAAACAACCCTTAGCAACACCTTTCTTTACAAGAGGATTGAGATGAGAGAAAGGGAGGTGAAAGATTTTTTTCATGATTATGTTACTTAAAACCTTAATCAAAGACTCCTTTCTTCTTCCAAATTTACTGAAAACAGGTGACAAAACTTAAAAAGATACTTATTTATACGATACCCAAACAAAGAGTAATAAAAATAACATAAACAAAAACTTTCATAATTAAAATATTGAATCCATAAACCACCCAAAGAAAACAATGACAACTTTATTTTTGTAATTATTTTTGTTTGTTTTCTTTCTATTTCTTTATTCCTTGATTTATTTATTTGTTCCTTGATAGCCCTATTCTCTTTTATCCTTTTGGTTTGCATTGTGGGCATTCATAAAATCTATGGCTTGACTGTCCACAGTTAAAACATGTGCCTTGGAAGCGTGTACCTTGGCCTCTTCCATATCCACCTCTAGCTCTCATAGCATATGGTCTTGACCTTGTTTCATCTTTCTCCTTTTGAATTTTTGATGGGTTGGCCTCCTTACCATGGATGTAGTTTTTATGTTGCTGCATTTTACCTTTGTTGAATCCACCTCTACCTTTATTTATTCCTTGCTTCCTTGCCAATTTCTCTTTAGCCTTTAAAGCATATTGGTATGCTTTTTACACATTTCATAGCCTTATCATACTTAGATTATCTTGAATGTTCAATTTCAATCCATTAACATACCTTGCTACTTTTTCATGGTCCAATTCATTATGACAAGATCTTATGGAAATTTTATAAAACTCCTTTGTATAGGCCTTCACACTCAATTCCCTTTACTTTAAACTCTGCAATTTCTTGAGAAGTCAAAAACGATAATCACCATGTAGGAATTTAGCCTTCATTTTGCTCACAATACAATCCCACCAAGTTATCTTATCTCTGCCACTTCTTCTCTTAGCCTACACCTCTTTCCACTAGAGTGTTGCATGACCTTTCAACCTTATTTGAGCAACCTTCACTCTTTTTGGTTCCTCTACTTCATCTTACTCAAAGTATTCCTCTATAACTATTATCCAGTCAATTAATACATTTGGTTCTAAACTTCCTGAGAAGCTTGGTAATTCTACCATTGTTCCTTTCCCAAAGTTGGAAATAGCTCTTATAATCCTTCGTTCACCTTCATCTATATCTCCATCTGTATCTTCACCTTCTTGTCCAGACATCTCTACACCTCCTTTATCATCTTCACTATCACTTTCTTCATGTGCTCTGCCTCTTCCCATTCCACCTTCTATTGCATTCATTCTTTCTTGCATTCCCCTTAGGGCTTTTAACACCTCATCTATTCTTCTTGCTGCTTTTACAGCTGCAACCTCTACCATCCTCCTCCTTGATGGCATCCTACTACTCTAACTCGCATTATTTTCCTTTTCCTTCTCACTGCAGTCTTCTAGCTATAATCCCTTGCTTTAGGGACACACCCATAGTTCTAACTCATAGTGATTCTTCCAACCCCAATCTCAACTCACTATCCTTCTTCCAAGAGTTGTAGCTGAACTTTGATACCATGCAAATGGAACCCACCCCCTTGTAGGCACCTAAAAATCCACTAAAATGAGCAAACATATGGAAAATGAGGGGTTGTGTTGCTATAAGCAACCTCACACAACCTTTACAAAGGTCTACACATGTGTTGTGGGTCCTATGATTTGCTTAGGAAGCAAAAAAAAACTACAGAAACACACACTAAGTTGCTATCAAAAATAGAATGTTACTACGGGTACCTGCAACAATGGATGTATGTTGTTACGGGTACTTACAGTAATGGTTGTATGTTGCTACGGGTATTTGTAGTGCTGGTTGTAGGTGACCATCCATAATTTTAAACAACTTAAAGGACTTTAAACTTACAAATCAAAACTCCAACTTTTAGAACAAAAAATTTCACACATTTAACACTCCTAAACACATACAAAGAGACAACAACTATTAAAATAATAGTACTATATTATATTCAAAAGATAGTGGTTTACACTCTTTACATACAGTTACAAAAATGTTTGCAGAATAAAGTTCTCTTTGTTATTCCACTTCCTTCCTCCTTGTCTGCTACATGTATACTATTGTCCTTTGTGTCTTTTGCTTTAGTTGCTCTTTTCTACTCCCTCTATCTCAATTGTCCTTGTATACTTATTATTTTGAACCTTCATTCTTACTCTATTCTATTCTGAACCTTCCTTTTTTTCGCTTTGCTCTATCCTATTCTATCCTCTCTTTTCGGCTCTTATTCTTCTCTTCAAAACTACCAAAAATCTAGAAGTTTCCCCCAAAAATCCTACCTAAAGCTATTGCAACGTTCAAAACCCTTCATAAATTGCTCCACCTACCAGTTTTTGAGTTTAAAAACTCTCGCCCAGTTTGCCCTTTTCATTTATTTCATTATGTTGCTCATTAAATGAGCTACGAGTAGGTGGTAGCTGTCCCAAAACAAAATAAAAACACAAATTTTAAAATATAACTCCTTAAACCCTTTCATGTGGCCTAAGCTGATGGAAAATAAAAAATATATATTTAAAACAAAATGATGCCCCTGCATCAGAAAGAAACACAACCATAATACATATATATGTGTGTGTGTGTGTGTGTGTGTGTGTGTGTGTGTGTGTGTGTGTGTGTGTGTGTGTGTGTGTGTGTGTGTGTCATGGCCAGACATGGAGATAAATGCATATTTGTAGTCTGTTGAAAACGCAGAGGGGCTTTCTAAGTCTGTTGAAATACTTGACTAAAATGGAATGTCATTCCACTTAAGTTGAAACAACTAAGATAAAAAGAATGGTGGTAGTGTTGCTCTTGCACTGAGTTAAAGAATAGAAAAGAATAGAACTTGATATGGTAACAATGTTAATGCTGTTGGATGAGAATGTTGCTTCAGGAGGTTTGAACCATAGATGTGGTGATAACATGGATTGCATGAAGGCAATGAAGAAGGTGAAGATCAATGATGTGGTGCAAAAGAGGTAGTCGTAGAGAGGGCTTGGTGTGGTGTAGCTTTAAAGGCTGAGATTGTAGGAACATAAGAAGAGACTACAGGAAGATACGATAATGGCGATAGTGGCTACATCTATGAATAATCATATGGCATATGTATAATCGTATTGATACAAAAGGCCACCTAGGGCGTACTCCTTTCTCAAGCATCATCATCATCATCATCATCAATCTAAATAGTTGTCTACATGTTCATTCAATAGAAATATGTTTGGTTTGTAGCATGTTGCATGTTCAAATCATGGGAGAAGCATTTTAAGCACTGAACCTATGGCTCAATTAGCACCTTCTTATGCTTCACTACTTCAAAAATACCATTTTTGCAACATGAAAGATCATCCACCTTTCATGGTTGCCAGAGGGGTTAGTAGTAACAGTAATACTAATAATAATATTTATCCCTATGGTGGTTGTCCCTTACAAAGCATCCATAAAGAGTCAAAATATTTCATTTAGGATGGAGAATTTGCTAAAATAACAAAAACATGGTTAATGAAACTCCTAATTGTTGGCTGACATAAATGGCGTCATGCGCTACTAAACCACTCTGCACCACCACTTCTCCCAAACTGCCAATATTCAAAACCAACCTGTTTACAATGGAATATGTCATTTTACCTCTTTGTGAGATGAATTTGCAGGGCCTTGCCCATTGTATAAGCCCCTCGCTGAATTAGACCATTTAACCTATATGATACATTAGTGGTGATGTAAACAAATTTTGAAAAATATAGTATTATGTTATACAATTTGATAATAATTTTATTTGATTATAATGTACAATTAAGACAGACATAGTTTTAGAGTAAAATGATAAGAGGCAATGGCAAGAGCCCTGAAATAAGAGCCAACTAATTTTCAGCCATAAGCCAAGACCAACCCTCCATACATTTTGAAGGGTTTAACCATACGTTGAGGTAATACATCTCCCACGTTTAGAAAGGAGATCATCCAAAGTTTATTGAGAACTATTGTTAATCAGAGAATTTGCTTCCACCCTTAGTAGCTCCACCTTTGATCTGCACCCTTTCTTCTTTGAGGAGATGCCCACATCATTATGTTTTTTAGAGGAATTGGAGGGGGACAACCATGAGGCACCTCCTTGAGGAGGGGTTGGCTGAGAGATCAAATCATCCTTCAAAATAGCATCTGCATAGGTAGAAAGGAGCCTAAGTGGGGAAGGGTGTTCATCACACTGAGGGAAAAAAGGAGGCGAGAGGGGGGCGAGCGGGGCAACGGGGAGCATAAAAGGCAGAAAGTTCTTCCCTAAAACAACCCTCAGCAACACCGTTCTTTACAAGAGAATTGAGATGAGAGAAAGGAGGGTGAAAGATTTTTTTCGTGATTATGTTACATAAAACCTTGATCAAAGACTCCTTTCTTCTTACAAATTTACTGAATAGAGTGACAAAACTTTAAAAATACTTATTTATACAACACCCAAACAAAGAGCAATAAAAATAGCATAAACAAAAACTTTCATAATTAAAATGTTGAATCCATAAACCACACGAAGAAAACAACGGCGACTTTATTTTTTACTCTTTGTTTGTTTGCTTTCGATCTCTTTGTTCCTTGATTTATTTCATTTTGTATGATACGTTGGTCGTGACGTACACAAATTTTTGTGTCGTGAATTTGGCCTTCCGTTGGTCGTGACGTACACAAGTATTAGTGCGTAAAACACACGATATTTTTGTTTGACGGGTCGAGTTTTTCACCGTTATCGTTCCTCACCTTGTCAAGAATATGAAGTCATTCGTGATTTTGAAAATGACGCTGCACTATAATTACAAACTTAATTTTCAATCTATCGTGTGCCCAATGTACGGGACATTGTTTTTTTCTTACTTATCAAGGAATCAAGAGTAAATTAGAAAAATCTATCTCCCTGACTAAGAACTTTCTCGATGCAATTGCATAAAATAATTATCTTCTATAATTAAATTTAGAATGTTTTTATTTATTATTAAAAAATTAATATTAAAAACTAAAATCTATTTACTTGTTTTATCTAAAGAGAATTTTTTAGAAGAATACGTCTTTAAAACATTTGGTTATATATGTCTTCACTTTAAAAAAGTTTTTAGAAAAAGAAGAAAAATATTTGTTTGTCTGTATTCATTCTTAAGTGAGCTTATTGTAATCAGTCAACCTCTATTTCGTCTATCGAATGTCTATTTAAAAATCATTTAGTCTTAATTCTTTCTTGAAACTAAGTCCATTTGAATGTATTATTAGTCTTAAAGGCATACTATACTTTTCATTTTTCTTAACATTTGATTAAAGTATGTACTATGTATCTATTGAAATGGAAATATTTTGTGTGCATATATTTATTTAAACCTTTTCAATAGTTAAATTTTTCATTTTTAACGTAATTTTGGAAAAATAACTTTTTATGTAGCTTGTAATAGGTGCAAAATGTTTGAGATCTTATTTTAGGCTTCCCTTGAATTGAGGCATATGATAGTCTTGTGTGCACTATGTGTATCTGTTAGCAAGTGCATGTCAAGGTACTAATGTTTAGTGTAATTTTTTATGTATGGATTTTGAAAACTGCGTCTTGCTCAAGGGATGTTTTGGAGAGTATTTACATGACAATTATGGAAGTTGTGTGGTTGGTAGTGCCTTCATGGAAATCAGTGAAGCTTCCTAAAGAAGCTAACGATTAATTTTATTTTTGGTCTTTGGTATTATGAAAATATCTATATTCCACTAAGGTGAGAAGCAAGGGTTTCTGACAATATATTCATCTCTTCTCAATGCTTGAGTTTGTCATTGGTCCAACTTGTGGTAGCAATATAAATGAATCATATGGAGGAGTTGGGATCTCTACTAATGGTATAGCTGGTGAGGCTAACCATGATGGTGCTATTCTTTTCATGTTATAACTTGGAGGTTCCATTTGGGAAAAAAATGAAATGGAAACAACAAAATAAAAGAAAACATGGTACCGAATTGCCAAAACTAAGAATACATAATCCATTGACAATGTCGACTAACACCGGACCACTGACCAGTCTTATTTTTGTGTGTGAAAAATAGAATGCCCTTCTTTAGGGAAATATTAACCTGTAATTCCTCCAAACATTTGATGACCATTATGATGGACTATGTTATTTTACTTCACATAGCCCCACCTAAGGGAAAAAAGCCCTGGAATGGATGATTATATAAAATAGAGATTCTCATTCAGATTGGTTTGTATTTTATAAAATTTAGTCAATATCTACTATAGGAAAAGAGATATTGCATTTGGTAAAGAGGTGCCAATATCCTTCCTTAGATTTGACTTGTATATTGTCCTTTTATAAATCTTTTTTTATTATAATAAAAAATTTGAATAATCCACAATATTTTGAATGGTTTGGAAATGACTCATAGTCTAAAGATTAGTTAGATATTGTATTAGAATTTATAGGTCAGTTTTGCAATGATTCTCGATCTATAGAAGTGGTCCATGAGCAAAATTAAAACGATAATATTGTAGAATAGGTTAGCTCTGTAGGAAATTTAGGTAGAAGATTGAATCCTCAACTCAATGTTTCAGTGCAATCCATGTGAAAAAATACCATCTTGGTGGGGGTGCATCAGACTAGAGAAGATTGGATAATATTGGTTCTAGGGGATTTAAATTTGGTTTTTTTTTTTTAAATCTCACTCCTAACCTCCACTCTTTGTGTTGGCACCCTTCATATACTCTTACTACATTAATTTCATGTATGTGCATATGGATGAGTTACAATTTTTTTTAAAAGATGTAGTGGCTTGTGGATACACCATGTTGTCAATAATCATGTATATTCCCTAAAATTAATAGCTTAGATTGCTCTTTTTTCTTTGTAATACTTATTTATTTAAATGATTTAGAATGTAGTATGTTTCGAATTGAGGGATTTTCATTTTTACTATGATTACTTTACACTGGTAAGTGATTATGGTTTGACAATTTTTGAAAATATTAATATTTTTTAAACCAATTTTATGATTGTTTAAAAATTAAAAAAAGATACATCTCGATATTCATCATGACGCTATTGATAATGGATCACATAACATAATTCAAAATGTTGAAAAAATAAAATTACATAATTTTCCATAAAAACGTTCTTATAATATGGACTGCAAAATCCTTAGATCTTTGACATATAAAAGAAAACTATTTTATGTTTTAAATAGAATTGTGTGAAGGTAATGATAACATTAGTATTATTAGTATCATGTGTAGGCGTGGTCGTGGGTTATGTTGGGTGGAAGGGAAATTTTCACAGTAATTGGAACAAAATCTTCCATATGTCTACATTAAACTAACTAGAGACAACAAAAAGGATTCCATAGATAAATTAACACAAATTTAGTTTTACTCAAGTGCCCTATATTATATTGTGTGGGGTCATTTTATTGTTGTTTAAAAAGTTTTTGGTGTGGAATTCAATGGTCACCGATCTAGGAGGATCTGATAAATCAAACCTTATTGTAGTATCAAGGGTTATTCAACTAATGTTGTGCTAAATTTAATAACTTCTTCTTCAAGTTTAATGCCCATGTTACAAAGATAAAGATATAACCCATCATTTGTGTTACTGTGAAGTTTAACACTACAAACCTTGGAAGGAAGTCTCGAAGGTCTTAAAAGTTGAATCAAGATTATCTTTTGTCTAGTATTTATCCATAAATAATGTTCTTTCCATGCATCCTTAAATTCCAAATCATCCTTATACAACTCTTTCATAGCATCAAATCCAACTACCACAACTCTCATTTCAATCAACAATGTTGCTCTTCTACTCAGTGCATTTGATACTTTGTTTGAACTCCCACTTCTATGCTTGAGAACAAAAGTATATTGTTGTAGGAATTCAACCCACTTCATATGTCTTTGGTTCAACTTGGTTTGAATACTAATAAATTAAAAATCATGATGATCTGTGTAGAGAATAAACTCCTTTGGAAGCAAATAGTGATGCCACTTCTTTAAATATTGCACAATGGCATAAAATTCTTGGTCATAAATTGAATACCTCTTCTTGGAATCATTAAACTTCTCACTAAAGTATGCAGTAGGTCTCCCCTCTTGGCTTAGAACTACTCCTATGGCTATCCCAGTTGCATCAAAATCCACTTGAAACACCTTTACAAAATTGGGCAAGGCTAATACCAGTTCTTCGGTGACTTTCATCTTCAAAATCTCAAAACCTTTATCTACAACTATTGTCCACTTAAACTCTTTCTTATATCCCCTTATAGTCTCAGTTATGGCTACACATGTGCCATTAAAATTTTGAATAAATCTATGATAGAAATTTGCTAAACCATGGAAACTTATAATATCATGTACACTCCTAAGTATTGGCCATTCAATGATAGCACACACCTTTTTTGGATCCATTTGCAGCCCTTATTGAGAGAAAACATGCCCCAAGTACATTTATGTCTTTTATAAAGCTGCACTTTTTCAAATTCACCAATAACCTTTCTTCTTTGAGTCTTTGTAAGAATTGTCTAATAGGTAACAAATGATCTTCTTTGTTGTTGCTAAAAATCAAAATATCATCGAGATAAATAATCACAAACATTTCCAAAAATGGTTTCAGCACTTCATTCATTAACCTCATAAATGTATTAGGTGCATTTGTTAACCAAAAAGCATTACTAAACATTCATACAACCCCTCTTTGGTCTTAAAATCAATTTTCCACTGATCACCATCTCTCGTCATAATTTGGTGATATCCACTCTTTAAATCAATTTTTGTAAAATATCTAGCCTTTCCCAAATAGTCCATGAGATCATCGATTCTTGGTAAAGGAAAATGATACCTTATTGTTATTTCGTTGATGGCTCTTGATTCCGTGCACATACTCCATTCATCATCCTTCTTTGGTGATGATACAATTGGTACTGCGCATGGGATAAGGCTTTCTCTAATCAATCCTCTTTCCAATAGCCACTACACTTGTTTGTTCACTTCTTTATTCTCTGCTTGTGTCAAACTATATGCTGCCTTGTTAGGTAAACTTTCCCCTAGAATCAAATCAATATGATGGTTGATGTTCCTCATAAGTGGTAACCCTTCTCGTAAATCCTTTGACACAATTTCATCAAACTCTTCAAGCAACTCCTTTACTTCTAAATGCATGTCACTATTGTCCTTTGCTGCATCTACTTGTAGCTCCTTGGGAACTATTGTAAAACATAATCCTTCCCCTTTAATATCTTTCAAAAATATCTTCCCTGCCACTAGTAGCATTCTTGGACCACCTTTTACCTCTTCTTCTTTATTTACCAATGGTGTAAGAGTGTGTTTTCTTCCATTTTTCTCCAATGTGTAAGTGTTTGCTCTTCCATTATAGATTGCCTTCCTATCAAACTACCATGGCTTCCACAAGAGTAAGTGGCATACGTCAATGATAATGATAACACACCACACCTCATCCTCATATATGCCTATTCAAAAATTCAGAAGGCATTGTTGATCAACCAATACTTGGTGCCCTTTTTGTAACCATGACACTTTGTAAGGGGTAGGGTGAACTATCCTTTTTAACCCTAACTTATCCACCATTTCAACTAAAACTAAGTTATCAGTGCTGCCACTATCTATTATGACTTTGCAAAATTCCCACCTATTTTATAGATTGTTATAAATAAATTTTTCCTTTGGATAGGTTCATTTTCTTTCTTGGTTGGCTTCAACAATGTCCTCTTCATCATAAGTGATTCTCCTTTCTCAGGTTCATCCTATTGACTAATAGACCTTGTAGATTCATTATCCCCCTTTGCTACGTGTGCACTTGCTACCCTTGTTATCTTTGATCCTTCTAGTCTGCATTATGGGCATTCATAAAATCTACGGCCTGACTATCCATAGTTAAAACATGTGCCTTGGAAGCCTGTACCTTGGCCTCTTCCATATCCACTGCTACCTCTCATGGGGTATGGTCTTGACCTTGTTTCATCTTTCTCCTTTTGAATTTTTGATGGGCTATCCTCCTTACCATGGATGTAGTTTTTTTCTTGCTGCACTTTACCTTTGTTGAATCCACCTCTACCTTTGTTTATACCTTGCTTCCTCACCAATTTATCTTTAGCCTTTAAATCATACTAGTATGCTTATCCCACATTTTTTAGCCTTATCATACTTATCTCATCTTGAATGTTCAATCTCAATCCATTAACATACCTTGCTACTTTTTCATGGTCTAATTCATTATGACCAGATCTAATGGAAATTTTATAAAACTCCTTTGTATAGGCCTTTGCACTCAATTCCCTTTGCTTTAAAGTCTATAATTTCTTGAGAAGTCCAAAATGATAATCACCATGTAGGAATTTATCCTTCATCTTGCTCACCATATGATCCCACTAAGTTATCTTATCTCTGCCACTTCTTCTCTCAGCCTGCACCTCTTTCCACCAGAGTGTTGCATGACCTTTCAACCTTGTTTGAAAAATCTACACTCTTTTTGGGTCCTCTAGTTCAGCATACTTGAAGTATTCCTCTATCTCTGTTATCCAGTCAACTAGTACATTTGGCTCTAAACTTCCTGAGAAGTTTGGTAATTCTACCCTTGTTTCTTTCCCAATGTTGGAAATAACTCTTATTAGCCTTCTTTCACCTACATCTATCTCCATCTCCATTTTCACCTTCTTGTCTAGCCATCTCTATGCTTCTGTCATCATCTTCAATGTCACTTTCTTCATGTGCTCTGCCTCTTCTCATTCCACCTTCTATTGCATTCTTTCCTTCTTGCATTCCCCTTAGGGTTTTCAACACCTCATCTATTCTTCCTACTACTTCTATAGTTGTAACCTCTACCATCATTCTCTTTGGTGGCATCCTATTACTCTAACTCACCTTATTTTCATTTTCCTTCTTATTATAGTCTTTTATCTACAATATCCCTTGATTTAGGGACACACCCATAGTTATAACTCATAGGGATTCTTCCAACCCCAATCTCAACTCACTATCCTTCTTCCCAGAGTTGTAGCTACACTTTGATACCATGCTGATGGCACCCACCCCCTTGTAGGCACCTAAAAACCCACTAAAATCAATAAACATATGGAAAAGGAGGGGTTGTGTTGCTGTAAGCAACCTCATACAACCTTTACAAAGGTCTACACATGTGTTGCAGGTCCTATGATTTGCTTAGGAAGCAATTTTTTTTGCAAAAACACACACTCAGTTGCTATCAAAAATAGATTGTTACTATAGGTACCTGCAAGAATGGTTGTATGTTGCTATGGGTACCTGCAATAATGGTTGTATGACGCTATGGGTACCTATAGCAGTGGCTGTAGGTGACTGTCCATAATTTTTAACAACCTAAAGGACTTTAAACTTGCATATCAAAACTCCAAATTTTAGAAAAATAAATTCCACACATTTAACACTCCCAAACACAGACAAAGAGACAACTATTAAAATAATAGTACTAAATTATATTCAAAAGATAGTGGTTTACACTCTCTACATACAGTTACAAAAATGTTTACATAACATAGTTTTCTTTGTTATTCCACATCCTTCCTCCTTGTTTGCTACATGTATATTATTGTCATCTATGTCTTTTGCTTTAGCTACTCTTTTATACTCCCTCTGTCTCTATTGTCCTTATATACTTGTTGTTTTGAACCTTCCTTTTTTTGCTTTGCTCTATCTTGTTCTATCCTCTCTTTTTTCCTCTCTATTCTTCTCTTCAAAACTACCAAAAATCTAGAAGTTTCCCCCAAAAATCCTACCTAAAGCTACTGAAACGTTCAAAACCCTTCATAAATTCCTTCACCTACCAATTTTTGAGTTTAAAAACTCTTGCCAAGTTTGCCCTTTTCATTTATTTCATTATGCTACTCATTAAATGAGCTAGGAGTAGGTGGAAATTGTCCCAAAATAAAACAAAAATATAAATTTTAAAATATAACTCCTTAAACCCCTTCACATGGCATAAGCTAATGGAAAATTAAAAAACACATAAAACAAAATGATGCCCCTGCATTAGAAAGAAACACGACCACAATACATATATATTATATATATGTCATGGCCAGACATGGAGATAAACACATATTTGTAGTCTGTTGAAAGTGCAGAGGCGAGATTTTTGAGTCCGTTGAAATACTTGACTAAAATGGAATGTCATTTCACTTGAGTTGAAACAATTGAGATAAAAAGAATGGTGGCAGTGTTGCTCTTGGGCTGAGTTAAAGAATAGAAAAGAATAGAACTTGATTTGGCAACAATGTTAATACTGTTGGAAAAAAATTCTACTTCAAGAGGTTCGAACCTTGGATGTGGTGACAACAAGGATTGCATGGATGCAATGAAAGCTGCGAAGATCAATGACATAGTGTAAAAGAGGCAATCATTGAGAGGGATTGGTGTGGTGTAGCTTGAAAGGCTAAGATTGTAGGAACAAAAGAAGCAACTATAAGAAGATATGATAATAGTGGTGGTGGCTGCATCTATAAATAATTGTACAGCATATGTATTACCATATTGATACCGAAGGCCACCTAGGGCGTACTCTTTTCTCAAGCATCATCATCATCATCAATCTAAATAGTTGTTTGCATGTTCATCCAATAGAAATATGTTTGGTTTGTAGTATGTTGCATGTTTGAATCATGAGAGTGGCATTTTAAGCACTGAACCTATGGCTTAATTATCACCTTCTTATGCTTCACTACATCAAAAATACTAGTGTTACAACATAAAGGATCTTCCACCTTTCATGGCTCCCAGAGGGGTTAGTAGTAACAATAATACTAATAATAATATCTATCCCTATGGCGGCAATCCCTTGCAAAGCATCCATGAAGAGTCAAACTCCTTCATTTATGATGGATAGTTTTCTAAAACAAAAACATGGTTGATGAAACTCCTAACTGCTAGCTGACATAAATGGCATCATGCACTACTAAATTGCTCTACACCACTTCCCCCAAACTGACACTATTCAAAACCACCCTATTTACAATGGAATATGTCATTTTTTCTCTTCATGGGATGAATTTGTAGGGCCTTTCCCATTGTATAAGCCTCTGGTTGAATTAGGCCGTTTAACCTATATGATACATTAGTGGTAACGTAAACATATTTTGAAAAATATAGTATTGTATTATACAATTTAATAATAATTTTAGTTGATTATAATGTATAATTAAGACAGACACGGTTTTAGAGTAAAATGATAAGAGGCAATGGAAAAATCCCTGAAACAAGAGCCAACTAATTTTCAGCCATAAGCCAAGACCAACCCTCCATACATTTTGAAATGTTTAACCATACATTGAGGTAATGCATCTCCCACATTTAGAAAGGCGATCATCCAAAGTTTATTGAGAACTATTGTTAATCAAAGAATTCACTTCTACCCTTAGTAGCTCCACCTTCGATCTGCACCCTTTCTTCTTCGAGGAGATGCCCACATCAGTATGTTTTTTAGAGGACCTGGAGGGAGACAACCATGAGGCACCTCCTTGAGGAGGGGTTCACTGAGAGATTGGATCATCCTTAAAAATAACATCCACGTGGGTAAAAAGGATCCTAAGCAGGGAAGGGGAGTTCATCATGCTAAAGGGAAAAAGGAGGCGAGGGGAGGGGGCGAAGGGGGAGCATAAAACATAGAAAGATCTTCCCGAAAACAACCCTCACCAACACCCTTCTTTACAAGAGGATTGAGATGAGAGAAAGGGAGGTGAAAGATTTTTTTCATGATTATGTTACTTAAAACCTTGATCAAAGGCTCCTTCTTTCTTCTTCCAAATTTACTGAAAATAGTGACAAAACTTAAAAATATACTTATTTATATGATACCCAAACAAAGAGCAATAAAAATAGCATAAACAAAAAATTTCATAATTAAAATGTTGAATCCATAAACCTCCCAAAGAAATCAATGACACCTTTATTTTTGTACTCTTTATTTTTTTGTTTTCTTTCAATTTCATTGTTCCTTGATTTATTAATAAATAGACCATTAAACTTGTGTGATACGTTGGTGGTGACATACACAAAATTTTTTGTTATGAATTTGACCTTCCATCAAAATAAATGGTTTAGTATTAGGGCATAAAACACATGATATTTTTGTTTGATGGGTCAAGTTATGGGCACATGTGGGGAAAATGTATAAGGCTCAGTTGGTGGTCAAGGGGTTTACATATAAGAAAGGTATTAATTTTTATGAGATTTTTTCTCCTATTGTTAAGATGACTTCTATTATAATTGTGCTTGGTATAGTTTCAGTAGAGGATTCGCACTTAGAATAATTAGATGTGAAGACTACATTCCTTTATGGTGATTTGGAGGAGGAATTATATATGGAGTATCCATAGGTTTATGAGGTTGAAGGAAGGGATATATTGGTGTGCAAACTAAAGAGGAGCTTATATGGCCTGAAACAAGCTCCATGGCAATGATATAATAAGTTTGATAGTTTTATGTTAGAATAGGGTTACTCCATGTGTCATTTTGACCATTGTGTATATGTCAAGAGATTTGAGGATGGTAATTATATTATCCTATACTTGTATGTAGATGACATGTTGGTTACAAGAAAGAACATGCAATAGATTTAAGTACTCAAGAAGTAGCTTGGTATTCCTTTTCTATGAAAGATTTGGGTGTAGCGAAGTAATGAGGATAACTCGAGATAAGAAGGATATGAAGCTAATAGTATCCTAGGAAGAGTACATAAAGAAAGTTTTGGAGAGGTTTAGTATGCATTATGCTAAGCCGATTGGGACTCCTTTAGTAGGCCATTTCAGATTATCAAACGAGCAGTGTCTCTAAATAGAAGAAGTAAAGCTAAAGATGTCCAGGGTACCTTACTCATTAGTGTTTGGTAGCTTGATGTATGCTATGGTTTATACTAGGCTAGATATTGCCCATGTAATGGGAGTAGTAAGTGGGTACATGAGTAATCCAGGTTATGAGCACTAAAATGAAGTGAAGTGGATTCTTCAATATTTGAGAGGAACCATGGGTATAACATTGTGTTTTGGTGGATTAGACACCACTATGTGTGGTTATGTGGACTCAGATATGGATGGAGATGTTGATAGCAAGAGGAGTATGGCAGGTTATGTATTTACTATCAAGGATACAATGATTAGTTAGATTTTACAAATACAGAAGGTTGTGGCCTTACCAATCATAGAGATTAAATATGTTGTTGCTATAGAGGCTATCAAGGAGATAATTTGGTTACAATGGTTACTTAATGAGTTGGGGCATAAGTAGGAAGTTAGGGGATTACATAGTGATAGTCAAAGTTCTATACGTTTATCCAATAACTCCACTTTCCACTTGAGGATGAAGAACATATAGTTGTGGTATCATTTCATCAGGATAACTTCAGAGGAAAACATGGTGAAGCTAGAGAAGATACATATGAGCCAAAATCCTACACATATGATGACCAAGGTAGTCAAATTGGTGAAGTTGAGGTTATGTTCAACTTTGGTTGGTCTTCATGAAAATCATGGAGTGTTAAATTTTTTTCAAGGAGAAACGAACTCCAAGAGGGGGATAGTTGAATGTGGAGCTTGTTTCAACACACCTAAGGCAAAAATAAAATTACCAAGTAAATTTTAACATGTAATTTTTTATTTCATAAAATGTGGGGTGTATTTTTTAGTATGCCAACCACTTTCCACATTTTGGCACATTTTATGGAGAAGTGGGTAAGGTGTTGAGAGAATCAGGGGATTATGTTTATCCCAAGTGGTTGTAACTTCCCTTATTTGATGGGGATATGGTTATCTCCATGGTATTGCAAAATTTTCAAGGGATTTTGGAAAGTATAAATAGGGGTGAGGGGAAACACATTAAGCATTGCATTTTGCATCTCATTTTGAATTTTGTATTCTCTCTTTAGTTGGGGTGATCAGGTTTGAGGTGTACCTTTGCATCTTGAGAATTATATTGTGAATTCAGGTTGGAGAAAGTTAACGCTATCATAGGTTTCTTGTTGAGAGTTTTCTATTAATCTTTTTTATAATATTATAGAGAGCTTCTTGGTGGACGTATCTCACATTGGGTGAACCACATTATATCATTGTTATGTGTGTATTTGCTTAGATGTGAATTTTCTTTCATATGTCTTTGCTGCTATGATTTTGAGGAATGAATTATATGTTTCATGTTTTTGATAAGTTCAGTAGGAGAAAATGGTCTTGAACTCTATATAAAATAGCCCCTAGGGAAAAAAGGCTTCAAATAAGCCATAAATAGTACATTACCAACACTTGAATAACAGACAAAAAATAAAAAACACTAACACAAAAAAGCCAACAAGACCATTAAGGACTATCAACAGTCCCATTATTAGCCAAAAAATTAACCATATCCTTGTAATCACTAAGGCTTTCCACCCCCACATCCCTGACCTTGTCATCAAAATCTTTAATAACAACAAACATTGAAGCTGTGTGGTGAAGAGCCTTGGCAGCAAATTCTACCATCACCTATCATTTCTTCTACATCTTATCCATCTTAGCTTTGAACTCCATAATTTCATTACCAGTCTTAATTCACAATGAATATCTTCCCTTCTTCTTTCCATGGGCTTCAATAGTAGCCTCCTCCATCTCCTTCTAGCTAGATATGTTTAATTCAACAAAATGGCTTGCTCCTTCTTCCTCATGAAAAAATTTAGTAGGTGTTTCATCTTCTCCCTCCCCTGTAGAATATTCCAAAGACTCAGAGTCATCATAAATTTCAATTCCATTAAGGTGAATGGATGGGATTCTAGCAATATGGCTATATTTGTGATCTCTTATTCCACCAAGCTTCTCAGCACCACCCCCATGATCACTCCCCTCTTGTTTGGGGCTAGGGTTCAAATCTTTGATTAACTCTTCAACCTAGCTAGAGTCCTCCATCTTAGTTATATCCATCTTAAACACTTTTCCCTCATCTTCCCCAACCTTTTGTTCCCATTTAATGGGCACCACCATATCCACCTCAGTCTCCTAGATGGTGTCACAAGTTTTCCACTAAATTTCTTTAGATATTTTAGTTTAGAATCAGAGATTGGGGTCCTAATAGGAATATTACATTCCTCAATCTTGAGGCTCCCCTTCAAGTTTTTAGAGGATATTTTTGGAGGTCCAATGGATTTTCTATCTTTACCTTTAATAGTAGGAGACAAAGTTGACAGGGTATCCTCTAGCAAATAGACTTTAATAGGTTTCAATGGGCATGATTAATAGAGTTTTCTAGAGAGGACAATAGAAAGAATGGAAAATTGATCTCCATTCTATTCCTAAAATTATTTAGAAAGGCAAAATGGTAACGATAAAATACCTTAAATCTTCCTTTGAGCATGAAGTATTTCATAATCATGAGGTAGATTTGAACCCACGACTCTGGCAGTTTCTCCTTTTCAAACACCCCATGAAGCTTCATAGCAAATTATTCTTCTATATAGAAAATCACCATATTTTCGAAGTCTAACACCCTACTATGTCTACAATTATTTCTACCTTTTATGGGGATCCCTGTTGCTTGCCCAATCACTTCCTCTGAGACATAGAAACTAATGCCCCCCAGATGGACCTGTCTAGAATCTTCCTCCCAAGACTCCACAAACTAGAGAGATAGATTCTCATCATGTCTATTCATAACCTTAAGGAAAGAATCCACATTTATTTCCTGTATAATGTGCTAGAACAAAGGATCCTAGAAGAATTCCTTAGGGGAGTTTAGCTCAATCTTAACAATTTGCCATCCATTTTTAAACCCTAAAAATTATGGAACCAAAGAAAAATATTAAAGGGAATGAACGACCACTTAACAATATACCTTATATTATAAATAGGCCGCTCAGAATACTTCCACTGGCTCCCAAGCCATGAAAATATAGGAATGATAGCATAATAATTTTGGAGAATGGCATTACATTTGCCATTCGGGTTATCATCCTCAGAGAAGACCCACACCCGCCACCTTAAGCAAAAATGACAATCACATGAGACAAGGATTATGGGAAAATGATTATTATCATGCTATCATATCCTTTTATCATCATGCCCAACCATCATGTGCCATCTCATTCTCCTCTTTGGCTAATCTATTTACATATTAACATGATCAACAGTCTTTTGCCTCCTTAGTTTTATTTCAAGATAGGTTGTCATATGATCTACTCATCTACCAATGTCTTGTCTACTTAGCTTTATAATAAGCCCTTCATTTGTATGGTCCTTTATAATGTCCCTCCCATACCCCATAGGCATCTTAATGAGTCTCTTAGTTAGCTCCCCTCTTTTTCTATCCTTAGTCCCATTCTAATTAAATAGGAAAATTAAAATCCTATTCCCTCCATATTCTGTTTGAAATTCAAAATTTCTAGACTCCTCAACAAACTTATTGCCTTGCAATAATAAATATCTACCTCCACTAATCTATAGAGTGATAATGATAAGGATCCCATAATAACTAATTTTTGTAAGTGCTTCCATCTTTATTAATAAGATTTTGAATCTCAAGAGGCTAACTAGACACAAGCCTCCAACACCGCTAACCACTATTGTTATTTCTCAAATTCACCATAGCATCTATGACAACTTTACCTTCCCTATATATATGAAAAATCTTATAATCCTCTAAAGCATTGATAAACAACTAGATATCACCAATAATATCTATCAAAGTCCAACTTATACTCATAGATCTTAAGGGTTTGACCTTGCAAAATTAGCAGGGATATCTATCAAAATTTTGTGTAGAGGAGGCAAGAGGCTTAGAGTAACCATTGAAAAATGGTTGGGTAAGACTTTTCCAGAGGTGAGAAGGGCCTAGAGGTTATGGTTTTGGTTGAGAAATTAGGTGCTTTTGGGGTAATTAGTTTGGTGAGATGGAGTTTTGGCAAGGTAGTGTTCCTAGTTAATGGTTTTGGTTTAGGTATGATGGTAGTTAAAGGGTTTGAGATCAATAATTTAGTTATTGGTAATTCAAGAAAGATAGACATATAAGACAATATGTGAGCCGATGTAACCAATAATGATGGGTGACATATGTTGAAAGGATCCTATTTTTTAATCAAAGTTGAGGGATGAGGTTCCAAGATAGAAGGTAAGGTAGAGGGAGGTAAAATATTGGCCATGT
This sequence comes from Torreya grandis, assembly GCA_037957365.1. Taxonomy (NCBI): domain Eukaryota; kingdom Viridiplantae; phylum Streptophyta; class Pinopsida; order Cupressales; family Taxaceae; genus Torreya; species Torreya grandis. The sequence goes on from JARHVA010001703.1 coordinate 2,071,174, forward strand.
GGCCCTTTAATAGTCTCACCCTTTTTATTGGTTTGGTTTGAGGCCAAAATGTAGGGCTAGATGGGAGTAATTCCACTTTCAAATATGGGTAGGCCAATTTTTTTGTAGGGAGGGCACCAAAACCTTTGAAGGGATTGGTTAGTTGTTTAGTTGTTTGAGGTATGATTGTCTTGGTGGGTTAAGAGGGTGATGGGTTGTTATAGGTTTTGATTGGTTTAAGAGGAGGTGGAAATATGATGGATTGGTTGGTTAAAGGGGTGTTGGAAGGTTTGGGTTTATTAGTGTAAGGGAGTCATAAGTGTTGCCAAAAAGTGGCTCATTCCATTTATGGTTTTGTGAGAAAATCTAATTTATAAACTAGTTTAGAAAAAGGTCTATATACTAGTCTTGCTCCCTAAGTAGTGGATGTAAAGGATAAACTTATGATCTAAGGAAGAGGGTCAGTACCCTCATTTGTTTCCTTAAGTAAATAATGTAAGGTTGGGATGGATGGCTCCTCCATGAGAGGGACTAGTGATAAATTTAATACACCAGGAATGATGTTCATAAGAGTAGTGGTTTGTTTTATAGTTAGGGGAGATGGTGAATTAGGAATGGTTGTTTATTTGAATATGATAATAAAAGGGTTGTTTGATGATTTCAAAGCCTCTATGAGTGAAGCTAAGGAGAAAGAAATTTCCTTGGTTTGGGTATCTGAAAGAAGGAAATGTGGCTCTACCACCTTGATAGATGAGGTGGGGGAAGAATAAGTAGGTTGGATGATAGGTTCTCCATAAATAATCATAACAAGAACTGTATTGAATGTGTGGGAATCATGAGAACATTCAGATTGGGTGCTATTGTTTTTGGTAGGGGAATGGTTAGGAAAAGGCTTTATAAATATGTCAAGAAATTGATTTTGAGGGGCATTGGGGTTATATAAATTGAGTTCCCCCTTATTAATGAGGCTTTGGACAATGTTATTGAAGGTGTTACATCAGTTGATGTCATGTCCAACTACTCTATGTAAAGTAAAAAGCTCATTCTCATTATACTAAGCAGGTGTAGGGAGAGAAGAATCAAACTATTGAGAAGGTTTGATGGGAGGGATCTGTATGAGGTTAACATTCAATAACTTCTTTAAAAGTGATGTGTAATATTCTCTAAGTGGCATGAACTATTTTTGGTTGCTTTGGTTCAGGTTCTTTGTGTTCTTGTTGGAGGTATTACGATAATTTTGTTGATTGACATTAGGTGGAGCGGCAATTTTATAGATAATTGCATTCGTGGTTCCCTTATTCTTGGTTCCAATATTAGCTTGATTTCTTGGTTTGGAGGAAGAGGCTTCATTGGTCTTGAAGGTAGAGTTCTTATTTTATAACTTTAATTTACCCTAATATATGGCTTGGTTTTCTAGAGCATGTGTCATGGTAAAATATTCATCAAAGTTCTAAAGATTTGGACATGTAATGTATAAGAAATATGTTTGGCACAAGCCTGTTCAAAAAGTTTTATAATTTTAGGCTGAGGCAAAAAAAATGAAAGATGATTAATCACAATTATCTAATGGGTGATGAAATAAAAAATAGATTCATCATCAAATTTCTTGATAGAATAGAGTTCAATGATAGAGACCTTCTTGAAAACATTAATGGAAAAGTGATCCAAGAATACCTATTCTAGTTAGGTGAAGGAAAATATTGAATGCTTGGTGATGGAACTATACCAGTAAATGTTTGGGCTAGATAATGACATGGGGAAGGTTTGGAAGAGAAGGGCATCATCAGAAGAAATCATGTAACATGTGTGCCTAAATTCCCTGAGGTGCTATTGGGGATCTTCCTTGATTTAAAATTTAGTAAATTTCAAAATTTCCCACTGTGGAGGATAATCTCTGATGGGGACATAAGGATGGATAGGTTCATTGCAAATATAATCATAGGATATGATGTTATGAGCCCCCTAAATGGATGACAAGAAGTTTGTCATCTTTTCCATGCACATATTTATTAAGTTGGTTTGAGGTGGTGTACCCAAAGTATTATAAGATGCATATTATGATTCTGGTTAAGTGATATACTAGTAATTGGCTTGTGGTTGAGGGGCTACCACATATTGGATTGTGGATGTTAGAGGTGGGGTAGGTGGTATGTAAATGTAGGTAGATGATGGTGGTTGGGTAGTAGGTATATACCGTTGTGGGTCAGGGATGTATCTTAGGTTGGCCATGATGGGTACTTGTTGAGAGATTCTTCTGGGTTGGGTTGGTGATAAGAGGTAAGGTAGTGACCTTTGTACTAATGGGCAATGAATTAGAGGGTATGGATACCACCAAGTTTGGTAGGGGGTATTGATAAATGGGTTAGGTTTAATAGGGGGAAGGTTGGTAGTGATGTTGGTAGGTTCTCCAATAGTGGGTAGAGTATAATGTGTTAGTGGTTGGGTTGTTCCTAAAGTGGAGGAGTCATTGGTAGGGGTGGAAGGTGTAAGGGTAACAGTTATTGGATTGGTTAGTTTTTAGCTATGGCATTAAAAGGGTCAGTAGATAAAGATTACTAGGTAAGTGAAAGGTTGGGAAATGACCATGGTAATAGAAACATACCCCATAAGGTGGGATGACATACCATAAGGAAGATCCAGAGATGGAGGTTAAACTGGGGTATGGTGAGGGGAGGTGTCAAGGCAGTTTTGAAGGGCAATTGGGTTATTATATAAAAAAGTGGTAAAGTTTGTGTCTCTTGAGGAAAATACCTAAGGAAAAGTAGGGATTCCTAAAATATGGGGTGAGTCTTCTACTTCAATGACATATTCCATAGATGAGGAGGTAGAAGAGGTTAATTTGAGTGACATATTCTACTCGACTAGGTCTCTTCATTGTTTGGGAGTGAGAAAAATGGAAGGAAGGGGGAGAGAATACAAGAACAAACTCACCACTTAAACATGAAGAATACAAGAAAATGATCAAGGTATTCAAGACACACACTATAAAGTATGTTAAGCCTAGAAGTTAGTTTTAATATTGCTTTGGGCTTATGCCTTAGTTTTGAAAAAATATGTGATTAAAGTTGGCCTATAGAATAGGTATTAGAGAAGAAATATAAGGATGGTTTCAATTAAATTTAAATATATCAAAATAATATGTATTGGAATTTGATACGTGGTTTGGTATTCGAGCTTAACCAATCACTTCACACACCATAGTGATAAAGGTGTCAGGTGATTTGCCAATATATATCAAATTCCAAATTTTATACTCAACTAGAGAGCTAAGTTGGTTCTCCCCATGGTAATGAACTTCAAATAGGATTATTAGAAAAGGGTAAGGTGACCAATAAGTGATGAAATCCTAGTTAGGCCTTGTCTCAAATTATTTTGATGTTTGATTGATGAAAGTGGTTTGACTAGTGTGTGTAATAAAAGGTGGTGCTACAATAAGGTTACTATGCTTTAATATAAAGTGAAATAATATTAAAGACAAGCAATGGATGCAATTGATTTTAATCCAAAAATAAATTTTAGTTTTTTTTATGAGCACATATAGAGAGGAAGGCATATAAGATGCAAAGAAAAATGCGATTAGAGACTCAAGGGTACCATCGGGTGTGCCATAATGTTTCACATAAATTTTAAGATTTAGTTATAAGAAAGAGAGAAAATAAAATCCATAAAGGTATTATTGAAAAACCTATTTTTTTGTGCACACATTGAACATAAATACTGTGAAGAGCCCCTCTTTGGCTTAGGAGGAAGAAATGTAAATAAGAAAACAATAAACTTATTTGTTAGATAGATAGTTGGGTGGATTACCTAGTGATAGCCAGATCTTACAAGTGAGAGCTTCCTTAGGGGATGTCAATCCACACATTTTAAATAAATAAGTTCATAAAACTAAAAATAAAGTAATTTCATCAATAATCAAAAGGTACTGAAATTGAACACAAGAATACTTGTTAAGAAGTAGACTAGAATGATAAAAATAGTGATTAATCTAATTAATACTAGTGTTAAGGAGTTGGGGTCTATGAAAAAATAGAAACAAAAAATATTAGGTTTGTTGGGGGTTAGGTGGGTGAAAAAAACTTGTTGGTTTTCGCTACCACAATGACTGTCGATAGTTGGGGTGACTGTTGGCAGTCAATTTGATCATCAATAGTTGGGTAGCTTGTTAGTAGTTCAGTTAACTATCGATGGTTAATGTATTTGGATCTAGTTTTTTTATTAAATATGAGATCATAAAGATGAATTTTGTGAGATAAAAAAGGTTCGGTTTGATTACAAAATGGTAATAATATAAATGAATATTAGTAAACAAATACTTGTCTTACCATAGGTTGATTGTGTGAGTGATTAAAGTAGTTAGCCTATTGGTAGAATCTAGCTTGATTTTGACAGAGTAATAATACTCAAGGACTTTATTGAGGGGTGATAGTGAGTCTACTCTCAATTTGATTGTTGGATTGATGATGACATTGATGATATAGATTGACCTATAATAGAAACTCTTGAATACATGAGTACTTGATTATAATTGTCAATCCTCTTGACCTCCCAACTCCTCTCTTTTTATAGGCATAAGTAAGAGGTGGAAGTGAAGCTGTAACTAGGTTATCTAATTATAAATTCTCTATTAAAAGGCTCACAAAAATGTTTTGGACAAGTTATATTTAGAAAATCATGGCAGGTGGTTTGTATGCTTTTGGTTAAGGAGGTGTACCCTAACCATCAATGATCAAGTTTTCCAAAGGTGATCATTGATGGTCAAACTAACCATCAATGGTTAGGTATCGAATAAAAATGGTGAAAATGCTAGGTTAAGCTAGTTAAGTTAAATTGGCTACGAGTGAGACTAGTTATGCCTAAGAGATGTAGATTGATCTCAAGAGGTTCCTAGGCAATCCAAGGGTGTTTTTGGCATTAAGGATCATAGTGTGCAAATTTATAGTGTCTACACTCTGAGCTCCAAATTTGAATTGTAATTATGATAATGATGAAACAAACTAATTTTATATTAATAATCACACAATAAATGACAAGCAAGGTGGTGGGTAGATAAACTATGCGATAGAGGGATTTTAGAGTAATCATGCAATTTTGCAAGTCAAAAATTAATATTTTGCATTTTGATCTCCACTTTTTGCTAAGTGAATTTTTGGAGGCAGAAAAAACAATGAAAGTGAGTATTGAAACTTTGGTTTTACTTTTAAAATTTTAAAAGTTATATGGTATAGAAGTTTTGATTCCCACTAGGTAGGTAGGAAAGGAAAAAGGTGGATTTCAAGTTGCACTTTACAAATTTTAAAATTTACAAAGTGTAATCAGACTTAAAAAAATTATGGGGTAATGGGAAATGATGAAAATCAAAACTTGTGGTAGATTTTCCAATGTTGAAAAGTTGTGAAGTGCAATCAGAGTTTTGATTCCCACAGGGATTAGGTAAGAGTGGAAATCATAGTTCTGATTGAATTTTTCAACTTTCAAAGTTGTAAACTTTAACTTGAATTCTAGTTTCCATTAGATAAACTATATCAACATTTTTAGTGACCTCTGTGGGGTGCTTTCCTACTAATCATTTTCTTTATAGTATCCTTCTAGGTCATTGGGCATGTAGTCATTTTAAACTTAACACATTTCACATGGAGAAGAAATAAAAAATGGGAATTGCCTAAACAAGAACAAAACAAGGAAAATAAAACAAAAATAAACTAAGGAAATAAAAACTCTTAATGAGTTGTAGACTTATGAGAAAGTAATTATTTGGAGAAACTAACTAAACCTAATAAATACATTGTTTTGGATAGAACTAAAATCTAAAAATCAGGCTTTGAGGTATATCCCATTGACTAGGATAGGCAACTCTTATCCATCGAGCATGGATAGCTAGAATGCATTGGTTCCTTTGCATTGATTTATGATGTATGGACCACGCCATATTGCACCAAACTTTATATGCTTTCCTAGTTTAGATCTTTTAGCATCCCATTTTAGAATTGTGTCTCCTTTATTTAAGCTCCTATCAAATTATATTTTGTTGAAATTTCTTTTTATTTGATCCTGATTCACTTCTAGAATTTGCATTGACTAGTTCCTGACTTATTCTAACTTTATGATTTCTACCAAAAAAACTATCATTTCATAATTTTCAATCAATTCTAACTGATGATTAAGTTATAGATATGGTAACTCTAGTGACACTATAATTCTATCTTCCTTTACATAGACTAACATGAATGGATAATTTCTAATGGCTCTCCTTATGATATTTTTATTGGTATATTCTAGCAAGACATTGACTTGTAGGTAATAATTTGAAGATGTATTTAGGTATACATTATGCCTTACCATCCATTCACTCACCTGAGCACCCACAAAAGCTTTGGCATTGTCTAAGATAATGGCGTAAGGAATACTAAATCTAATGATAATACCATCCATGAATAATAGGATAGATTCTTTTGTGGCACCTTTCAATTCATGTTCTTCATTCCATCTAGTGAAATATGTTAGAAATATTGTCATTGATCTCAAAGGTCTAGCATTGGTGATAAAGGCCCTATAGCATTTAATGATGTTTTTAATATTCATATATTAGATAATGTGTGTTAAAAATTATTTAATATTAATGAATATATTTTTGGTTGTATATAAGTCAAAAAATGGCCCATGGAGAAGTTAAAGAGTCATGGGGTAAATAAAAAAGAGGAATGGCATGCATTTTCTTGTGAAGAGTCATCTTGAGGAATTTCAAGGGTCACCATGTGAAGTCAAAAGAGGGTATGACATATTTTTTCATGAAGGGACACTTTGAGGAATATGAAAAGTCATCAAGATAAATACAAAAGAGGAAAGGATGTATTCTTTTATGAAGGGTCACCATGTGACTTTTTAAATTCAAGGATACGAAAGGTCATACAAGTTTGGAACCATTTTCCATAGGAATTAAAGGGTCAAAAAAGATGAATGCCAAAGGTCATTTGGAAAGGTATAAATAAAGGCTTGAGAATACATTTGTAATATGCAAGAGAGTGCATGGTTTTTTAATTATTTTATATAATAGAAGAGGAGAGAAAATTAGGAGATATTGTAGAGTTCTATCATTTGTTGAGTAAGCAACATTGAGAGATAGTTGTGTTTTATACACAAGAGGGGTTGGTGCTCCTATGGGTTGGTGCTCATAAATATTTATAATAGGTTGGTGCTCCTATGGGTTAGTACTTGTAAATAGTTATTGTTTTGGTGTTTAGCAAAGGGGTTGGTTTTTCTACAAGTTTGTGTTTGTGAACTTTGTAATTTGAGTTGGTGCTCATTCATATACTTGATATTGTTCTATGTGGGTTTTCCCACTCTGAGTTTCCATGTAAAAATTTGGTGTCTCTCTCTGTCTTGTGTGGTGAATGTTTTAGATTAAGGTAAAAACAAGTTTTGAAGGGACTCCGAAACCCTGAAACATAGGAAGAAGGATATAACAATCACGCCCTTAGGTAAAACAAACCTAACACCTACTACTGAGCAGTATCAAAAATAGGTTTTATAGGGACCTGAAACCACAAATCAAGATCATCAAAAGAAAGACCCCAGGTTTTACAGAGACCTGAAAACTCAAGTATGTAAAGAAAAGAAAGAACCAAAATGTTATTATTTCAGTTTTATTGCATATATTGAATTTGTGATTAAGTGGATTAAATAAAATAAATAATATTAAGTAAGAGATATATAATATACTAATTTACCCCCCCCCCTCTCAGTATACTTTGTACTTAACAATTGGTATTACAGCAGGTTCCTTTTGAAAAAGTTTTACAGCTTGAAGGTAGATCAAGGAAAGCACGATGGCTGGATCACATGAAGGTTTTAATACAAATGAGGAACCTTTTTTTGATGGGAAAAATTATGATTTTTGGAGCATAGAGATGAGGACTTATTTGATAGCCCTTGGATTTGACATTTGACAAGCAGTGGTGGAGGAATATAAAGAGCCATAGACACTTGTAACTACTCTGGTGGAAAAGAAGGCAAGTGAAAATAATGCTAAAGATTTAAATGTTATTTTATATGTTTTATGTGAATCCCAATTTGTTAAAGTTATGTAATCTAAATATACACATGAAACTTGGGTAAATCTTGATAATATTTACAAAGGTGATGGAAAGGTTCGCCAAGCTAAGCTTCAAACTTCTAGAAGACATTTTGAGAGTTTGAAGATGGAAGAGGAAGAAAATATAGCAAGTTACCTTTTGTGGGGTGATCAAATAGTTAATCAAATTCAAGGTCGTGGAGAAAAGTTAGAAGAATCAATCATGGTAAAAAAAGTTTTAAGATCTCTACCATTGAAATATGATGTAAAAGTTTCAGCAATTGAAGAGATGAATAATTTAGCCAAGCCACATATGGATGAGCTACATGGTATTCTTACAACATATGAGATGCAGACTGAATAAGGGAAACCCTTAAAAAGAGAAGTTGCTTTCAAAACATCAAAGAAAGAGAAGGCTAAGATTCAAGAATCAAGTGACAATTCTAGCAATGATGAAGATGACAATAGAGCTTTATTCATTTGCAAGATAAAAAAGGGCACAGGTGAATATCAAGGAAAATTACCTTTTAAATATTTTAATTATGAAAAGATTGGACATTTTGTAGATAAGTGCCCAAATAAAGGTAATGGTGACTATGAAGAAGATATGTCTACATACAAGAATAATTTAAAAGGAAAATTCAAGAAGGGATTTGAGAAAAAGAGTTTGTATTCAAAATATCCTAACTCAACTGAAGATAATGGATTCAATGACTTAGAAGAAGAATAGATTATATTGATGTCCATACATAAAGATGCTTCTGCAAGAAATAGTACATATGATCAAGAAGAAGAATATGATGAAGCTGAAGTGAATTTAGAAGGAGAACTCATTTGTGCCTTTGAAGAGTTAAAATCTCTTGAGAAGAAGAATAATATATTGAAGCTCTAGATCGATAAAAATGAAAAGGAGTCAAAGGAAACAATTGAAGATCTAAAAGCATACTTTGAAGAAGCCAAAAAGAATGACAAAGATCTAACGACATAGTTTTGAAAAGTAAGTAAATAATGTGAAAGGTATGTTATTGAAATTACTTGTTTAGAATCATATATTGAGAAAATAAATAAAGCAATCAATGATAGAGCTTCCAATGGTTCAAAATTTGAGAATAACAATAATATGTTGAATAAGAAATTAGAAAGTCAAAGATCAATGTCAGATAAGACAAGTATCAAATTTGAAAAAGAGAAAGAGGAGGCCACTACTTTCATAGAAAAGGTTAACACATAAAAATGAAAAGCTATGTTGAAGCTCTTACAAAAGAGGAAATAAAAAGGGAAGAAGTTAAGAATACAAAGGACATCTCAAACAATAAAGGCTAGAAGGAATAAAGCTACAAAAGGCAATTAGGTAAGAGATATAAAAATAGGTCCTATTTTTATGGTTACTATTTTTATTGTAATGGATATGGTCATAAGAAAATAGAATGTCAAAAAAGGGATAACAATTTCAGAAATAAGGCGAAGGAAACTCATGCAGAGTCAAGAAAAAGTCACAACTCTTTTGCTTCTCTATCAAGCTTTAATGAAGAGGCCATAATATTTTATAAATGAAATAAATTTAAACACATAGCTTGGTACTATAGAAGCATGTTTGAGTTAGTCAAAAAGGACCAGAGTTTCAAGGCTCTTCAGATAGGTTCATGGTAGAAAAAATAACCTAAAAAATCTATGTTGGTTCAGACATCTTTGCATGCAAGAAAGCAAGAAAAGCCATGGTTTATTGATAGTGTATGTTCAAGGCACATGACAAGAGACAAGAGAAATTTCACAAATTTGAAGATCAATGGTGCCATAATAAAATTTAGAGATAATACTACTACCAGAGTTACCAAAAAGGGTACATTAAGTTTGGATAATGGTAGAACTAAAACTAAAAATGTTTTGTATGTAGAAGGTCTTAAACATAATATTTTGAGTGTAAGTCAAATTTGTGATCAGGGGAACACACTAAATTTTTATGTAGAAGGTTGTGAAATTAGGAGAAAAGATTCAAATGTGTTGGTTACAGATGCTCAGAGAATAGGTAATAATTTGTATATGTTATCAAACATCAAAGGTCAAAGATGTTGTTTGAGTCAGATTGAATAAATTTGGATATCTCACAAGAGAATGGGACACATAAATTTTGACAATATTATCAACATCAAAAAGAATCAAGCAATCAAAAATCTTTCAAAGATTACAAAGCCATTCGACACACTTTGTGAACCTTGTCAACATGGGAAGTAGGCTAGAAGGTGGTTCAAAACAAACGAATACTCAACCACTCAAATGTTAGATCTTATTCACACTGATTTATATAGACTTATAAGAACTCAAAGTGAAATATTTCATGTTGTTTATTGATGATTTTTTACATATGACTTGGGTAATGTTTTTAAATAAAAAATTGAAAGCTTTCAAACATTTCAAAGCATTAATTGAGAATGAAACTAGTTTGAAGATTAAGTTCCTAAGATCAAATCAAGGAGGAGAATCCAGGTCAAATTAGTTTATTGATTTTTGTGAAGACCAAGTAATAAAGAGACATTATTCAGTAGCCAGAAATCCATAGCAAAATAGAGTAGTTAAACAAAGAAACAAAATAATTCAAGAGATGATGATGACAATGCTACATAAATCCAAGATATTAGATCAATATTGGAGAGAGAGTTGGTAAAACAATTCATATCTAGAATAGAGCATTATTGAGAGTCAACAGTGACAAGACTCCTTATGAGCTATAAAAAGACAAACTAGATACAGTTGATTAATTTAAAGTTTTTAGTAGTAGATGCTTCATAAAGAGAACTGATGAAAAATTAGATAAGTTTTAATATAGAGAAAATGAAATTATATATCTTGGTTATTCTTGGAAAAATAAATCTTATAAATGTTATAACAAAATAACCAAGAAATAGTTGAAAGTGTAAGTGTCATGATAGAAGAAGATGGAGCACAAAGAATAAGTGATCTAATAAACATTCTTGAAATCATTGAAGAGGAATATTTTGAAGAATTAGATGAAGATGAGAAGAAGGAGAAAAATGATACCAAAACCCCAAATATGCCTAGAGAAATCATAATGAAAGTGATATCATCAAGAACATAAATAAATGAATTCACACTAGAAGAATGATGATAAGTGAATCTGAGAAAGTTAATTTCTCTTTATTATCTAAAATTCAGCCTAGAACTTTTTCAAAAGCTAGACATGATAAGCATTGGGTTAATGCAATGGATGAATAATTAAATCAAATAGAAAATAATGATACTTAGGAATTACTAACTAGACCAAAAGATCACAATGTGATAAGAATATAATGGGTTTATAGAAATAAGTTGAATGAAAATGGAGAAGTAACCAAGAATAAAGCAAAATTAGTATGTAAAGGATATGCTCAGATTGAGTGAATAGATTTTGAAGAAACTTTTGCACCAATGGTAAGGCTAGAGGCTATTAGAATATTTCTTGCATATGCAGTGTTTAAAAATTTCAAAGTATTTTAATGGATCTTAAATTTGCCTTGCTAAATGAGAATCTAGAAGAAGAGGTCTTCATTGAGTAGCTTGAGGGATTTATTCTCTCAAATATTAGTAGCCATGTATGCATATTGAAGAAAGTATTGTATGGATTTAAAAAAGCTCCTAGAGCTTGGTATGTAAGACTTGATAAGAACCTGTAGGATCAAGGTTTCAAGAGAGGATTTATCGACAATAATCTCTACATAAAAATAGAAGGTGAGCATTAATTAATTATTTTGGTATATGTTGATGACATCATTTTTAAAGGAAACATTGAAAAGATGACAAAATAATTTTTTGATAATATGAAAAAAGAATTTGAGATGTTTATGCTTGGAGAATTGTCATTTTTCTTAAGATTATAAATATTTCAGTCAGATAAAGGAATGTGCCAAGAAAATTTTGAAGAAATTTTGATTTGAGGATTGTGCACAGTTGGCACACCAATGAGTATAGGAAATAAGCTGAGCAAGGATGAAGATTCACCTGTTGTAGATCAATCTTTATATAGATCTATGATTGGTAGTCTTTTATATTTAACAACATCAAGGCTAGACATCATACATGTATTAGGTATGGTTGTAAGATATCAGTCAGCTCTAAAAGATAGTCATGTTTAGTTGGTAAAGAGAATATTTAGATATATTAAAGGGACAATGGATTATGGATTGTGGTATCCTACATGTAGAGATTTCACTTGGGTTGTTTATACAGATTTAGATTGGGCAAGTTGCTTGGATGACATAAAGAGTACAAGTGGAGAATCTTTATTCCTCGGTAATAGCTTAGTATCATGGATAAGCAAGAAGAAGAACATGGTATCATTTTCTATAGCTGGAGTAGAATATATTGCATTAGTATTGTGTTTTACTCAAGTGCTTTGGATGAATCAAACTTTGAAAGATATCAAGGTAAAATATGATGAACCTATTTCTAGTTTTTTATGACAACACAAGTGATATTAATATTATAAATAATCTAGTGATGAATTCAAGAACAAAACATATTCCAATTAGATATCACTTCTTGAGAGATCAGGTTGTAGATTAATAGGTTAGGATGGAATATATCAATACTATAGGGCATATTGCAAATATTTTCCCAAAGGCACTACCAAAGACACATATGAGTATCTATGAGAGAAATTGGGAGTAATTTATTTTACTTCCTGCCATTGAGAATCAACATCAGTTGAGGGAGAGATAAGTGTTAGCTCCATGATAGGCCCTTTGTCATTGATGTTAAAGGGGGATAAGAATAGAAATAATTATAGGTACAGGTGTAGAATCAAGTGCAAAAATAGGTACAGGGATCATGTATAAGTTACTATAATAAGGGAGAGTTAATGTATGTTTTTTAGATGGTAGTATGTGTAGGTTGACATGTGCAATATAGGTTTCAGGATGTGCCAATTTCAGTTTGAGGTTGCCATCAATGACAAAAGGGGAGATTGTTGGAAATATTTTCATTGATGTCAAAGGACTAGCATTGGTGATAAAGGCCCCATAATATTTAATGGTGTTTATAATATTCATATTTTTGCTAATGTGTGTTAATATTTATTTAATATTAATGAATATATTTTTGGTTTCATATAAGTCAAAATAGCACCCATGAAGAACTCAAAGAGTCATGGGGTAAGGACAAAAGAGGAATGGGACACATTTTCTCATGAAAAGTCATCTTGAGGAATTACACGAGTCACCATGTAAAGACAAAAGATGGTATGGCACATTTTTCCATGAAGAGACACTTTGAGGAATACAAAAATTCACTAAGATAAAGACAAAAGAGGAAATAACACATTTGTTTATGAAGGGTCACCATGTGAATTTTCAAATGCATGGATATGAAGGGTATGCATGTTTGGCACCATTTTCCATAAGGATTGAAGGGTCATAAGGGGTGAATGCCAAAAGTCATTTGGAAAGCTATAAATAAAGGATTGATAATCCATTTGTAATATGCAAGAGAGTGCATGGTTTTTTAATTATTTTATATAAGAAAAGAGGAGAGAAAAGTAGGAGATATTGTAAAGTTATATCATTTGTTAAGTAAGCAACATTGAGAGATAGTTGTGTTTTATACACAAGAGGGGTTGGTTATTATGTGGGTTGGTTATCACAAATATTTTCAAGAGTTTGGAGCTCCTGTGGGTTGTTGCTCATAAATAGTTGTTGTGTTGGTGCTTAGCAAAGGGGTTGGTGCTCCTAAAACTTGGTGCTTACAAACTTTGTAATTTAAGTTGGTGATCATTCATATATTTAACATTATTCTCTATGGTTTTCCCACTTTGGGTTTCCATGTAAAAATCTACTCTCTCTCTCTCTCTCTCTCTCTCTCTCTCTCTCTCTCTCTCTCTCTCTCTCTCTCTCTCTCTCTCTCTCTCTCTCTCTCTCTCTCTCTCTCTCGTGTGTGGTGTATGTTATTGTTTTAATTTTATTGCATATATTGAATGTGTGATTAAGTGGATTAAAGAAAATAAATTAGATTAAGAGATATATAATATATTGATTCACCCCCTCTCAGTATATTTAGTTTTTATCAAAATAATCAGTTTTTATAAGCACCTATTTATGTCGTGTACTTGATGGTTGACTGATCATGCCAATGAAGTCCAATCCCCATTGGTCGAAGGGCTGGTTACCTTGGATTGGTTGGAGAGGAAGAGATGATAATATGTGTTTACCTATAAATTAGATACACCAATCATAGTTTCATACCCATTTGTGCACATTTTGAATATGTTAGGATAATATTAGCTTGCCCTCATTATTTTGATGGTAGTGATCCTTGTAGATAAACAGATGCCTAATGAGACATTATAAAACTCCTCAAACACCTTGGGAATTTGATCATGCATGATGTAACTAAAAATAACTCCATTAATATATTTCTTAAATAATATCCCATGAACAAGATCATAAGGAATATATTAGATATTGAAGTACCTCTTCTTGAATTGTTGGAGCTCACACAAGTATTCACAAGTATGTAGGGAGATAGTCATGTCATTGATCTAACTATTGAGTATATGTAGGGTGATTGGTTGGAATGCCTACTAAACATATAGTATATAAGATACTGTATCACTAGTATTTATATTAGAAGCAAGTTATTAACATAAGCCCTTGCCTCTTATAAGCTTAGTTATTTTGATGTTCATATCATATTCAATGATTTTTTTGATCAAACCCACTCTTTTCTCATTCATTTCCTGGATCAATATGAACTCTTTCACACTCTAGTGACTAACCATTAGATGAATTTAATTATTTGATATTATTTTCCTAAATTTTTTGATAGTTATTATTACCACATATACTTGCTTGTTAGCAAACCCTACCTTTTCTTGTAATCCTTCAAGTATTGACTAAAAAAGGATATAGGCTACTCTAATTTTTCTTTATTATACTGGGTTAGAATAGATGATACACTACCCTTCCCTCCAAAATCATAGAAAATGAAATAGTTCTCATAGTTGGGATTTAAAAGGGTAGGGGATTGATAAATAGCCTACTTGATGGCTTTAAAACTCTACTTTCCTTCCCTTGTCCAGATGAAACTGACCCCCTTCTTAAGCATGAAAATAAGGGGTTTTCCCATTCAGGAAAAATTTGGAATGAACTTTATTATGAATTTGATCTTCCCTAGGAAACATTGTAATCTCTTTTTATGGCTTGAAAGTGATATTGAAGATATAACACTTACTCTCTATGGGTATATTGCAAGACCTTATTTCGAAATAATGTGTGCTGGTAGTTTCCCTTCATGAACAATGAAAATGAACTTTTTTGGATTGAGGGAAACTTCAAATTTTTTGCACCTTTCAAAAAAAATCCTAAGGTGATCTAGATGATCACCAACATGTTTTAAAAGACATTGATGTCATCTAGGTACACCAAAATCATATCATTTATCAAACCCCTGAAATCCATACTCATGGCCCTTTGGAATGTAGCACTAGTTTTGGTTAGACTGAAAGGCATATTTTTATAGGTATAGGTTCCTCATTTTGTATTGAAAGTGGCCTTGAAATATTTATATTCCTGCACTAGGATTTGGTTATATCTAGAATAACCGTCTAGAATGGAAAATAATTCATATCCTAATAGATTTTGAAGGATTTGCTCCATGGGTAGAAGGGGATAATGATACTTCAAAGATGATTTTTTTAGGTGTCAAAAATATACAAAAATATTCATTTCACCATTATTTTTCTTAACATGGACTAGGTTAGCAATTAGGATGAGTGTTTGATAGGGAAAATGATGTTATCCTCTATCAATTTGGATAACTCACTCTTCATTAAGAGATCTATTTTTGAATTGATTAGTCTCTATTTCTGTCTAATATTATTATTATTATTATTTAGGTCAAGTTATATTGTGTGTTGGGTTAATCTAAGGTCTAAACCCCTTAGATATTTATAACTCCAATCAAATTTATCATCAAATTTTTGACACAATCCAATAAAATCTTGATTTTTGGAAGTATTGCATCCTTTCTGATCTTCAATGCTTTACCTCATGAGATGAATACTAACTTGTACTCTTTTTCCTTGATCATGGGATTTTTCTTATCACTCTTTAGCTGATCATCAAACCTAAAGATACATTCCATACCAACAAGATCCATAAGTAACTTGTTTGTCTTCAATTGAATGATTTGATCCCCATATTATTCTAAGAGTCTTGATTAGTTTTTGTTTAAGAATTTAGCCTCATCTCATAGAAAATTAACAATTTGTTGATCACTATCAAAAACTTGCTAATTGGTTTCATTGTCAGGAATATATGGTCTCATTATTAGTTTTACATGCTAGATGTTGTCCTTCTTAATCTATTTAGGTAGGTTATATTGAGAACCCACTAAGGCCATACAATCAACATCCTTATTTTATGCTCTTATTATTGCTTGATATTTTAGAGAGATAAAATATTTCAACATTTCCCAAACCCTATGCTTTTAAGATCTTAGCAAGTTATTCTTTGTCATGATTTTTTATCTTACTTGGTGAATGATTAATTCACTATCACCAAACATTTGTATTAAATATATTCCCCTTTCTTTGGCCATTTGGAGACCTCAAATCAGTGTTTCATATTTATCCACATTATTAATGTTGATGAACTAAAGTTTGAAAGAATAGAAATAACTTTTCTTTTGGGGAGAGATCAAAACAATACATGCACTTGTACCATTCCTGCTTCTTGAGCCATTGAAGAATAGTTAACACATTCCCTTAAGATTTTAAACTAATTTCACAAGGTGTAGGGTGATTTCATAATTTTAATGAATTTATTATGTACCCAACCCTATTTACTTGACATAATTATAAGGATTAAATTGGAGAGTTGTTCCCCATTCATCCAAATAAGTGTCTATGACTTTTTCCATGGATGTTTCAACCTCATCGTCAAGTTTAATGTGGTCTTTACAAATTGGCTTAGCTCTTAGTGTCACTCTAGTCCCATATCTTTTGTTGAGAAAGATATGGGACCAATCAATAGATAAGTACCCTCTTATTTTTTCAGTGAAGTCTCAAGAAAGGTAGATAGAAAAATAAGGGGGTAATTCAATAATTGAGATATCCTAGGATATGAATAAGCTTGGACATGCATGGATGGTAAGGTTTTAACCTTTTATAATCCAAAATGTTTAGAAAATAATCGGAATCAATTAAATCATGCCTTTTGTGACAAGCATGTATTTAATACCAAGAAAATCAACTATTTTTTGGGTATAATAGAATTGTTATCCACAGAGTCTACCATGTAGTTACGTACAAGAGTTTTTCCAACTATGAATGAAAGGTAAAAAGGGGAAGGATTACCATTGTTACTTGATTTTGTGTCCATTTGAGGATAAGTTAACCATAGCAATGGGTCCATTAGTTGAGCTTTATCTATTATTTGGAAAAAATTTAGATCTTTTTAAAGCAAGTCCTTCTGTGTTGGAATAGAAAACGCTTCCCACATGGTGACATTCAAGTTAGTCTTCTTCATTTTTTATAAAATACTAAAAATAATGGTACCAACCTTTGTTGGTGCCTTTTTGGGAGTGTAGTCATAAATAATGTCAAAATTGGTAGCTTGAGGTGTGGCTTGTGACACCCAACCCATAGGTCCGTCTGGTATGCTCTCATTACCCTTATAGACACCTTTTTTACCTACTACCATTCATCCATAGAATTTTAGAACTTCATTATAGCTTAGATAGACCCATTTTTCCATGATTATTCCATCCCCCTAGGTCTTGAGCCCGTAGGATAAGAGAACTAGGGTTGGACTATAGTGATTGAACTTAGGGTGTCTCATTTATAATGCTCTTGTCTAATCACATTTTGAGCCCAAGTGACCATTTTTTCCTAGTTCATCTTCTTCATTATGTCAGCCTAGAACAAATGTATTTAACCCATGACCAATACATCTCTATAAAATCACATTCAAAGTTAATTTAGAAGGTTGTTGGCCATTATTTTAAAAATCAAGAAAGAATACAAGAAAATCCATTGAAACAAACTTCCCTATTCTTTACATACATCCAACCAATACAACCAAAAACTCATTCAAACCCTCACACCAATCCCTAGCCACCTCAAGCACACCCATTTTATCTTTTCTACATCCACATAACACTATTGCAAAAAACACCGAAAGTGGGAGAACTACATATGGCTTGATCCATATTCAGAGTATTTGTATGTAGGTAGTGTGCCCACACAAGGGGTGTGGATACACATTTAGTGCATTTTAGACACACTAGCCTCTATTTCTCATGTTTTATTCAAGCATAATGAAGGTCTAGGGTGGGAGATTAAATCATCTCTACAAGGATCTATATCAAAATTCAAGGTTCAAAATTTCAAAGGTATACTAATATAGGGATAGTAGACAAAACCCAAAACACTTAAATCTTTAAGACTAGTTTGGACAATAGTGGTAAGACTTGGACTATAGTATCAGACTACAAAGCACCCTATTTTTAGACCTCCTGTCCTTTCATGAAATGAAATCCACATCAAGATTCATGATAATGTCTCAGTCTTACATAGTCGATATCAACCTATATCTCAGTTGTATTAGCCTAATATTAAGATAAGTTACATTTCTCCTCTTTCATTACTATGTTTAGAAATTTACGAAAGTCAAATATACAAATTAGTAACATATTTATTACAATATTATTTACTGATTTAGTCAACTTAGACCTCTAACTAAATTAGGAATAATACTCCAATATTCTCAAAACTATTAAAACATCTAGTGAACCCAACTTAATTCATTTGCACATAAAAACCCTAAAAACCCTAGGGTAAATTCCTTGTTGATTTTTACAATATTTTTATGTTTTTTTACTTGCATATTTAAATTATAAAATAAATTTAATTTTTAAAATTCCAAAATAGTTATATATATATTTCCAAACCCTGGTTGCATACACTAGGTCCCTTTAAATCAAGAGTTTTTTCAATATTTTTTTAATTTTTTACTCCATCTTTAAATGAAAAATTCACATTTTATTTTAAAATTCCTTATATATATATATATATATTCAAAATCCTAGTTGCATATACCAAGTCCCATTGCTTTTGAGGTATCACCTTACATGTTTGTGAGCTTCATATCCTTTTTGTGCATATTCCAATTCCTTATTTAGATTATATTTTTTAATATTTTATACCATTATTAAATTTGTTTTCCTTATGCCACCTAAGCTCTTTGAATCTCTTCCTTTGAGATGAAGTGTAAGACTTAGTGGGAACCCTGCTAAATTCACCCAAATTCCTTTAACCTGACCATATACCATGGATAAATAACTAGCTCAAGTTCATACTATAGATCCTACACATCCAGATTACACCAATTTCTTTTAGGATATTTTTTTTAATGATTAGTATGAGAATAAAAATGATGATATAAACATCGATGTTCATGACCTACCAAATCAGACTCTTGATCCACTTCCACCTATTATTGATAATGAAGTTGTCCTCAACAAGGATTTAATCCTACAAAGTTTTCAAGAAAGACTCAAAAAAAAACCACAAGATCATACTCTTATTGTACAATCTATCATGGAAATTAAAAAGGCTAAACAAGTTGAATCTTCCATTCCTTTAGATGAACTAGTTGTAAATGACACTACGGGGGGAAACTATGTCTCAACAACCCCGTATAGCATCCCAACCTTCCTATGAGGCACCACCAATTATGTCTAGTACATCTTTGTCTCCTCATGCGATAGCCCTTGTATTAGAGATAAAATCTCTTCAATCAAAGGTGATACATCTTGAGCAAGGTACCTCTAGACCTATAAAGGCCTTGGATTCTTTTAGTCTACTTCATACACCATTGACATGTCATATTTATTATACACCCTTTCCACCATGTTTTTTTCAAATGAAAATCACTTTATATGATGAGAAGGGTGATATAGAGACACACTTGAGAGATTTTCACACAGCATGTTGGGACTATGTGCCAAATAACTCACTACTAACCAATTTATTCCATAGAGTCTAAAGGATTATGCTTTACGATGGTTCTATAGTCTACAAAACATTTCAATCAATTAATTCAATCCTTTGGCTGACATGTTTCTATCTCATTTTAACATTAAAATTAGTGATAAGGTTTCCTATTCCAAAGTTGCATAATAGACACAAAGGTCAAATGAACATCTCATAGATTATGTTCTTCAATATAAGACTATCTTGGCTAAGATGAATAGTCCCATGGTTGATCAAGAGTTACAAGATCTATTGGAATAAATTATTCTACCAGCTTTACATGAATAAATAATATTCAAAATATTCTTTTCCTTCAATGAGTTATGTCATACATTAAAGGAAAGGTAAGTTAAACAAGTTTCAATGGGCAAACTCAAGTACACAAGTATATCAAAACAAAAAACAAGAGTAATAATAAATTCCAATAAAAAGTAAAGGTCAATGATAACAAAATTCAAAATCAACCTACAGTTAATGTGGATTTAGAAACCCCTCAGTGAGTGGTTTTATCATCACCTCTTCGGTGAACTTTTACCAATTTACCAGTATCTCTAGCCAGAGTTTTACAGAAACTATTGAAATGTAATATCATATGTCTCCCTCTTATTTAGGAAGTTGATCCAATTAATCCTCTTCCATGGGGATATGATCATAATGTATTTTGTGATTTTCATAGGGCACTAGGCCACATAAAAAATAAATGCATTGATTTGAAACACAAGATACAAGACTTGATAAATGGCATTGTTATTATTCTTGACACTCCAGTTAAGCATCCTCAAGCAAAGCAAACATAAGATAAAGATTTGAAAATATTCTCAGATCCTTTCCCACAAAATTATAAACAAGACACATGGGATACATTAGGTGTTCACTACACATATCATACACATCCTCCACAAGCTATATATCAGGGTCTTTCAGTTGAGACACATCCTTTAAAGAACATAATTGGTATGTATAATTCCAGAGTTCTAGCTAGAATTTTTATCTCCTTCTCAGAGTAGGAGATAGTAAAATATGATTTAGATTACCATGCACTCTTTAATAGAGCCTACATTCATCATCATCCTATTCATAGTGTTCTAATAGACAATAGATCTAGTGTAAACATGTGCACTATGACATTACTATAGTATTTGGGATATTAAGAGTAGGATATTACCCTGATGGACATAGTTATTAGTGGATTCAGTGGGCACATATACATTTTATTGGGTGAGATTGCACTTCCTCTACAAGTTTTTCCAACACCTGTGGCTACACCATTTACTATTGTTCTTAGTGCAGGAGTTTACAATATGTTACTTGGTTAACCATGGATTCAAAAACTTTGAGCAGTACCTTCTATAATTCATAGATGTATGAAATTCATTCACATTAATTGGATTGTTAGCTTTTGTAGAGTTCCATATGAGTTATCACTCCCCACTTAAAATCCATATTCTACTTTGAAATCACTATTTTTAGCTTCTCCACTAGTTATAGTTCGCCCTCTAGTTCAGATTCAAACCTAGACGAGGCCTTCCTCACAAACATAGAGAGTTCATACACCTCTATAAAGACCTCTTTTAGAGAAGTCATAGTGTCAGGACTCTAGATAGTTACTAGCTATAGTGTTCACACCCAAGGCATTATTATTGAGGTCTCATGCCTATACTCATAAAACACATGTTTAGAGAGATTCTCCTAGTACCAAATGGGTCCCTAAGAGCCCTATAGTTGCATCCACTTTTTAAAGTTACAGAGGGACCCCATAGTTGGTTTTCACTATAGATATTTTAGAGTATTTAAAACATACATAAATTTTAAAGCCACAATCTAAACCCTTCCATCATGTTTCATGATCATGCATGATCCCTATCATTGATACAAGACACCATGATAGAGAGTCTCCCATGAGACTCATTGGTTAGTATCATATCTCCTCACCCTTACTTTTACATAGTTTATTTTTGATTAATTGTACATAGTTCAAAATATCAAAAATCCAAAAACATTCAAATATGTCAAAAATCCAAAAACATTCAAATATGTCAAAAATACAAAAAACAATAATTTTTTTCAAAAACACTAAAAATATTTCAATTGTATGCATTATCCATGCTTTAAGTTTCTACTACCATATTAGACTTACACTTTTTTGTTCTATGCTATTGTTTGTCGATTTATCTACATTACAATACTTCACTTGATCTTCTTAAAGTGTGTGTAATGACATATAGATCTTTGATTGCTTCACTCTACCCATTGAGGAGGCATCCTAATTATAAATTTGAGATATATATCTATATATTTACCCATTGGGGCATCTTTTACATGGCTACACCATCGAGGTTATGTCATTTGTACACTACACACTATAATTATCATGTTGATGTACATTACTTACTAGCTTATATAGATTATTCTATCGACACTCACTAGTATATAGCACTTATGTATTTCATAGCATATACCTATTCTTTTATTCCATGTATTACATACTTTCACTTCTTAATTTAATTAGTTAGATGCGATTATGCTTCTAGTATATTACATGCTTTCCTTTCTTGATTGGCATAGCTAGATGTGATTGCATTTCCCAGTTCCTATTGCTTCTATTCTTGTTTGTGCCTTACGACATTTTATAATGTCTTTTGCCTATACACTCCTATGTGTTTGTGGCCCTCGTGCCAATGTTACTTCTTTTCAATTATGTGTGTATGTGGAATTTGAACATGCCTTATATGTTTTCTTTTTGGTTTGAATAACATGTGCCCATGTCCCTTTTTTTCTTGGCCCCTTGGCCACTCTTGTATGCTTCTTGATTCTTACCTTGTGTGCTTGTCTACTTATTGATTTTCCATTGTTTGCAATACCATGATCCACATCATGCATTATCCTGATTTCTTGGATGCCATGATGGCTATCATGCTCTATCCTTCCTTGAAAACTAGCAACTAACATTTCTAGTTTTAATTCAGTATACTGCACATGTTATTACATTGTAATATCTATCTAGGCATACCCCTATTG
Organism: Torreya grandis; assembly: GCA_037957365.1. Taxonomy (NCBI): domain Eukaryota; kingdom Viridiplantae; phylum Streptophyta; class Pinopsida; order Cupressales; family Taxaceae; genus Torreya; species Torreya grandis. The sequence continues at coordinate 2,094,264 of JARHVA010001703.1, forward strand.
ATCTAACAATATCCAATACAAATTATGCTATATCTTGACACATATTTTTTATTATCATTTATATAACATGTATTTCATAACATAATACACTTGTAGGGTTATTTATTCTGAGGGTAGTCATTATAGGGTCTTCATTCCTACCCTCAGAAGAGGGGGTAATAAATATGGGTTTTATCATAGAGATTAGAGATGCTATTGGTCAAAAAATTAGTTTTTAGAACACTCAGAATAGCAATCAGAGGTCAAATTAGGTAGAATAGACCAAAAAATGGTGATGATTATAGAACAACCATCAGTTTTAGAAAAGCAATATCACCAGACATAGATAATAACACCGAATAATAGGGTGTTTTATTTTTGGTGATCCTATCCATACAACAATAAAGCTAGACTTTAGTCAACTCAACTATAGCTTTGTCACGTACATATCAGTTCAAATTTAATAGTTTCAGTACAAATTTTCTCTGAGAATCCAGATATAGGAGGCATCATGTGTGGCATGATGGATCTTGATTCCATTTTTAAATAGGGTAGTTGGTATAACTTCCAAATCAGAATCCATGTTACAAACACCAGTGATTGCGAGTAATGTGCATGTCACATTATTCTTATTTTATCTCTATGTTTAATATATTACCTAAACATTCTTAGCGTTTGCATGACTTATTCAATTTTCAAGTGGTTGGCATCATTTTGGAGTGGCTTTCATACAAGCCAAACTTCCACATTCCCTAGTGGCTTCCACATAAGCCTATTTTCTAGTTTTGGAGTGGATTTCATACAAGCCTAATCTCCTTCTTTCATATTAGCCAAGATCGACCTAGTTTTCAGCACACATTTAGCTATTCACACCACATTGTCATATTTTAGATTATTCATGGGCTTCAAGATCCATCTCATATGAGACACATTCATACTGATATCAGTTCATAGCTTTACTTAGTGGGTAATGATGGAGCCAAAGGTCTAACTACCCTTTATATTCTTGAGCCACCTACTCAGATGGATTGGACACATATTCCAAACATTGATTAACACATGCATGATCACACAACTTCACTTAGTGGGTGATGATGGAGCCAAAGGGCCAGCCTTTGCATTATTGAGCCACTCTCAAGGAATTCAGCACATAGATTCATTCATGATATTACTCTTATTATAGCACATACCCAACACTGTCTAGCATCACTCAACATCATAATAGGTTTTGTATTAGTTCACGTACATGGTGAGGTGTATTCATTCCTTTCTCTTCCTCTCTCTCTTACCCAAATTTTATAAATTCTTATTTTAGATATAATGTATCTAGGAAGAACTAATATACTCTTTATTTTTCTTTTATAGATTTAAGCTTCATGACGTGATCTCTCTATCCACACCTATCATCACACAACTTCATGAACTTCACCCTTGTATGTAATTTTAGGTACAGTTTCTACTTTTCCTTTATCATAGTATTTTGGTTTGCTTCACCACTAGAATACAGGGGAGGCAAATGTAGTCATATAAAATGTCAAAATTGGTAGCTTGAGTGTGGCATATGACACCCAACCCATTGGTCCCTCTTGTATGACCTTATGACCCTTTTAGACACCTTTTTACCTATTCCCAATCATCTTTAGACTTTCAAAACCTCATTCCATCTTAGATAGACCCCTTTTTCCATGCTTATTCCATCCTAGAGGTCTCAAGCCTATAGAATATGAGCACTGGGTTGGACTATAGTGCTAGACCCTAGGGTGTCTTATTTTCAATGTTCCTATCCAATCACATTTTGAGCCTAGGTGACCATTTTATCTTGATTCCTCTTCTTCATTATGTCAGCCTAAAATGAATGAATTTAACCCATGAATAATAGATCTCTATAAAAACCCATTTAAAGTTCATTTAGAAGGTTGTTAGCAATTATTTCAAAAATCAAGCAAGAATACAAGAAAAACCATTAAGGAAAAATTCTCTATTCTCTGCATTGAAACAACCAATATAACCATAAGCTCATTCCAACCCTCACACCAATCCCTAGCCACCTCAATCATGCCCAATTTAGTAATTTTGCATCCACATAACACTATTGTACGAAGCACATCAAGTGGTAGAACTGCATATGGCTTGATCCCTCTTCATAGTATTGGTACGTAGGCAGTGTGCCCACATAAGGGGTATGGATACATGTTCATTACATCTTACACACACTAATGCCCCTCTTTCTCAAGTTTTAATCAAGCATACTGAAGGTCTAAGGTCAGATATTGAATCATCTCTATAAGGATCTCTGTCGACATTCAAGGTTCAAATTTTCATAGGTGACCTAATATAGGGACAATAGAAAAAACCCCAAAAACTTGGATCTTTGTGACCAGTTTGGATAATATCGATAGGACCTAGACTATAGTACCAAACCCTAATGTGTCCTATTTTTAATGGTCATATCCTTTCACTGAATGAAAGATAGATCTAAATTCACAATAGTGTCCTAGTCCTGTATAGTTGGTATCAACTTCTATCTTAGCCATATAATCCCAATTTTAAAATAAGTTACATTTTTCCTCTTTCATTAGTATATTTAAAAAGATACAAAAGTCATATAAATTATACAAATCAGTACCCTATTTATTTTAATATTATTTAATGATTTAGTCAACTAAGACCTTTAACTAAATTAGGAATAATACTCAAATATTACAACCATTTTTAAAATAGGGAGCTATATCTTTTTTGTGAGATTTAATGTCATCAATTTTGATTTTGGCTAGCCTATCAACATATTGGGTGGTCTCTAAACTATTTTACCTTTTGCAACCTCTTATAAAAATTTAGAAGTTGTAGCCTAGTCAACCCTAGGGGTTTGATCACTTTATATTTCCCTCTTCTTAAAGCATGTATTTGATACCACTAAACTACCACCATTGGTTAGTGGTTCCTCCTAATTCACACCACAAAAATCCTTCTCTTTCTAGTCCAAAAGAGTGGTCTCATTTTGAGTAGGCACTTGTGCATCTTCTTAATGGGAAGTAACTTCTTCTTACTTCCCTTTAGGGTTTGATATGTTTTGTACCATCAAGGCTTAGCTGATGACACCATTAGGACAAGAAGTCTAATTATGCTATTGATCAAAAGGATAACACCAATTTTATTATTGAGCCAAGTTATTATGAATAAGTATGATGGGTTGAAAATTACTTGGTGTAGGTAGAGAAAGGATATTTGGAGGCTTTGTTGGCATGGTTTGACTTTGGGGTTATGAGTTGCCTTGGTATGGATACCTATTGGGTTGGTATGTTTGATTAGATTATTTATAAGTCTGATAATTTATGGATTAATTTATTTTCATAGATACCAACTCATTCCCAAAGATTTTAATTAGTTACTTAACCTCATATAAATCATCATAAGTGGTAAGAGACAAAGTTGGTACATTGATGGTGATGGGAATTAGGGATATAATGGGTTACATAAGAGGTAACTCTAGAAATGATGACATCAAAGGCCAAGTGGAAATTTTTCCAATTTGAATGAGGCATTTTTATACTCTTATTGTTATGTCATAAGCATTGGGGAGCATGGTGCCACCCATTGATTGATTCATAAAAACTATATCACTATTTAAGGCTCTTCAGTAATATAAAACATTATTTGGGGTTGGCTTGAAAAACACTAGGATTTTATTCCATGTCTTTCGAAAGTAGAAATTAAAATCACTAATGAAATCATGAAGATCTCATTTAATAATGGTTAGTTATTCAACTACTGAGAGGTGGTCACTCTTATCCTCAAACTGTGTGGATAGGCCAAACCCTAGATCATCCTAAACATGAATGGAATTAGGAAGCTTATTTATATACCACTATAAGGCTTTACCCTTAAAATAGGAGGAAAAAAATCTGATAGCAAACTTTCTTTTTACTATGTTATGAACTAAAAAAATGTTATCAATATCATGTATATGTTTAATGGGAGTAGTAGAAGTTTCACTAGTAAAATATGAAAGGATTTTTAGATCCGAGGTAGGTATATCATCATACTGGGCCAACATAAGTGGTATGCCTCCATTGAATTCTAATTTCTCAATACCATTATTTGAGGTATGAAAGAACTATGGGTATTTTTGGGAGATGCAAAAAAAATTTAGGATTTATTCTAGTATAAATTACAATTGATCTTGATTTATTTTTATATGTAAATGATATTTATTGTAAGTCAATACTCTTGCCTTTAGTAGATGATCGTGTCTATACCTTTAGCATATTTAAACTTGGATTTCTTGAATTTGTAAGCCAACAGAGTCACCAGGTGCTCTTGAAATCTGTACAAAACCTTCAAAATGATTGTTGAGGATAGAACCAATCTCTTAGATATGATTTTTGGGTCCCGGTGGGCATGAAAAGATTATTATCAATTATATTTTGCACACATTTGTGTGTATAGTGTTATGAGTAGCATGAGTTGCACTACATGATCCCTTGCAATCTGTAGAACCTTACAAAATTGAGATGAACCTCAAGAGAAGGTTGAATTCCTTTCAATAATCTTAGTGCAACTGATTTATGACTAATTCACATCACACGACTACTTCTTAGTGATATTTGTCCTAATTAGGGTTTGAATTGTGAGGAAAAGAGTTTTAGAATGAATTAAAAACTAGAAAATGGTGACTAAACCAAATAGTATAGTGGAAATCAATTCTTTCTTTATTTGAACATAGTTAAATTTTAATATATTGAGTTTATTAAAGCACAATCTTGTATAAATATGAGATCAAAGGTAATATTTAATATTTATCAAATAAGAAATATATTTCTTTATTTTTCATCAATAAGATTTCAAAAGGGTAGAAATAATACGACAAATGAGTTTATATGATTAAATTAAGAATCAGAGCATTCAAAAACTTAATAAATAGCCATACATACACAAAGATCACTCAATACAAGGAAGGAAAAATTCACTCTATTATCTTTCTCTAGGTTATAGTATGTAGATTAATTCTTCCAAGGCTGAACAATTTATCTAACAACAAAAAGATAGATAGGATATATAGGGAACCCTTATTCATACAAAAATGACTCCCTTGAGAGAGAGGAAGTTAATAAAACATTACACTGAGTTACAGAGAAATAAAATCTAGGAAACTTCATGTAAATGTCTTTGTTTTCAACTTGAAATGGCATCCTTAGTGGAATAGATGGTGGAAAAGAAATATGCAACTGCTGGATGCATCAACAAGTGTTGGAAGAAGAGAGAAATCCTTTAGAATCTTCTAGTTGTAACATTTCTTCTTTGAGATCTACTACTATTAACTCTCCAAAAAAATTAGGTGCCAAAATGAACCATTACTTTCATAACCTAATTTTAAAACCTAATTTTTAATTTGAAGTGAATACTTTCACAAATTTTATGTCATTCAACATGACAAAAAGGAAATTGAAAATTATGACATGATTTTTTACGACTAAAGAAACTCAAACTTGTCAAAAGAAAAAGTTTGAATTACAACATTCACTTTTTAAACTTAAAGCCTAACAAAAAGATAATTTTAAATTATGAATAGTTCTCTCTCAACTTAAAGACCAACAAAAATATAATTGGAAATTACAAACAATTCTTTCTCAACATAAAGATAAGAGTTGTCATAATGATAGTTGTAATTTGAAACTTGAAACTTTACAATGTATCTTGGAAAAAGTAGTTTACAAAATGTATATTATACCTAACTAAAATATTAATCCATAGCCATGACTTTTGAAGATTTATTGTCCTTTTTTTCTTGTATCTCTTTGATATAAGCATTGATGTTACTGAATATCTCTTATAGGTGCTATTTGTTAGGACCAAGTGTCTAAAGGTTATTGATCTCACATTCTGTTATTACTTTAGATAGTTCCTTGGATGTAGCTCTATAGACTTGAGTATCTTTTCCCATTTGATCCAAGGTATTATGATACTTGATGAATCCATGGCTGGAACTCAAGTTGAAAGTTATATCCTATGTTGATTTTCTCTTAACTACCCCTTTAAATTTATCTTGGACCTTTTGAATAGGAAAGAGTTGATCTTGTTGATTTGTTGCTTCACACAAGAATCTACCAAGTAAATCTTCAATGTCATAAATTGTATCTTTGGCCTTGTAACATGTACTTTTGTCCCTATTAATACTCTTAGTGAGTATCCTAATTCTAGAATTGGTTGCCTTATCTAGATATTCATGTTATTTAGAATTCTTTAGTATGTTTTTTGAAATGAGGGTGTCAATCTCAATTGGGTCAATAGCCTACAATTTTAGAGATTATAGGTTCAACCATTCAACCTCTTCTTCATATTTTATTGTCTTTGCCTTCAGATGAGCATGATCATTATTTATAGTCTTATAATAGTCCATTTCCAGCTCTATTACTCTATTTCATTTTGTTATTAATTGATCAGCCTAATATTTCATAGCCCTTCCCAAATGCCAATCTATGTCATTGCCTCAAATGTTTCTTTGTCAGGGAACTAAGCAAGAGATTGAGTTGGATAGGATGTTGGCTCTATGAATTTTCTCAAGGTAGTTGGAAAATGTTCAAATGTGTTCTTTAGTTCATCTTTAGTGACTTTGTCATTATCTATTTTCTTAAAAAGAGAGCTTATACCTGACAGAACATCATGCTTCAGTATTTCTCTTGTTGGATGACCTAGGTACACTTTAGATATCTAATAATCCCCCAGCACTAAATCTTCCTTTTGTTTGTTTGCTGGGGGAACTTATATCTCTACATATCTTTCCCCTACTACATCATATGATATTCTAGAGATGGTCTTGGGGCCTATCTTTGGTTGTTTGGATGCCTCTAATACACCAAAATCTAGAGTGCTGAGAGACACCATTTATTTACTTTTCTTTCTTACTAATTATGATAGACAACTTGGAGTAGCAACTTGTGAGTCTTGTGTTACTCTAATTGGTACTACCATTTTTAAATCTATAGGTAAAGATGCTACACTAATGGATATTATGATAAATGTTATATCTATCATTGATATTTTTATTAATCCTTAGTTGATGATTTGGCTCTCTTCCTCATTTGTGGGTTGAGTAGCCATAGTTGTATTAGTAAGTCCCTCTATTTTCAAATTATTTCTGGGGGCTTGGGTTACCATGAGAATGGATAAAATGCATACTTAAATGGGTGAAGTGGATGTAGATGTGCTTAATAGGGGTGAGGAATCTGGAAGTGACATAGGTGGAAAGGTAGGAACATATGGTTAGAATAGGGGAACCTATGTAAGGGTGAAATTCGAGACAAAAAATGAATCAATCAATGTAGTGAAAACACTCAGAGTATATGAAATGCTCATTATGATGGGAGATGAAAATGAATTTGTATATATCCCAGTGGTAGGTATGCCTAGTGGGATTGAATTTAGAATGACTGAATCCATAGCCATGTACTACTAGGTGGTATTAATGATTAATAGAGTGGTAGTGGCTATTAGGGATGAGGTGGAAGTGATTGAAGAAGAGGGAGGATAAGGTGGAGTTGGAGTATCCAACTGTGTTGATTGGATTATTTCCAAGTGAGACACTTACATAGGTGGGTCAAATAAAGGTGTAATTACTTATACTAGTGAGATGGTAGAAGCAGGAGGTATAAGTACTTGTGTTAACTATGCAATGTTTACAACAGGATGGATTACTATGGTTAGTTGAAAAATAGAGAGAGGAAGAGGGACTACTTGTGTTGATTGAGTAGTAAATGTGTCCTCCATACAAAGTGATAGTGGTTGATCGATTGGTTGGGCTACTAGCTTTTGACTGCTAGAGGAAGCCATTTTTACCTTCTACTTCTAATTTTGATTATGTGATATAACTAACCGTATTGATTAATATATTTAGGTTGCATTACAGAAACCCTCTACTACTATATCCACTACATTGTTATCCTTCACTTATATCAACATGTCTATAATACTTAGGGTCTCTTTGGCTGTTAACATGTCTATAATACTTAGGGTCTCTTTATTTAGTTTTGATTGTCATAGTACACCCTATCTACTAGATGTTCATCATATTTAAAATCTTCAGGGATTGGTTCCATGTTAGGTGTTTATTTGTTCAATGGTCATCCTATAATAATCTCTTAACCTAACTCCCTCTTCATCTTACATATCTTCCTAGTGATCTTCATAGAATGGAATGTGGGAATATGTGGCACCCACTATACTGATGACATATCCAGTCACATCATAGAAGGTCCTTACATCAAGCACTCTTAAGGTAATTTGAGTCATTTGTACATCTGCACATTTGGGTTTTTATAGGGAAAGGTAGGTGTATCTCCCTATACTGATAGGCAATTGGACCCTTCCCTTATGCATGTTTGATAATTTTTTTTGGGTTTCCACAAGTTGCCTCACAAGTTGTATTAGGGCCCATTTTTCAATTACATACCTTGGAAGGATGTAGGGAGAATCACTAAAAATGCCCACTCCAATATATGAATATGTTGGGAACTAAATGAAAAATGACCTCCACTTGGCAATTTATATAGTTATAGCATCATAAAATCTTCTCCTTCCTAGTTATTTCTAACACAAGATTATGATGCAATATAAAAAAACATCATTGACCCTTTTGAATTATTGTTTTCTTACCTCAAAGGTGAGGTTAGGGTAGTATTTAAAAACCTTTTTGATTTGATCAGGCACTATGTTTAATCCTAGGAATTCCCTCCCTTTTGATAATATATAGACAAGGTATGATGTCATATAAAACTTACCTATAATTTAGACCTCCATCAACTATTTGTGAATGGAGTTGGAAACTAAGTAGGCTTAGTGGATATATTATTTGGTATGATGGATTACCTAGATATACTGGTACATCCAATCCTAATAATTTTTGGAACTTGGGTCCCTTGTAACTCTATGAAAGAGTATACCAATGTCTTCTACTTCATCCTTGAAGTATATCCTAGCCAAGGTCCTAGGCATCCTTGTGGTGATAGGTCTAGGGGTTTTTAGCCATTATTTGTTTAACAACCATAGATAGGATATATTATTATCTCGATGGAACATTTTGGAGGAGCCAAGGGTTATATCTAGATAGATTTCATATTCTATAAATAAGAACATGATATCAATGAAATAAGGGTCCAAATTTAGAATCTTCTCTCTTTCTTCATTCACTACTTCCCTCTTTTTAGCATCATAGTGTTTTTCTATGATAAACACAAGCTTTATGATTTTTACTAAGAGTGGTAAGGTTACAAACTTGGGCAAACCACTGTCATAGATTATCTAAATCCAATCATTCTTGAATTCTACATTTACTCTATTCCAAAAATTTGCTAGGTCTGTGTGACCTAGATTTGTGTTAGTGACCTTCTTATTTTTTAAATCTAGGATCTCTAGGTCCATTTGAATTAAGCTTCATATTCTTTCCAAACATGTAACCTATAAAATTGGCATGGGAAAACCAACTACAGATTTGGATGGGATTTAGACATGATATTACAGGTTCTTTCGCTTTGAATTTCATGGTGTTTTGACTTGTAATTGCAATTAGAAAATATGACAAAGATATAATATGTAATTGTGGTTAGAAAGTTTGGTAGAAATTTTTGATGAGGTTTTGAGTTGAAATTTGTACTTGCAAAGCCTGATGAAATGTTTGGTAGGAAAATTGGTCTATAGAGGCAAGTCAGACTTCTTATAAGAACTTAGAGTGGTTAGAACAAGGGAAATCTCTATCAGGGTTTCATATGTGTTTTTACAACTAGATTTTTTGTAGGGATTGATTTTTAAAAATCAGGAAGGATATCCACCATAATTTGCATAAGGGATTTATGGGGAATATTACAAATTTTATAGTTTTATACAAAAACCCTAAAAACCCTATATATGGTAAATGATTGGATGAATTTTAACAAAGCTTATACAATTATAGGCAAGAAACTATAAAATGTGAGAAAATATGGAAAAATGATGATAAATCCAAGATGAAAACCTAAATTTTTGTGTAAGAACCAAGTGCTTAGTTGAGAAGAAATAATGATAGTGATTTGAAGGAAAATGAAAATGACCTAGAGAAATACCATTTCTTGCATACATAGGGGATGGCAATGGAGGATTTGATTCATGGTTTTGGTGTTGTTTGGTGAATATGGTCTGCATCATAGACTTTATTGGCACTTAGATCTCTAACTTCGATTTGTAATTATGATAATGATGGTAAAAAACCTAATTTTATATTAATAATCATGTAATAAATGCCAACCAGAGTGGTGGATAAATAAACGATGGGTAAGTGGGGTTTAAGAGTCATAGTGAAATTATGAAAGATTTAGAATTACATTTTGCATTTTGATCTTCGCTTTCCACCAGGTGAATTTTTGGAGGTAGGAAAAACCATTGTAGTGGGTATTATAACTCTGGTTGCACTTTGTAATTTTGTAAAGTTGCAAAGTGTAGTGGAAGTTTTGATTCCCATTAGGTAGGGAGGAAAGGTGGAATGTAGAGATTGATTTGCACTTTGAAACATTGTAAAGTTTAAAAGTGTAACCAAACTTTTGGTTTACATGGGGTAATGATGAATGGTGGAAAGCAGCACTCATGTCTCATTTTACAATTTTTCAAAGTTACAAAGTGAAACCAGAGTTTTGATTCTCGCATGTATTAGGTAAGAGTAGAAAGTTGTGTTCTGATTCCATGTTGTAAATTTCAAAGTTTCAAAGTTAAATCAAACTCTAGTTTTTACTAGGTATTTGGTAAGCTGGAAATAGAGATTTGGGTTCACTTTGAAACATTACAAATTTACAAACTACACCCAAATCTCTGGTTTCCACTAGGTAATGGATAAAAAGGTTTCTTGGTCACATTTTAAATATTATTCTATAAAAATTACGGGTCTCCATTAGGGTACAAGGTTTTTAAATATTTTTGCCACAAAAATATCAACAGGTACAATATTTTTCCTATTGATTTATCACTTTTATCGCAGTCCAAACAAACAAGATGACTGATGCTAGCAATCAATCAAAAGATAAAATTTATCGAACCAATGGTAATGGACAATTAAATAATAAAAAACAACTATTTGTCTTAGATTTCCCTCAGCTATATTAACAAATTACATACACAATTGATCAAAACATAAATCCTATTGATATAATTTCAACATAGATCATTGAAATGATCTTGGGCAATGTAACCAAACCATACCACCTAAAGCAAAGCACAAAAGTCAAAGTATTTTATCAAATTGATTCATAGTTAAATAATGAATAACTACATGGATAAGATCACATTAATGCATCAATTTTTTGAATCTAATTTATGATTTGAAGAAACGATATATTGAGATATCAAAAAAATTAACATGTAATAATATCAATTCAAGCAAAGAAATCTTCAAACCCTCTTTAATAGAGAAAGAAGAAATATTTGACATAGTTTTTTATTAAAAAAAATAAAAACTAGTATTAATATGTTTATAGTCATATTTAATTAGAAGATGAAAATTAACTAAGACTTAATGAAAGAAGGAAATACTTGATTAATGAAAAGAAACAAATTTATCCTACTTCAAGAGAATTGAATGAGAAATCGTATGAGGTGAAATTTCATGTTTGATTTTATACAGTGATAGTAAAGATAGCTTATACATCAACTTTTCCACTATCACCCCAAAAAGACCAAACTTTGCCTTACGTAAAGTTGCCAAAGTATGATTAACCTCCAAATATTAAATCATTTCTTATATACCTGGTATTCACCATGATTTAAAAGAACATTTTGTAGTATTAGTAAGAGAAGGATGGGTGAAAGATTTACTTGATGTAAAATATCACACAGTTCAAGGAATCTTAGATGTTGTCCCAAAAAAAAATTGTAAACAAGGGCATTCTAGTGTGTTGTATATTCTTATCTAAGGTTTGTATCATTTTTTTATCATGCCATGTCAATTGCTAAAAACATGGAAATAATATGGCTAACATAATAATGAACATTTTGTAAGGGGACTAGAGCAGGGTAAAATAAAAAATCTTATTTATTAGTTAAGTAAACTACTTCTATGTCTAAGGTTTAATATTAAATTCATTTCATACATTTTCCCTTACTTTGTGGGGGTCAACAAAAAGTTAAAATGCCTTTACCTTTACAGAATAGGTTTGAGTCAAATAACAATGATTTGAAACACATTTTTGATCCATTATTTTTTTTTAATTAAAATGCCTTTACCTTTACAGAATAAATTCGAGTCAAATAACAATGATTTAAAACACATTTTAGATCCACTATTTTTTTAACATAAGGACTTAAATTTTATATATATATATTTTCAAAAAATTATATATATTCTCTCTAGTTATTTCTAATATATATATATATATATATATATATATATATATATATATATATATATATAATCATATGAAAATAATTATACGCATTTATAATAGATATATGTTATAAGGATATTCTCATATTGGTATGCTTTATAAGATCCTTACATATACATCTGGATATATGAATGATATATATGTAAGGATCTTATAAAGCATACCAATATGAGAATATCCTTATAACATATATCTATTATAAATGCGTATAATTATTTTCATATGATATACTTTCCAATAGCTTATATATATAATCATCTATCTTCGAGGGCTTCCCGTGTCTATGAATGCATGTAGAGTATACTGCTTGTAGCCAGGGAACTTGAAACTCACCGGTATGTAGATACTATACTTCGGGGACTTAATGCCCATAACTGGAGCATTTTCTTCATTAGTCTTCTCAATTCTTGACTTGATGTAAGCCATGTCTCTCTTGAGCTCCTTCATGTTTGAAGCCATTTTGCTTACAATAGTTTCTAAATCAGATATGCTCTGCTTAGTTTCTGCAACTATTTCCAATGTCGGACTAAGGTCTAAAGAATCTACCTTGGTGGACCTTGGTCGATGACTGCTAGGTTCTCGATCATCTAAATTGGATTCTACTGAATGATCTTCTTCTGATTTATCTTGTTGAGGCAGAATTCTAGCGTCCCATTCTGGCATTACATATCCATGTCTTATAGGGGCTTTATGTTTACCCTTTTTCCTTTTATCATGGATGGCTGCTAAAGATCTGTCTGCTCTAGCTCTGTCTTCTGAACCAATGTCTCTTATTTTATTCCAATCAATTTTATTTGGGTCAGTATCTTTAAGAGCTTGCCTAAGATTACACTTTTCCTCCTTCAGTCGGGCTTCTTCTGCTTTATGCTTATACATGGCAGTGTTGATTTCTGCTTGCGTGTAAGCCTCTCTAAATATATCTCTGGCAGATAGATTTAAGAGCTTATTCTCTACATCTACCAATTCTTTCTTGAGGAGCACTTGAGCCAAATTGTCTGAAGGTTTATCGGCTTCTTCTTCTGACTGAAATGACACAGGTTCTTTGTGTGTGAAGTACTTTATCTCATGACATCTTATCTTTATATGCTTGAAGCATACCAATTGTATCGAGGCTACTATCTGAATCTGTAGTCATGGCATAGTAGGCACCGTTGTCAGTAGAAGAAATATCATGAATGTCAACAATATCCCACCCCGCTTCTGCATAATAGAGATCAAAAAGAGCATGGGCTGGAAGATTGTTATTTTTGTGAGGACAGTCAGTCGCATAATGAGGACCGTTACAGATGTAACATTTAATGTTAGCGGGAACTGTCCTAGGAGTACTACATTTACGTAGTAGCTTACGAGGTTTCTCAGATGATTTCCAATGGGCGAACCACTTTTTACTTATCCTATACGGCTTGAATTTCTTTTTTCTATGGTTGGACGTATGGGATGGCTCTAAATGGCGTTTGAATTTAGAGCGTTTAAAATGTTTGTATTTGTGATGGGTTTGATGGTTTGCTGCAATGACAACCATTTTTTACTTTGTTATATCCCCATGACTTAGCAGGCAGGTCAATATTACAGTAATAATGTAAATTACAGCTAGAGTTGTAGTTCTCAAGATTGCTCGAGAATAAACGCTGTTGACATTGCTTGGTCAATTTAGTTTTAACTATGCTAGTTAGTTATGCTAAAGTCACATTTTGAGGGGTAAAATTATGCTTGGTTAAGAATGTCCTAACCCAATCGCCTAGCATACAGGGTAGAGAATTGAGATATGGTTCTTTGGTCCATTGTAAATGGGCCTCACCTGTTTCATATGAAAGAATTTGAAATTGCAAATAATAGGGGGTTAATTTACTTAAATCACACAACTTCATACTGTACAAGCATGATTTGGAAGTTAGAATTTGCCTGGTTCTATTGCTGGTGAATTCTGATAGTATTGCTGCTTAAAGAGCAAGCAATCTGCCATTATAGATTTATCCTTTGCTTAGCCAAGCAACTGGAATGTCTGTTTGACCCTCTAGTGCAACTCCGTCTACTTCTATTTTTTGTGTCCACCAACTTTTAAGCTTTCCTGCCATAAGACTTACAGCATGTAATACGTGCTGAGCATCAGTTACTCCAGAAGGAAATATGATGTTCTTTAAAGTCTCAATCCATAAAACAATATGGTCATATGGCTCAGGAATATTGTCTATGAGAAGAATAAATCCATTAGGAGGATTTAATTTGAGGGGACCTTCTTCTAAGATATCATCTAAGACAGAAGTGTAGAGTTTTCCTTTCTACTTTCTATCTTCTGTAAAATTTACAGGTTCAGCTTTAGGTTCAAAAACCACTCAGGCTTTAAATTATGTTTCTCTAGAATGTTTAATTTTTCCATTCTTTTTCTTAGACTAGAGACAACACTATCCTCATACATACCCATATTTGGTCACTACTAGTTCCTGAACAAGGGTAAGAGACGTGAGGAGAGCTAATTTCCATTTCATCACTACTGGAAATATCATCTATAGCTGTTATAGGCTGACTATCATTCTGCTTCTGTATTCTTTCTATCCAATCTACTTCTGAATCTGATTCTTTCATAGTGACAGTGTTTATATGGAACAAATCAAAATCAGCTAAAATTTTGTTTACATTTATGGCTGATTCAAGCATTTCTTACTCTACTGTCTTCTTTGAGATTGGGAATTTACTTGGTTGTGAATAAACAACCTTTGATGTAGAAGTGCTAGCTTCTGGTTCTTCAGTCTGTAGCTTTGCTTGGAGGCTTTCCTCTGTAAACACAAAACCTGAAAGAGTGTCTTTAGTAGCTACTGAATGTAAAATCAAATGATTATGCAACAAATCAATCTTGCTATGGAGATGATTGACTTTGGTATTTACTGTATCAACCAGTACTTCTACGATTTCAACAGAATGATCAATCTTTGTTAAATGTTTAATAAAGTCTACGTTGCCTTGTGCAACTTGCTCTATCTTTTCCTTATGCACATCACATTTTTTATGAATAGATGAACGTGAGTTGACTAGGGCATCTAGGATAGACACTGACCTTTTTGTAGACGTATTAATAGCATCTAACTTTGTTTTTGCTGCGGCTCTATATATTCTAGCATCTTCATCTATACTGTCTAAAATCTTATGGGTTTCAGCAAGTATAGATTTAATATCTACTACATCTATAGCTACATCATCAATGTTAGCTTGGGCTCCTTGCTGCCATGCTGCCAACCAAGTTTTCTATTTTGTTCCAACAGGTTTTCTAACAATTGCTTGTTGTTGGCTCCATTCTTTAGTCTGTACATCATATACAGAATGCTCTTGATTCGAACACCTTCCTTGGGTATAATGGTCAAATTCAAATTCTTCTTCTCCAATCTTTCCACAGACCTTTACAATTTTTCCTTCTATCTATTGTGGGAGCTTGGCTCGGCTTGATGAAGATATCATTCCAATATGCTCACATGTGAAGCTCTTTGTTTGCTGACGAACATTATGTTCAAGGGCTTCAAATTGCTTGATGATCTGATCTCTGGATATCTTACTACTAAGAAAATCCATAAAACCTAGGCATTTAGAAATAGTTTGTAGGAATTTAGGAGTTAAGGGTTCAGCAGAGGTTGATGCAAAAGAATGTCTAGTAGGTTGGTTCTGGGCTAGCAGAGGCTCTTCGGCTCTGCAGTTGACTCTGCTGCTAGAGCGTACCAACGGCTGATAGTTCATGGCTTTTGCACTAAACTTTATAATTGGCTGACCTACGGAGGTTATATCAGGAATGGGTTCCGTTGAGGGAACAAGAGCAGTTGTGGCAATGAGCTGGTTATGGGTGTCCACCACGCTGGCTGGATTGAACTCTGTGTCAAGGGTAACAGTACCTCGACGTCTAGCATGATACTTTGGGAGAGTCGGCTTAAGGAAATAATCCAAGAGATATATCAGAGAGATTACAAATATCAGATGTACCTGTATCATCAGGAGTTATCTGGTTAAGAGCATCCATTCTTCTTCTTAGTGTCGATTGAATGCTTAATAATAGGCACCGTTCCATTGGAATAATAGATAATTTTCATGGTATATCAATATCTAGTTCCTGAAATTCTACATAAGCTTATAAGTCTGTTATAAGCTTACAGACTAATAATATATCATATATATATATATATATTACTTAAACATAGCTTATAAGCTTTTATACTAATATATGGATATATGGTTTTAGTTATCTCCCTCTTAAAGCTTCAGAAGATACAAATGTTCATATTGCTCCTGACCAACTTTGCAACATATTTGTGTCTCTAAAGATTCCTTTCAAAATAAAATTTAAATTGTTTTTTATCCAGAATCATCATACAAATCTCCATGCAAGTTTATATCCTACTCAGCCTGTTGCAGCTCTATGGAAATGATTCACCATCAGTCATGAAGTAGTTTTTCCTCCAACATCTCATGGCAGTATTGTTCTATCAGCTCAATACATGGATGATGCCAACTTCAGAGAAGAAAATCCTATTTACTCTGCAGACCGATATTATGATTCTGATGAAGATGATCACTATTCTCCCTAAGGAGAATATGAATTCAATGATGATGACTGATGTCATTAAAAGATTACTTAAAATCCACATTATATCTTGATGATTACCCTGTAAGTTTATTTCACAGGACCTTACATTCATATATCTTATATAAGCTTATCTATTATAAATGAAATTATATATCTTTCCTGCTATCTGCTTATAATAACAGATATAAAGGTTTTCCAAAAAACATCCTTAAGATTTCTGGACATCTTACACATAATCTTGTTTGTGAAATTAATATAAAATGGAATCTTTTTAAGCCTTACAGCTTAGATGTTTTACTTAAGATCCACAAATAGAAGTCTAGATCAATCCACAGAAACCAAGCTGATAAACTGGAATAATTTAGCTACTAAATATTTAAACAACAAGGTCTCTAAAATTCATGAAATCTTGTCTCAAGTGTCAAAAATGCTTAAAAGCATTGATTTATATCAAAGAGGTGAAATTACTAAAGCCATTAAAATCTGCAAGAAAATTCAGCAATACATCATTCATAGGTCATCCAAAAGATAGATGATTCTGCTTCCAATATAGGGAAAGGGCAAAAACACCTTAGTACTCAAATAATTGGAGCTAGTTAGGAAGTACATCAACAAACAGTTAAGATTGAAGTCATAAGTACTAAACAGGATGTTTTGTAGCAGAATATAAGTCAGTTACACACCTCTTCTGATAGTATTATTAGAGAAATAGTAGAACAAGATCCTAAGGTTTCTACTATTCCTGAGATTTTAGACGTGCTCAAAAAGTCTGAACCTAGTGTTCACCAACCTGAATCAACTAAGGAACCACTTATTAAATAAGAAGAAGACTATTCAAAAGGAGTTGAATCTTGGCAAGAACTTCTTAAGATACAAAGAGATTCCTTCAAGAAGACAAAAGAAAAATGTCTGCCTGATACGTAAAAATCTCTTGACAAAGTATTTGAAATAGGAATGGCAAAAATAGATCCTATTAAAACAAAATCCTATTTTAACACAGAAGGAAGTTCTTCTTCAAAGCGTCCTCTAGATGCACAAATGAGAACCATCAATCTTTAGCCATTTTTCTGGAAGCTTAACTGTGAGCCTCCTAAAATAAGAAAAGAGATGATACATGCAATATTAGCCTAGACTAATGTTCAGATATATGGGAGAAATAGAGATCCATTTACTATTGTTCAACAGATTGCTAATGGATTCATCGAAAATATTAAAGAATGGTGGGATCTGTGTGGGGAACCTTTTCAGTCAGCAATTTATACTCATGATCATCTTATTTTTTGCATTAGGGAATGCTTTGTTCACTGAGTTTGTTGGTACTCTTGATCATGAAAAATAAGCCAACAAATCCAAGTTTATGAAAGCTCAATTATGTGATATTACGAGGATAGATGAATATATGTGTTATATGGAAAATATGTATTATAACACTGGAGAAATATTCAATCCTGTTTAGAAGTTAAGATATATTGAGTCTTTCCCTAAATGTTTTGCCAACAAATACAGAGCAGCTATGAAAGATGAAATATATTCTATGTCATTTGGTGGAATTAATCAAAATATTAAAGCTGTTATTAGCCAGCTACGTGCTGAGAGAAAATCCTATAAAGAAACTCTCAAGTTCCATAAGCAAATAGGAACCAAGCTCTGCAGTATTCTAGATGATAATTTTGGTTTTGGATGCATGGATGCTCAGACATACAAAATATATAGAAAAAGGAAAAAGAAGAATTCCTGTAAATGTGATTCAGAGAAACACTTCTCTCCAAAAAAACAATACAAATCTAGAATCAAATCTAAGGAGAAAGGTTACGATCCCAAGAAGATCTTTAGGAAAAGAAAACATGGGTATCAAAAAAACTAATTAAATGTTTCACTTGTCAAGGAAACCATTATGCTAATAAGTGTCCCAATATAAAAAAGGAATCCAAAAAAGTAAACTTCTTAGATACCCATAATCTTCATGAAGATGAATATGTCTTGATTTCTAAAATAGAAGACACTTATGAATCAGATATACTATGGGAATCTGATCATGAAGAATCAGATATCAAAGTAAATATGCATTCTACCCTAACTAAATCTAAGACAGAATCCTCAAATTATGATACAGATATTGGCTTTCAAATTCATATGATAGCAACACCTTTTCCAGATGCTCTCTCAGTATCTCAACATTTATCCTATCTCAAAGATAAGCTAGATCAAACTCATGTTTATATGATCTCTGTTTAAATGGCACTTCAACAGCAAATCTTTACTTTAGAAAAAGATTATCAAATGAAACTAGCTAATGAAAAAAGACAAAAGAAATTTCTCTCCAAGAAATCATCTTCTTTCAATCTCCCTATCCCATACTCATCAAAGATTGAAGCAACATATCAAACTGACACCTATGCTAGATCTTTTTGGCATAAGCACCAGATTCAATAGCTTCAAGCCTTTTAAATCAATGCCCAAAGAGAATTAGAAATGCTTCTCAAAGAAGAAATCATTGCTAATGAAGATGATCACCAATTTGAGCAAGAGCTCATCTAAGCATCTGAATAGATTGAACAACATTTTGACGGGGATGAAACTAGTAGTCAATTACAACATCAATTGTAGCACAGTCACATACATAATTTTTCTGCACATCTTTGAAATAATCTTGTTTGTGAAATTAATATATAATCGAATGGTTTTAAACCTTATAGCTTAGATGTTTTGCTTGACATAGGAGCACACATATCCTTAAAAAGATATCATTCTATTCCTACAGATAAATGGCAGCCTAATTTTCACAAGTTAACCTTCAGTACAAAAAATGTAGTATTTGAATTATCAGCCTCTATTCCAGTATAGTTTGGTGATTTAATATATACATTCAAGGTTGTTCAGCATGAGATGTCATCCTACGATATGATGATATGATCTGATAATTTATCCATGCTATATCCTATAACTATATAGCCACATGAAGTCATTCTTGCAAACAAGTATTCTTTGTATAAGAAAGGCAAATAAAGCCATTAGATACTAAGTGGATTCAACAAAAAATAAATTTATGCAGTGCAAGCATTGAGTCTATTATTGAAAAGATTAAAAGGGATTGTTGTTCTGAAAATCCTTTGGCTTTTCAATCTAGAAAGACTCATGAATGTAGAATAGAGCTGAAACTTGTTAAAGATAAAAATGGAAAATCAGTAGAACCAAGATTTAGAGCTCATCATTCAGGAATGTCCCCCAGTCCAAGAGAAGAATGCTTCACTGAAATAAATTAGCTAAAAAAACAAGGTTTGGTTAGAGACTCTAATAGTCCTTGGGCCTGTGAAGCCTTCTATGTTAAAAAAAGAGTTGAGAAGGTAAGAGGAAAGAAACGTTTAGTTGTAAACTATGTTCCTCTTAACAAATATGCTATTCGAAATCAACATCATATTCCCTCTAAAGATGAAATGTTGCAAAGAATTCATGGAAGCAAAGTATACAACAAATTTGATATAAAATTAGGATTTTGGCAAATCCAAGTTGTAGAACATGATAGATACAAAACAGCCTTTATCACCCCTTTTAGGCAGTATGAATTGAACATTCTTCCTTTTGGTCTAAAAATAGCCCATAGTATTTTCTAGAACATGATGAATAAGATTTTCTCTCTTATTCAGAATTTATAATTATCTACATTGATGATATATTGGTATTCTCCAAGGATCCAAAAAATCATGTCCAACATCTTGAGAAATTTCATCAAATTGTCCTTGAAAATGGTTTAGTTCTCTCAAAGAAAAAGATGACAATTTTTAAAGATGAATTTGAATTTCTAGGTATTATTATAAGATAAGGAGAAATCTCAGTCCAAGAACATATATTAAAGAATATCAAGAATTTTTTTGATAATTTTTCTAATAAAAAAAACTCCAAAGGTTTCTTGGATGTGTAAATTATATTGCAAGATATTATTATAATATTTCTCAAGATAGATTATTATTAAATAAGAGATTACAAAAGAATCCTTCCCATGGGATAGCCAGATGATAGAAGTTATTCAAAGAATCAAGCAGAATTGTGAAAGTTAGCCTTCCTTGTTATTACCAAGTAATGGCTTTAAGATCATTGAAATAGATGCTTCTGATCAGTTTTGGTGTGCAGTTTTAAAAGAAAAGCTAATAGATGGAAGAGAAAAACTATGTAGATTTGCTTCAGGTAGTTTCAAAAAAGCTCAGAGAAATTACCATTCAACTCATAAAGAAATCTTGGTATCTATAAAAGATATTCAAGATTTTATGTTCTTTATCAGATCTAACTTTTTTTTGCTTAGATCAGATTAAAATAATTTTATGAGTATACTCAATTCTTATGATAATCTAAAAAAGGGTGCTTTTAGCAGGTTAATCAGATGGGCAGCGTATCTTTCAGATTTTGATTTTACTATTGAACACATTATTGGGAAAAATAATTGCCTTACAGATTTTACATCCAGAGAAGCCAATTTGGGATATTGTATCAGAATGGTTACTACTGAGATCAGAGAAGAATTCCATGATTACATTTGGCAATCAATTCCTTCAGTGACAAATCAACTTAGAAATGAAAGCAATGCTTTAATGAGAAAATCTTATGAAGCCTTTGTTGACCTTAACAATTCACATCTGGGATGGACTTCACAATTTCAAGAACCAAGTGGTAATAAATGGTGTTTTGTGGTTATGTTATACCATGAAACCAACAATCCTAGGCTATGTGGAGTTAATAATCCTTTTAAAAAATTCATTTTAAGACAAGAATTTATGTTTTCTATTAACTAGTCTGCTTTTTGTACTACTTTCAATCCTGCAGAAGTAAACTTTTAGACCAATGGAGAAATTCTTGATTATTTAAAAGAATTTCTTGATGATGCTCTCCCTCTTAAAGCTTCAAAAGATACAAATGTTCATATTATTCTTGACCAACTTCACAACATATTTGTGTCTCTAAAGATTCCTTTAAAAATAAAATTTGAATTTTTTTCTATTCAAAATCATCAGGCAAATCTCCATGCATGTTTATATCCTGCTCAACCTATTGCAGCTCTATGGAAATCATTCACCATCAGTCATGAAGCAGTTTTTCCTCCAACATCTCTTGGAAGTATTGTTAGAGTTCTATTAGCTCAATACATGGATGGTGCTGATTTTGGAGAAGAAAATCCTATTTACTCTCTAGACTGATATTATGATTCTGATGAAGATGATCACTATTATCCCCAAGGAGAATATGAATTCAATGATGATAACTGATGTCATTAAAAGACTACTTAAGGAGTATATCTATGGGCGTGAACATGGACATGATATCCCTTTCTTATCTTGTGGACCATACCACTTTCAAAGGTGGTATCCAATCAGCCATGTTGATAGACTTTTAGGCAGTGCATAGTGGGCCCATAACCCACCTTTCTATCCATCTATTTATATCCATTCATCTAGCATCTTTTTTTAACCATTGATCTCTTCTCTATATTCTTATAAATAGAGAGATCTCTCAGCTTGAAAGCCAGAGTGTTTTTAGAAATAGATGCTTAGATGTTTAGAGTTTCTTAGTTATTAGAATAGAGAGCGTATGCTCTTTGCTTGCCTGAAAAGGATCCTTGAAATCAAAATCTTTCTTAGGTCCATTATCTGTAATATTCAGTTTACATAAAGATATATGATTGTGTCCAAGCTTTTAAGCTTATATAAGGATATATGAATTTAGGGTCCTGTGAAAATTGGTATCAGAGCCATGTCAAAATCCTTATCGACTATGCTATAGTACTCTATATAAAATCCTTTTGATATATAAATAATATCTATTATCTATTTCAATCACTATTTTTATTCTATCCCTTTTGTTCATTTATTCTTCCTAGCATAGGGAAGGGAATGGTCTATTAAAGGGGTGGATAGCTGTGTATTGGACTTGTTTAGTACCGACACTAAGAAGAAGAATGGATGCTCTTAACTAGATAACTCTTGATGCGACATGTACATCAGATATTTATAATCTCTCTGATATATCTCCTAGATCCTTTTTTAATACTAATGAAGCTACTGTAGAAATAGATGAGTCGAATCCATCTCCTGAATGGAAATTACCTACTTTAAAGGCTACATAGGTTTATGATAAGCTATCTCCTTTTCACTTAATTGCCAAGACTACTATAATTTTTTTTGAAAATATTATAAAGGTGAAGTAGAATGATGATTACAAATATCATCTTCAGATAGTTGATGACAAAACTATTCATCAACTTAAATCTCAATTTAAGTATAAGTTTTTACATATAGGTGCAATAACTATTGCTATTTTTTGTTCGTTTCATAGAGGTTTAAATGTGATCCTTTTAAGTTTTGCTTTAGATAATAGAGATACTAATTTTACCACTTGTCTTCAAGCCGTAATATAGACAGGTCTTTGTGATGGTCCTGTATTCACTACCATCTATCCAAAATACCTTGTTGCCATGCATGAGGAAGCTAATCTTAATTAATTTATTAAGTTATTCCTCCAAACAAATGGTCTTTAAATGATCAAAGGATCTTTTTCACTTGCTATTAAATCCTAGATCATGTATCACTTGACAAATACCCTTCATCCTGCTATTAAACATGGTCATACGCTTGGAAAAAGTGTTGTGTTCCATGCAAATGAGAATAGTCAAATCATACCAATTGAATCAATTTATTGGTCTGATCTTAGAATACCAAAGAAATGGATCATAGACATAGACTTCATTTAGAAACCTTGGAAATCCTTATCCTTTGCCACTTCAGTAAAAGATACTCCCGATAAAGCAATTATCAGATTTGACTCTCAAAACTCCAGTCTTAAAGATCATGTTCTAAATCTTCCCTCTTCCAGTTCACAATGTAAGCATCCCATAATAATTCATGACCCTCAAATTGATAGTTATTTATGTACAGACTATCAATAGATTATAACTCATCCTAATCAGTCTGGCATACATATGGTCAAAAAAGATTTTGTTATAGAAAAACTCTTTGAAAATAATAGAAAACTTTTGACTAGAGCCAAAACCATAAGTATGGAAGAAACTTCTGAGAAACATAAACAGAAAGAAGAAGATGAAGGACATACATGGAAGACTCTACTAGGAGATGAGTCATAGCAAAAAAAGTTTTCTAAAAACATCTAATTTTAATCAGTATACCCCTGATGGAAAGTATAAGGCTCATATGTTTTACTTAAGATCCACAGATAGAAGTCTAGATCAATCCAAAAAAACCATGATGATAAACTCAAATAATTTAGCTACTATATTTTTAAACAACAAGGTCTCTAAAATTCAAGAAAGCTTGTCTCAAGTGTCAAAAATGCTTAAAAGCATTGATTTATATCAAAGAAGTGAAATTACTCAAGCCATTGAAAATATGTAAGAAAATTTAACAGTACATCATTCACAGGTCATCCAAAAGATAGATGATTTTGCTTCCAATATAGGGAAAGGGAAAAAACACCTTAATACTCAAATAATTAGAGCTAGTTAGGAAGTACATTAGCAAATAGTTTGGATTGAAGTCATAAGTACTAAATAGCATGTTTTTTAGAAGAATTTAAGTTAGTTACACTCCTCTTCTAATAGTATTACTAGAGAAATAGTAGAACAAGCTCCTAAGGTTTCTACTATTCCTGAGATTTTAGACGTGCTCAACAAGTTTGAACCTAGTTTTCACCAGCCTGAATCAACTAAGGAACCACTTATTAAACAAGAAGAAGACTATTCAAAAAGACTTGAATCTTGGAGAGAAGTTCTTAAGATACAAATAGATTCCTTTAAGAAGACAAAAGTAAAAAGTTTTCCTGATACAAAAAAATCTCTTGACAAAGTATTTGAAATAGGAATGGTCAAAATAGATCTTATTAAAATAGAATCCTATTTTAACACAGAAGGAAGTTCTTCTTTAAAGCCTCCTCTAGATGCACAAATGAGAACCATCAATCTTCAGACATTTTTTGAGAAGCTTAACTGAGAGCCTCCTAAAATAATAAAAGAGATGATACATGCAATATTAGCCTGGGCTAATGTTCAGATATATGGGGGAAATAGAGATCCATTTATTATTGCTCAACATATTGTTAATGGATTCATCAGAAATATTAAAGAATGGTGGGATCTGTGTGGGGAACCTTTTCAGTCAGCAATTTATACTCATGATCATCCTATTTCTGCATTATTGAATGCTTTGGTCATTGAGTTTGTTGGTACTCTTGATAATGGAAAAGAACCCAACAAATCCAAGCTTATGAAAGCTCAATTATGTGATATTAATAAGATAGATGAATATATGTCTTATATGCAAAATTTGTGTTGTAACACTGGAGAAATATTAAATCCTGCTTGTAAGTTAGGATATATGGAGTCTTTCCCTAAATATTTTGCCGACAAATACAAAATAACTATGAAAGATGAAATAGATTCTATGTCATTTGGTAGAATTAATCAAAATATTAATGTTTTTAATAGCCAGCTATGTGTTGAGAGAAAAGCCTATAAATAAGCTCTCATGTTCCATAAGCAAATAAGAACGAAGTACTGCATTATTCTAGATGATAATTTTGGTTTTGGATGCATGTATGCTCAGACATACAGAATATATAGAAAAAAGAAACATCAGAATTCTTGTAAATGTGCTTTAGAGAAACACTTCTCTCCCGAAAAATAATACAAATCTAGATTCAAATCTAAGAAGAAAGGTTACGATCCCAAGAGGATCTTTAGGAAAAGAAATCATGGGTATAAAAAAAACCTATTAAATGTTTCCCTTGTCAAGGAAACCATTATGCTAATATGTGTCCCAATAGAAAAAGGGAATCCAAAAAACTAAACTTCTTAGATACCCATAATCTTCATGAAGATGATTATGCCCTGATTTCTGAAATAGAAGACGCTTATTATATGCATTCTACCCAAACTAAATTTGAGATAGAATCCTTAGATTATGATATAGATATTGGATTTCAAATTCATATGATAGAAACACCTTTTACAGATGCTCTCTTAGTATCTTAGCATTTATCCTATCTAAAAGATAAGCTAGATCAAACCCCTATTTATATGATCTCTATTCGAATGACACTTCAATAGTAAATATCTACTTTAGAAAAAGATTATCAAATAAAACTAGCTAATGAAAAAAGACAAAAGGAATTTCTCTCCAAGAAATCCTCTTTTTCTTTCAATCTCCCTATCCCATACTCATCAAAGATTAAAGCAGCATATCACCCTGACACCTATGCTAGATCTTTTTGGCATAAGCACCAGATTCAACAGTTTCAAGCCTTTTTAATCAAATCCCAAAGAGAATTAGAAATACTTCTCAAAGAAGAAGCTATTGCTGATGAAGATGAGCACCAATTTGAGCAAGAGCTCATCCAAGCATCTGAATAGATTGAAAAACATTTTTAGGGGGGGTGAAACTAGTAGTCAGTTACAATATCAATTGTAGCATAGTCACATACATTATATTTCTACACGTCTTACAAATAATCTTGTTTGTGAAATTAATATTAAATGTAATGGTTTTATGCCTTACAGCTTAGATGTTTTGCTTGACATAGGAGTAGACATATCATTAGCAAGTTATCATTCTATTCCATTGAATAAATGGCAGCCTAATTTTCACAAGTTAAACTTCAATACCAAAACTATAGTATCTGAATTATCAGCCTCTATTCCAGTACAATTTGGTGATTGAGTATATACATTTAAGGTTGTTCAACATGAGATGCCATCCTATGATATGATGATAGGATTTGATAATTTATCCACCCTATATCCTATAACTATACAGCCACATGAAATCATTCTTGCAAGCAAGTATTCTTTGTATAAGAAAGGCAAGTATGAATGTATAATTCCTTTTAAGGAAAGGCAAACAAAGCCAGTAGATACTAAGTAGATTCAACATAAAATAAATTTATGCAGTGCAAGCATTGAGTCTATTATTGAAAATATTAAAAGGGATTGTTCTTCTAAAACTCCTTTGGCTTTTCAATCTAGAAAGATTCATGAATGTAGAATAGAGCTGAAACTTGTTAATGATAAAAATGGAAAATAAGTAGAACCAAGATTTAGAGCTCATCATTCGAGAATGTCCTCCAGTCTAAGAGAAGAATGCTTCACTGAAAAAAATCAGCTAAAACAACAAGGTTTGATTAGAGACTCTAATAGTCCTTGGGCATATGAAGCCTTCTATGTTAACAAATGGCTGAGAAGGTAAGAGGAAAGAAATGTTTAGTTGTAAACTATGTTCCTCTTAATAAATATGTTGCTCCAATTCAACATCCTATTCCTTCTAAAGATGAAATACTGCAAATAATTCATGGAAGGAAAGTATACAACAAATTTGATCGAAAATCAGGGTTTTGGCAAATCCAAGTTGCAAAACATGATAGATACAAAACAACCTTTATCACCCCTTTTGGGGAGTATGAATGGAACGTTCTTCCTTTTGGTCTAAAAAATAGCTCCTAGTATTTTCCAAAACATGATGAATAAGATTTTCTCCTCTTATTTATAATTTATAATTGTCTACATTGATGATATACTAGTATTCTCCAAGGATCCAAAAAATCATGTCCAACATCTTGAGAAATTTCATCAAATTGTCCTTGAAAATGGTTTACTTCTCTCAGAGAAAAAGATGACAGTTTTTAAAAACGAAATTGAATTTCTAGGTATTATTATAAGATCAGGAGAAATCTCAGTCCAAGAACATATATTAAAGAATATCAAGAATTTTTATGATAATCTTTCTGACAAAAATACACTCCAAAGGTTTCTTAGATGTGAAAATTATATTGCAGGATATTATTATAATATTTCTCAAGATAGATTATTATTAAATAAGATATTAGGAAAGAATCCTCCCCCATGGGATAGCCAGATGACAGAAGTTGTTCAAAGAATCAAGCAAAATTGTGAAAATTTGCCTTCTTTGTCATTACCAGGTAATGGCTTGAAGATCATTGAAACAGATGCTTCTGATCAATTTTGGGGTGCATTTTTAAAATAAAAGCTAATAGATGGAATAGAAAAACTATGTAGATTTGCTTCAGGTAGTTTTAAACAAGCTTAGAGAAATTACAATTCAACTCATAAAGAAATCTTGGCAGCTATAAAAGCTATTTAAGCTTTTATGTTCTTTATCAGATCTAAAAAGTTTTGGCTTAGATCAGATTTAAATAATTTTATGAGTATACTCAATTCTTATGATAATCTAAAAAATGGTGATTCTAGCAGGTTAATCAGATGGGCAACATATCTTTCAGATTTTGATTTTACTATTGAACACATTCTTGGGAAAAAGAATTGCCTTGTAGATGTTTCATCTAGAGAAGCCAATTTGGGATATTGTATCAGAATGGTTACTACTAAGATCAAAGAAGAATTCCATGATCACATTTAGTGATCAATTCCTTCAGTGACAAATCAACTTAGAAATGAAAACAATGCTTTAATGAGAAAATCTTATAAAGTCTTTGCTGACCTTAACATTTCACATCTAGCATGGATTTCACAATTTCAAGAACCAGGTGGCAATAAATGGTGTTCTATGGTTATGTTATACCATGAAACCAAAAATCCTTAGCTATGTGGAGTTAATAATCCTTTTAAAAAAATTATTTTAAGACAAGGATTTATGTTTTCTATTAATTGGTCTGCTTTCTAGCCTACTTTCAATCCTACAGAAGTAAACTTTTGGACCAATGGAGAAATTCCTAATTATTCAAAAGAATTTTCGGATGATGCTCTCCCTCTTAAAGATTCAGAAGATACAAATGTTCATATTTACCCTGACCAACTTCTCAACATATTTGTGTCTCTAAAGATTCCTTTCAAAATGAAATTTGAATTGTTTTTTGTCTAGAATCATTAGACAAATCTCCATGCAAGTTTATATCCTGCTTAGCGTATTGTAGCTCTATGGAAATGATTCACCATCAGTCATGAAACAATTTTTCCTCCAACATCTCCTAGCATTATTGTTAGAGTTCCATCAGCTCAATACATAGATGATGCTGACTTTAGAGAAGAAAATCCTATTTACTCTCTAGATCGATATTATGATTTTGATGAACATGATCACTATTCTCTCCAAAGAGAATATGAATTCAATGATGATGACTGATGTCATTAAAAAACTACTAATGGGGTATGTCCATAGGCATGAACATGGGCACAGTATCTTTTTCTTATCTTGTGAACCTCACCACTTTCAAAGGTGGTATCTAATTAGCCATGTTGATAGACTTTTAGGCAGTGCATAGTGGGTCCATAACCCACCTTTATCGTTTTATTTCTATCCATTCATCTAGCATCCTTTTATAGCAGTTGATCTCTTCTCTATATTCTTATAAATAGAGAGTGCTCTCAGCTTGAAAGGCAAAGTGTTTTTAGAAATAGATGCTTAGATGTCTAGAGGTTCTTAGTTACTAAAACAGAAAGCGTATGCTCTTTGCTTGCCTGAAAGGGATCCTATATATCAAAAGCTTTCTTAGGTCCATTGTCTGTAATATTTTTAGTTTGTATAAAGATATATGAGTGTGTCTAAGATTTTAAGCTTATATAAGGATATATGAATATAAGGTCCTATGAAAATTGGTATAAGAGCCATGTTGAAATCCTTATTGACTATGCTATAGCATTCTCTGTTAAATGCTTTTGATATATAAATAATATCTATTATATGTTTCAATCACTATTGTTATTCTGGCCCTTTTTTCATTTATTCTTCTTAGCATATGGAAGGGAATGGTCTATTAAAGGTATGGATATCCGTGTATTAGACCTATTTAGTACCAAAACTAAGAAGAAGAATGAAGGCTCTTAACCAGATAACTCCTGATGCTACAGGTACATATGATATTTCTAATGTCTCTGATATATCTCTTGGATCCTTTTTTAATACTAATGAAGCTACTATAGAAATGGATGAGTTGAATCCATCTCCTAAATGGAAATTACCTACTTCAAAGGCTACAGAGGTTTATGATAAGCTATCTCCTTTTCATCTTATTTCTAAGACTACTATAATTTTTTTTTAAATATTATAAAAGTGAAGCAGAATGATGATTACAAATATCATCTTCAGATAGTTGATGACAAAACTATTCTTCAACATAAATCTTAGTTTAAGTATAAGTTTTTACATATAGGTGTAATCTCTATTGGTATTTTTCCTTTGTTTTGTAGAGGTTTAAATGTGATCCTTTTAGGTTGTGCTTTAGATAATAGACATACTACTTTTACTGCTTGTATTCAAGCTGCAATATAGATAGGTTTTCATGATGGTCCTGTATTCACTACCATCTATCCAAATTACCCTGTTTCCATGCATGAGGAAGCTAATCTTAACAAAGTTCTTAAGTTATTCCTCCAAACAAATGGTCTTAAAATGATCAAAGGATCTTGTCTGCTTGCTATTAAATAACAAATCATGTATCATCTAAAAATACCCTTCATCCTACTGTTAAACATGGTCCTCCACTTGGGAAAAGTGTGGTGTGTTGTGCAAATGAAAATAGTCAAATCATACCAGTGGAATCAATTTCATGGTCTGATCTTAGAATACCAAAGAAATGGATCATAGACACAAAATTCATTCAGAAACCTTGGAAATCCTTATCCTTTGCTACTTCAATAAAAGATACTCCTGATAAAGCTATTATCAAATTTGACTCTTAAAACTCTAGTCTCAAAGATCATGTTCTAAATCTTCCCTCTTTCAGTTCACAATGTAAGCATCCTAGAAGAATTCATGACCCTCAAATTGATAGTTATTTATGTACAAACTATCAACAGCTTATAACTCATCCTAATCAGTCTAGCATACATATGGTCAAAAGAGATTATGTTATAGACAAACTCTTTGAAAATAATAGAAAACTTTTGACTAGAGCGAAAACCATAAGTATGGAAGAAACTTCTAAGAAACACAAAGAGAAAGAAGAAGATGAAGGACATACTTAGAAGACTTTGCTAGGAAATGAGTTATATATAGAAAAAGGTTTTCCAAAAACATCTACTTTTAATCAATATTCCCTTGATGGAAAGTATAAGGCTCAGATGTTCTACTTAAGATCCACATATAGAAGTTTGGATCAATCCACAAAAACCAAGATGATAAACTGGAATAATTTAGCTACTAAATGTTTAAACAACAAGGTCTCTGAAATTCAAGGAAGCTTGTCTCAAGTGTCAAAAATGCTTAAAAGCATTGATTTATATCAAAGAGGTGAAATTACTCAAGCCAATTGAAATCTACAAGAAAATTTAGCAATACATCATTCACAGGTCATCCAAAAGATAGATGATTTTGCTTCCAATATAGGGAAAGGGAAAAACCACCTTAGTGCTCAAATAATTGGAGCCAGCCAAGAAGTACATCAGCAAAAAGTTAAGATTGAAGTCATAAGTACTAAATAGGATGTTTTGTAGTAGAATATAAGTTAGTTACACTCCTCTTCTAATATTTTTGTTAGGGAAAAATTAGAAAAAGCTCCTAAGGTTTATACTATTCCTAAGATTTTAGACGTGCTCAAAAAGCCTAAACCTAGTGTTCGCTAGCTTGAATCAACTAAGGAACCACTTATTAAATAAGAATAAGACAATTCAAAAGGACTTGAATCTTGGCAAGAAGTTCTTAAGATACAAAGAGATTCCTTCAAGAAGATAAAAGCAAAATGTCTCCCTGATACATAAATATCTTTTGACAAAGTATTTGAAATAAGAATGGCCAAAATAGATCTTATTAAAATAGAATCCTATTTTAACAGAGAAGTTCTTCTTCAAAGCCTCCTCTAGATGCACAAATGAGAACCATCACTCTTCAGCCATTTTTCTAGAAGCTTAATTGTGAGCCTCCTAAAACAAGAAAAGAGAAGATGCATGCAATATTAGCTTGGGCTAATGTTGAAATATATGGGGAAAATAGAGATCCATTTACTGTTGATCAACATATTACTAATGGATTCATCTAAAATATTAAAGAATAGTGGGATCTATGTGGGGAACCTTTTCAGTCATCAATTTATACTCATGATCATCTTATTTCTGCATTAGGGAATGCTTTGCTCACTGAGTTTATTGGTACTCTTGATAATGAAAAAGAAGCCAAGAAATCCAAGTTTATGAAAACTCAATTATGTGATATTATGAGGATAGATGAATATATGTGTTATACGGAAAATCTATATTATAACACTGGATAAATATTCAAACTTGCTTATAAGTTAAGATATATTGAGTCTTTCCCTGAATATTTTACCAAAAAATACAAAGTAGCTACAAAAGATGATATAGCTTCTATGTCATTTGGCAAAATTAATCAAAATATTAAAGTTGTTAATAGCCAGCTATGTGCTAAGAGAAAATCCTATAAAGAAACTCTCAAGTTCTATAAGAAAATAAGAACCAAGCTCTACAGTATTCTAGATGATAATTTTGGTTTTGGATGCATAGATGCTCAAACATATAGAATATATAGAAAAAGGAAAAAGCAGAATTCCTGTAAATGTGCTTCAAAGAAACACTTCTCTCCTAAAAAATAATACAAATCTAGATTCAAATCTTAGAAGAAAGGTTATGATCCCAAGAAGATCTTTAGGAAAAGAAAATATGGGTATCAGAAAAAACTTATTAAATGTTTCCTTTGTCAAGGAAACCATTATGCTAATAAGTGTCCCAATAGAAAAAGGGAATCCAAGAATGTAAACTTCTTAGATAGCCATAATCTTAAAAAAGATGAATGTCTTGATTTTTGAAATAGAAGATGCCTATGATTCAGATATAGTATTGGAATTTGATCATAAGAATTAGATAACAAAGTAAATATGCATTCTACCCAAACTGAATCTGAGATAGAATCCTCAGATTATGATACAGATATTGGCTTTCAAATTCATATGATAGCAGTACCTTTTCTAGATGCTCTCTCAGTATTTTAGCATTTATCGTATCCAAAGATAAGCTAGATCAAATTCATATTTATATGATCTCTATTCGAATGGAACTTCAACACCAAATCTCTGCTTTAGAAAAAGATTATAAAATGAAACTGGCTAATGAAAAAAGACAAAAGGAATTTCTATCCAAGAAATCCTCTTCTTGTTTCAATCTCACTATCCCATACTCATCAAATATTCAAGAAACATATCAACCTAACACCTATGCTATATATTTTTGGCATAAGCACCAGCTTCAATAACTTCAAGCCTTTTTAATCAAATCCCAAAGAGAATTAGAAATGCTTTTCAAAGAAGAAATTGTTGCTGATGAAGATGAGCACAAATTTGAGCAAAAGTTCATCCAAGCATCTGAATAGATTGAACAATATTTTGAGGGGGTTGAAACAAGTAGTCAGTTATAACATTAGTTGCAAAACAGTCACATACATCAAATTTTTGCAGATCTTACAAATAATCTTGTTTGTGAAATTAATATAAAATGGAATGGTTTTAAGCCTTAAAGCTTAGATGTTTTCCTTGACACAGGAACAGACATATCCTTAACAAGATATCATTCTATTCCTATAGATAAATGATAGCCTAATTTTCACAAATTAACATTTAATACTAAAACTATAGTATCTAAATTATTAGCCTCTGTTCTAGTACAGTTTGGTTATTGAATATATACATTCAAGGTTGTTCAGCATGAGATGCCATCCTACAATATGATGGTAGGATTTGATAATTTATCCACCCTATATCCTATAACTATATAGCCACATGAAATCATTCTTGCAAAAAAGTATTCTTTGTATAAGAAAGGCAAGTATGAATGTAGAATTCCTTTTAATTCAAGGTAAACAAAGCCAATCGATACTAAGTGGATTCAGCAAAAAATAAATTTATGCAGTGCAAGCATTGAGTCTATTATTGACAAGATTAAAAGGGATTGTTGTTCTAAAAATACTTTGGATTTTCAATCTAGAAAGATTCATGAATGTAGAATAGAGCTAAAACTTGTTAAAGATAAAAATGGAAAAGAAGTAGAACCAAGATTTAGAGCTCATCATTCAGGAATGTCCCCCAGTCTAAGAGAAGAATGCTTCACTGAAATAAATCAGCTAAAATAGCAAGGTTTGATTAGAGACTCTAATAGTCCTTGGGCTTGTGAAGCCTTCTATGTTAACAAAAGAGCTGAGAAGGTAAGAAGAAAGAAACGTTTAGTTGTAAACTATGTTCCTCTTAAGAAATATGTTGTTCCAATTCAACATCCTATTCCCTCTAAAGATGAAATGCTAAAAAGAATTCATGGAAGCAAATTATACAATAAATTTGATCTAAAATCAAGATTTTGGCAAATCCAAGTTGTAGAATAGGATATATACAAAACAACCTTTATCACCCCTTTTGGGCAGTATGATTGGAACGTTCTTCCTTTTTGTCTAAAAATAGCCATAGTGTTTTCTAGAACATGATGAATAAGATTTTTTCCTCTTATTCATAATTTATAATTGTCTACATTGATGATATATTGGTATTCTCCAAGGATCTAAAAAATCATGTCAAACATCTTGAGAAATTTCATCAAATTGTCCTTGAAAATGGTTTAGTTCTCTCAGAGAAAAAGATGATAGAAGTTGTTCAAAGAATCAAGCAAAATTGTGAAAATTTGCCTTCCTTGTCACTACTAGGTAATGGCTTTAAGACCATTGAAACAAATGCTTCTAATCATTTTTGGGGTGCAGTTTTAAGAGAAAAGCTAACAGATGGAATATAAAAAAAATTTAGATTTGCTTTAGGTAGTTTCAAACATGCTCAAAGAAATTACCATTCAACTCGTAAAGAAATCTTGGCAGCTATAAAAGTTATTCGAGATTTTATGTTCTTTATAAAATCCAAAAAGTTTTTGCTTAGATAAGATTTAAATAATTTTATGAGTATACTCAATTTTTATGATAATCTATAAAAGGATGCTTCTAGCAGGGTAATCAGATGGGCAACGTATCTTTCAAATTTTGATTTTACTATTGAACACATTCCTAGGAAAAATAATTACCTTACAAATTTTTCATCTAGAGAAGCCAATTTGGGATATTGTATTAGAATGGTTACTACTGAGATAAGATAA
The DNA here is from genome assembly GCA_037957365.1 of Torreya grandis. Classification (NCBI taxonomy): domain Eukaryota; kingdom Viridiplantae; phylum Streptophyta; class Pinopsida; order Cupressales; family Taxaceae; genus Torreya; species Torreya grandis. The sequence continues at coordinate 2,129,302 of JARHVA010001703.1, forward strand.
TAATTCCATGATCACATTTGGCAATCAATTCCTTCAGTGACAAATCAACTAAGAAATGAAAGCAATGCTTTAATGAGAAAATCTTATGAAGCCTCTGTTGACCTTAACAATTCACATCTGGGATGGAATTGACAATTTCAAGAACCAGGGGGCAATAAATGGTGTTTTGTGGTTATGTTATACCATGAAACCAACAATCCTAGGCTATGTGGAGTTAATAATCATTTTTAAAAAAATATTTTAAGACAAGGATTTATCTTTTCTATTTACTAGTCTGCTTTTTGGCCTACTATCAATCTTGCAGAAGTAAACTTTTGGACCAATGGATAAATTATTGATTATTTAAAAGGATTTTTGGATTATGCTCTCCCTCTTAAAGCTTCAGAGGATAAAATGTTCATATTACTCCTGAATAAATTTTCAAGATATTTGTGTCTCTAAAGATTCCTTTCAAAATAAAATTGGAATTTTTTTCTATCCAGAATCATCAGACAAATCTCCATGTAAGTTTATAACCTACTCAATCTATTACAGCTCTATGAAAATTATTCACCATCAGTCATGAACCAATTTTTCCTCCAACATCTCCTGGCGGTATTGTTAGAGTTCTATCAGCTCAATACATGGATGACGCTGACTTCAGAGAAGAAAATCCTATTTACTCTCCAGACTAATATTATGATTTTGATGAAGATGATCACTATTCTCCCCAAGGAGAATATGAATTAAATGATGATGACTGATGTCATTAAAGGACTACTTATGGGGTCTATCTGTAGGCCTGAACATGGGCATGATATCCATTTCTTATCTTGTGGACCTCACCAGTTTTAGAGGTGGTATCTAATCAGCCATGTTGATAGACTTTTAGGTGGTGTGTAGTGGGCCCATAAACCACCTTTTCATGCTTTTATTTCTATCTGTTCATCTAGCACCTTTTTGTAACCACTGATCTCTTCTCTATATTCTTATAAATAGAGAGATCTCTTAGCTTGAAAGGCAGAGTGTTTTTAGAAATAGATGCTTAGATGTCTAGAAGTTCTTAGTTACTAGAAAAAAAAGCATATGCTCTTTGCTTGCCTAAAAGGGATCCTACAAATCAAAATCTTTCTTAGGTCCATTGTGTGTAATATTTCTAGTTTGTATAAAGATATATGAGTGTGTCCATGCTATTAATCTTATATAAGGATATATGAATGTAAGGTCAAGTGAAATTTTTCATTTATAATAGATATTTTAAATATATATGTTACATATGGAGATAACAGAAAGCTTATAAGCCTTTTGTTATATTATAATCTTATAAGGATATATCATATCCAAATATAAGACTCAACAAAGGATATTCTCATATTGGTATATGTCAACAAGAATTTGATATGAACAAAAAATCAACTTAGATTATATATATTATATCCTTATATCCATATACACATATCATAGGGAACATAATGGTCTATTGAAGGCATGGATAGCCATGTAATTTGGATAGATATTATTCATTATTATTTTTGTTCATTATCCTATATGTTCCATCATGGATAAGTACTCTTAGGGATAAGTGCTCTTATACATATATCAACAAAGCTTGAGTATTTAAAGCAACATGAAAAAGTAGCATCATAAGCTTGAGTAAGAAACATAGCATGGAAAATTAGCATAGAAAGATCAATGAAATAATGCAGCATGGAAAAGCATCATGGAAAGCTTGAGTAATTAAAGCATCATAAAAAAGTAGCATGAAAATCTTAATTATGTAAAGCAGCATGGAAAGCCTAAGTAAGTAAAGTAGAGTGGAAAGTTGAATAAGTAAAGGATATTGTTGACACTCCTGATATTTCTTCTACTGACAATGGTGCCTACTATGCCATGAATATAGATTCAAATAGTAGCCCAATAGAACTGGTATGCTTCAAGCATATAAAGATAAGATGTCATGAGATAAGTACATCAGATGCAAAGAACCTATGTCATCTCAGTCAAAAGAAGAAGCTGATAAACCTTCAGACAATTTGGCTCAAGTACTCCTCAAGAAAGAATTGGTAGCTATAGAGAACAAGCTCCTAAATATATCTGCTAGAGATATATTTAGAGAGGCTTACATGCAAGCAGAAATCAACACTGCCATGTATAAGCATAAAGCAAAAGAAGCCTGACTGAAGGAGGAAAAGAGTAAGCGTAGGCAAGATCTTAAAGATACTGAACCAAAAAAAATTGATTGGAATAAAATTAGAGACATTGGTTTAAAAGACAGAGCTAGAGTAAATAGAGCTTTAGCAACCATCCATGATAATAGGAAAAAGGGTAAACATAAAGCCGCTATAAGACATAGATATGTAATGCTAGAATGGGATGCTAGAATTTTGCCTCAACAAGATAAATTAGAAGATCATTCAACAGAATCCAATTCAGATGATCCAAAACCTAGCAGTCATCGACCAAGGTCCACCAAAGTAGATTCTTTAAACCTTAGTCAGACATTGGAAATAGTTACAGAAAATAAGTAGAGCATATCTAACTTAGCAAATATTGTAAGCAAAATGGCTTCAAACATGAACGAGATCAACAGAGACATGGCTTACATCAAGTCAAGAATTGAGAAGATTATTGAAGAAAATGCTCCAGTTATGGCCATTAAGTCCCCAAAGTATAGTATCTACATACCGATGAGTTTCAAGTTCCCTGGCTACAAGAAGTATACTCCACATGCATTCATAGACATGAAAAGCCCTCAAAGCTTTGCTGAAAATTAGGCATTACCAACTGAACTATGGCAGCATCACCAAAAGGTATATCAAGGGATGACCATCTCAGCTGAAGTTATGAATTTTGGAAGTATGATAAAAGACATACTAGTCTTCATAGGTGATGTGCTTTATACTATCACATTTATTAAATTCTTCACTTCAGATGTGGATATATTAATTGGTAATAAATTTCTATTAAAACACTCTCCATTTGTTCAAACTTGATATTATATTCAAATAGGAAATGGAGAATATAAGGTAAAAGTACTAGTCTTGAAAGAAGAAACTAATATATTTGCTAAGATAAATACAGACGACTGGGTATTATAAGTTAGAAAGCATACTGATCAGTAAGACCAGTAGAAAGAATTTAGAGCAGTTCAGTATGAGAAAAATAATTAGGTAGCTACCTTTTCAGACATAAAGGACAAGTTTGTAACTAATTGTGCAAGTCTGAACCCCTTGCAGTTCTGGATGCCTGATCAAGAAGAATGAAAAATCCTCCTCAAAGAAGGATATGAGTAGAAGATTCCTAAGGAGAAGCCATATCAGTTCAGCCCTTCAGAAAGAAAAGAAATTGACAAAAAAATTGATGAATTACTCAAAGGTGGTTTCATTCAACCATCTAAATCAAGCTTCACCTATGCATGATTTTATGTAAATAAAAGATCTGAGTAAGTTCATGGGAAAAAAAGGCTTTGTATTAATTATAAGCCTTTGAATGATATTATCATGTCTTTTAATTATCCCCTGCCACTTACATCAGACTTAATCAAAAGAGCCTGCAATACTAAACTCTTCTCCAAGTTTGATTGCAAATCAAGATTTTGGCAAGTAAAGGTGTGTGATGAAGATATGCATAAAATGGCATTCATAGTCCCTCGGGGATTATTTGAATGGAAGGTCATGCCATTCAGATTAAAGATAGTAGCAACTTATTTTCAACAAAAGATGGACAATGCTCTCAAAGAACTTCATGAATTTTGTATTGTTTACATTGATGACATTCTTATATTCAGTTCATCTGTAGACATGCATATAAAGATTTTAAATCTATTGTATTAAAAGATTAAGAAACATGGTATATATTTATCGCCTAGTAAAATGGAGATAGGCATAACAAACATAAAGTTTCTTGGGTTGCATCTTGCTCAAGGAAAAGTATTACTTTGGGAACATATTATGCATAAGATAGACTCCTTTCCAGATAGGATTGTTGATAAAAAAAAATTGCAAAGATTTATAGGATGCCTGAACTACTATTCTAACTTCTTTGAACATTTGGCTTCCTAGTGTTTGATTCTCAGAAGACACCCGAAGAAAGATGCAAAACCATGGAGTGAGAAAAGCACACATGTCACACAAAAAATTAAAGAGAAATGTAAATCTCTCCCTCCATTATATTTACCTATTGATAACCATCCATTGACTCTCAATACAAATACTAGCAGTGACACATGGGTAGCAGTATTATCTCAGTAACTTCCCAATGTAGAGTTGCAGATATGTGGATATCATTCAGGAACATTTTCAGAGACAGAACAAAGATACCACATTTATGAAAAAGATGTATTGGTGGTAATAAATAGAATCAAAAGATTTAAAATCTTTTCAAAGCCAGTCAGTTTCATGGTTTATACCAACAGTGAAGCCATGGCCACCTTCATGCACAAAGCTCCTGATAAAGAACTTGCACAAAGAAGGATTTCAAGATGGCATTTATGGTTAAATAGCTTTGATTTCAAAATCAAATAGATCAAAGGCACAAAGAACAGTCTCGCAGACTCACTAACCAGAGAAATTATTACTCTTAGGATTTAGTTGTTTTAATTTTGCAAATAAGTGGAGTCTAGAGAAATATTAATGTTAGAACTCTCTATTGAGTCCAACCTAGTTCTTAGGTTTACTTTTGGCTTTTGTTTATTTTTTTTAGTCTTAGAAGCCCAGAACACTTGACGTTCTCAAATTATGATTCATAAAATCATACAACATTGAATGGGTATGCTAACAAATGTAATAGAATGTAGGATTTAAAAGTTAACAAGTTTATGTGTTTACAGGTATTCCAAAGATACCCAGTTGAAAGTTGATTGATGTATTCACTCAGACCAATGCAGTTGATCCAATGGTATTAAATTTAGAGGAATGTACTTGGCACATTTTGGAAATAATAACCTTAATGAAAACTATTCGTGGTTTTTGCCTAGTAACCTAAAAGGCAACATTCAGGTGAATAACACTCACTCTCTGTGGAAGACCTTGCAGAAGCAGTAGTGAGCACCTTGAAAACATAATAAAATGGCCCATTACCCTCTATTCTCTGAACCTCTTGATAATATAAAAGTTGAATGGATTTGGAATTCTTTAGTATCCTTTAAAGAAGGAAATATAATAGCCAGAAATCTTGTATGTGACTATGCTAATGAAGCCTTGATTAATCCACCACCAAACTAGTCTAAACTACCAAATAGACAATGTAGTGTTTCGGTTAATCCTTAAAAAGGTTTAACCATACACATGATTAATGGTCACTAGAATAGGCAATAGATGGAGATTATAGACTTAATGTTTTCCTTGTCAAGACTTTGTACCATATTTCCCTGTGCATGCCATTATTACTTATAATCTTGTAATCAGTAATGGATTAATGGCTTGTCATGGTTTCCCTGAAGCCTATGTAGAAATATATGACTACCCAAATTCCTACCCAAATTACTATCCAGGTCATGTTCTTTCTTATCTAAATAAATTAGACTGGTAGTATTCCAGAAGATACAATGATGATGACACTAGGTCATCCAATGTAGTAAATTTGTATGTTGACATCCATGAAAGATATGAAGTGAATACCTCCTACATAGCAGATAATAAATATATTGACTATACGATCCCTGATGATTGTAATGCATATTTCTGTCAGCATGACTCTAGTAGTGGTCCTAGTCAAGCAAGTGGTTATAACTCACTATCTAACTGTGAACCATATGGCCCATGGTAATAATTTAAAGTAGCTATCACTAGTCACTGTTCGACCAAACCCTACTCTCTTGTCAGCCAAGAAGTCATTACATGTCTAAAGTTGTTTGTCATTACTTATCACGTGTATCTACTTTAAGATAATGTCACCATTAAAAAAAATTAGTACATACTATTGACAGTTGCCCATAACTTGTATGAAGGAAAGATTCCATATTTTCCTATATATTGTAAGCCATTCGGTAGAGAAGGGGGACTCGAAATGTTTTTAGAAGTTTCAATATTGAATAAAAATAAAAGTTTTGTAATTCTTGCGAATAAAGTTTTTGAATGAGATTTTCTTATCTTTTGCATTTTAAGTTGGGATATTTTTTGTTAGAATCATTTTTTCTCTAAGGTTCATGATTGAAGTACGATGAAGGCAAGCTGTGTAAGACCTCGTTTTAGCTGAAAGATAGGTGTTGAGAGGTAGAGAATAGTTGTGTGTGCATTCAAAATATCCACAGCCATAGCAGTGGATGATTGTGTGGCTAGCTTAAATTATTCATTTTGGAGCAATTTGAAGTGCAACAGTGAAGGGGACTTTTTAGGCTAAATAGATTTTGTGAATTCTTACAAACCTTTCAAGATTATTTTCTATTGAAACTAGTGTTTAGTAATTTAATGGAGTCATAAATTATTGTGCCATCATTGGTATCAGAGCCCTTATTTTCAAATGTTAGTGTATGTTTTTTTGGATATACCAGCTATTAACAATATCAGGATCAAGTCTAGTTAGTTTCCTTGATCGTGGAAGCTGATAAATAAACCCTTAGGTTTCCAACAATTTTATTTCCAGAGTATAGTCTTACAGCCATTATGGCAAATTTGTAGTCAAGTGTTTTTGTACCTATAAATGAACATGTTTTATATCAAACCCTAGAAGCTAGTACTTCTAGCTCATTTTATTTTCCCATACTAACTATCAAAGATGTTTTCACCCATCATCAGTTTAAGCCTAGACATGGTCAAACTGTTAAGCAGTCTGAGTGCATACTAGCCATCCAAGGATTTGGATAGAGACCCGTGTACCTACCTTTCATAACCCCTTCTGACCAGCAGAAGTGAATTTTTTAAGGTTACACCCATGTACACCTAAGTCTTGTGGAACTTAAAATAACTCCACATTTTAACTATCAAATCCACTCTGAGTAATTTGGTTCTTTACTTGATGGTTGGAATCCATCTTACTTACATGGTGCAATTAGTAATTATTATGGTGTCCTCTCACAAAATACGTATTGTTTGGTACAACCAAATTTGACATTAGGATTGGAAGATGTTAATTTAGTGCATACCTTGGTATTCTTGCTCCAACTTTGTTGAATTCATTTAATGCCTAGCAACACTTATTACAAAGTCTCTACATGTTATACCTTTACTCTACTTCAAAGCCTTTTTGAAGATGAATATTTACCATGTGGCACAACATTACCCTTGCAGGCTACAAATCTTATAGAGTTTGGTTGACATATTGACAGTCACAGGTTTAGCACTAGATGGCCTCTTATTGCCTCAGATTCTATCCCAGACCTTGCTATTCTAGATGTCTATGTTCCTCACTAGATTTTATCCCAAAATTATTTCTTTAAGGTAACTCTCCCAAAGTTTCATGCTAGATATTAAGGTACTATTACCCTTGACATAGAGTTTAATCTAGCCAGCATGGTGGACACCCATAACTAGCTCATTACCACATTTGCTTATGTTACCTCAACAGAACCCATTCTTGATATAACCTCCTGAGGTTAGCCAATTATAAAGTTCAGTGCAAAAGCCATGAACCATCAATTTTTGGTATGCTCTAGTAGTAGAGTCAATAGAAGAGCCAAAGAGCCTCTGCTAGCCTAAAATTGACCTGCTAGACATTCTTTTGCATCAACTTGTGTTGAACCCTTAACTCATGAAATCCTACAAACTATTTCCAAATGCCCAGGTTTTATGGATTTTCTTAGTAATAAGATATCCAGAGATCAGATCATCAAGCAAGCTAAATAATTTGAACATAATGTTTCTCAACAAATAAATAGCTTCACATGCGAGCATATTGGAATGATATCTTCATTCATCCGTGCCAAGATCCCACGATAAACAAAAGGAAAAACTATAAAGGTCAGTGGAAAGATTGGAGAAGAATAATTTGGAGTCGACCATTATACCCAAGGAAGGTGGCCGAATCAAGAGCATTCTATATATGATGTAGAGACCATAGAATGGATCCAACAGTAAGTAGTTGTCAAAACACCTATTAGAATAAAATAGAAATCAGGAACAAAATAGAGAAATTGGTTGGCAGGATGGCAGCAAGTAGCCCAAGCTAACATTGATGATGTAGCTATAAATGTAGTAGATATTAAATCTATAATTGCTGAAACTCATAAGATTTTAGACAGTATATATGAAGATGCTAAAATATATAGAGTCACAACAAAAACAA
>JARHVA010001703.1:2142500-2272500 GCA_037957365.1 Torreya grandis
CTCAACTACATGAAGTAGGAATTACTTGTTGTCATCGATCAACCATACAAAAGTGAATTCATTCTCAGGCCTTGTGCATATCACCCATCACACTAAATAAGTGTGCCATGCTCAAAATCATTACTTTAACTGCAAATATGGGAATGCCCAAGGCATAACTAGTGACTGGAGTGAAGTCATAAAAATGTAGTCATATTGGAAGGTGTAGTTGGATCACCTATTTTTTAGGGAGAGTTAATGATTGTTGGGATCATACACTACTTACAAAATTGAATGAAAGTGAGCAACATGATGATAATTTTATTTTCATCAACCGAGATGCATCTTGCATCATCAAAAATGCAAGTGACAAGAGATGGATTTTTATATCATTTCTAGGTAGTATAGGTTCATTAGTACGATAATCAAGTAAGAATGAAGTTCATAATTAATATCGTTATCTCAGGGCAAAACAAGTTGATATAAATCTATTTTTAATGTTTACCTTATTATATTATAATTAGTTTATAATACTATTATTTTTGATTAAATGTGGTAAATATTAAATTCATTTATTGTATTTAATAATGCAATTAAAATAATTACATTATTTTATGTTTTTTTAGTCTTTATTAATTAAAAAAATATTCTATTATTATAGAATATTTCTATTTTTATTTTTTAAGTATAAGTTGAAACTTAGCAAATTATACTATAAATATTTTTTCCACTACATAGATGGTATTATACTCTCATAATTTAATGCATTAGTAATATATTCCATACATGTAACACATAATAAAGTGTTTCCTACTCTAAACTCTATTTTATTCAATATAAAATTCCATTACATTCTACAATAATGCTTATCCTCAATATCTATTATACACCTATACTAAACTACTCACGTCTTACATGGCATGTTTAGGTTACATCTAGCCTACGCTGCTTACACTAGTATTTTCTACTTGTGCTCCTTAAATACTATAAAAAACATCAAAGCCTAGGGCTTCACATTCATATTAGTCAAAACAAGGAACAAACAGTGAACCAATATTCATCTACACAGGCATAGGCATCTCAGGACCAGGGGAAGATATACTTGAAATCTCACTGCCTCTATTGCAAGAGGATGCTATTGTACCCTAGTGGACAATAATGTAGTGCCCTATTATCTATCGGATCACACTACTCTCTAAGTTTGTTTCTAACTCTTGGTTTTAGTTCATGATACCTTACATAGTTCTTAAACCAAAATTTTAGCATGCCATTCATCCATCTCAGTCAATTTATAGCTAAGTACATCTCTTATTATATATTTTTTAGTTATACAGTAATCAGTAAAATCAATTATTATACAAATCAGAGGCTGTTGATATTGCTATTTTATTCCCTGATTCACTATTCCATCACTTTAACAACCTAGGTTTTTAGATTCCATATATGCATTAAATTTTAAATCACTAAGATAATTTACAACCAAATTACTTTGCACTAATTTTATTAAGACTATCACATCATTCTTTAATGACTATTTTTTACATAAAATTTGGCATTCCAAACATACGAGCGGTAAAAGAAAGAAAACCAAGACCCTGGAATATATTCATATTATCCACATTTTCACATAGTCTTATAGGATTGAAATTAAATTGTACTAATCTTCCATGCTGATAATCCTCATTATCATAATAAAAAATTATAAAATCATTATAATCATCATTACCATTTCAATAATATCATTAATAATAAAAGGCTTAGAATGATTTTATAGAATCATTTGAAATATCCAAAGAGATATCCATCACATATATATTATGGTGTGAAACCACAACTCTAGAAAATAAATTAAATATGAGACAAACATAGCCGAAACCCCTATTTGGAAAGAGAGCATGAATTTCTAAGGTTGATAGGCTTGAACATAGAGGATTTCACCAAAACATTTTAATAATTTCAGGGACAATAGGTATTATATTATGCAAAATAAAGTAAAACTATGACACAAGGAAAATATAACTATAATAACAATAAAGTGCAATTCAGATCTTCCAATGGCCAAAGAGGATATAATTAAAGTACAATGAACTATAGATAGGTTATAACTATAAAAGCAAAGAGAAAGAAAGAGATAGGGAGATAACATGCCTAGAAAATTCCAATAATGTTTTGTTACGAGAAATAAATAGCAGGTCATTAATTGTGACTAGAACATAATCAAGCAATGATTATGACCTTATACTTCTGATTCTGTACATGTGAGCTATAAAAATTTCCGCTGCTAAAAGTTTGTCATCTAAAATGTTTTTGGATGCTTCAATTACAAATGATGAGTAGAATCCTACTTTTTCATGATCTACTTGATATAATTTTTCTAGAAACTCTTCTCTTTTGTTTTAACAATAATTTTCTACAATCTTGCAAGAATATAGAAATGTGGAAGGTCAGTGGCTCGAGCCCTAACTTGAGGTTTGAAGCTACATATTTCATCAGTTAAAAATTAGAGCTAAATTTAATTGTAGTGATTATGAGTTTTGCCAACCCAAATTGAGAGAAATAACTTCACCTCTTCTCCCTAAATAATCAAATAAAATAATATAGTTTTCTATGATTTTTTTTTATAAGTGTGGCGTGTTTAGACTCCAATGGATAGAGAGGGGAAATAATTATAGAATATGATAAATGTGCATACTGCTTAACACGTGTGTGAATGATTAATGAAATATAATCAATCTTTGAATGGCTTAGGGTACATGTGTATATATAGAGATCTTTCAATTCAAATTTGGTCACATTTATACATAGGTCGACCATGGGAAAAAGTGAAAGATGAAAAGCAAAGCACGATAAATATGAAAATTTACACAAATGACCCAATTTGCAAGGGGAAAGAATCATTATTATGTTGATTGTGAGAATCATGCACAAACCATATCCCAAGAGAAACCCTAAAACAATGTTTCAAACATTTAAAGTGTATTTGAGGTGTACTATGAAATATAAATAATCGATATGTAAGTTGTTCATATATTCTACGTTGAATAAAATTTTTATCATTGACCCAACATTAATATAAATTTGGGTTGTAAGAAAAAATAAAATTTATAAAAAACAATAAAAAATCCAACACCAAAATAAAATATATGAAAAAATATTGTATGCACATATACCAATACATCAAAATATAAAATAAACATAATAAAAACATAAATTATAATAAAATTAAATGTTTACAAATAAATTAATAATATTATACTCTCATAAATTAATAAATAATACAATATTTCCTACTCTAAACTCTCTTTTATTTACTATAAACTTCCATTACATTCAACAATAGTGTTTGTCCTCAATATCTGTCAACAATAACGTTTGCCCTCAATATCTGTTGTACACCTATACTAAACTACTCACTCTTACATATCATATACTATATACTCTCTATGAGAGTGTCTCACTCTATCCTCATAAATATGTATACTTATATTTTCGTACCATATTATAAAAACCATATCAAGGTATAAGTACCAACTCTGTATATTATAATACTTAAAAGGAAATATCTCTATGACACATATACTCTTCATGCATGTGCTGGAAAGATGTTGACAATGCCGCATAGGTGTAAGGAAGGAAATATCAGTCGAATACCACAACATTTTTGGGACCTTATAGTATGTAATATTTTTCACTTTAATAACGAATCGTGTCGATCATCGCTGGTACTTGCGATAACGAATCAGACAGATATTGATAATGTATGACGGACAGTAAAATGACGAAATAGAAAGGTAATTAGTAAATTAAATATATGAGGGGAATTGAGACGCTAAGATGCGAGAAACAATTAATACTCTATGTGAGATAATCATAAACCATAGAGATCGACAAGGGGCATAAAATCCAATGATTATAGTGAATGTATGGAATAATGAAGTGAGAAAAACGCTCGATATTCGCACGTGAGTATCGATTGTTATATAAGAAGTTATGTTATTTTTAATAATAACGCTGTGGGAAGAGAGTTTGTGGTCCTTATTGTCATTTTCAAAAGAATTATCCAATTTTAGATGGAGGAGGAGGTCTATTTGGAGGTGGAGTACCTACTTATTATGTTAGATGATGGAAAAAGTTTATTTGGAGGTGAATCACCTATTTATTATGTTGGATCATTAAGGGAGTATTTAATGTTTTGTCAATCTGATGTCTTTGAATGCTCTGTGCCATTTAAGGTTAGGGTCAAAGTTTTTGTCATTGTTAGTTTCGGAGTAGGTATATATCATCTCTTTGTTTTCATTGACTTTTGTTTTTTTAGCAGTAATATGTTTGACTAAGTTAGAAGAAGTGGTGGTAGTATTGGGGTGCTCCTTTTTAGACAAGTTTCTTGCATGGCTCTTACCATTTATCCTTATCAATAGGTCAAGGACATTGAAGAAAATCATCAGATTGATAGGTGGAAGCCTATACCTTACACAAAGGATATTCTACGTACTAGTCGCTATAGGGACAACCTTGATAATACCCCTCCAATTTCTATACATGTTTATATTCCCTAATAGCTTTATTCTCTGTGTTTATTGGTCCTTATTTTTATCACTTTTTTTAAAAATTGAACCACACATTGATTATGGCTATAATTAATGTACAACTTAAGGTTTTGTCACAATGTTGATGAAAGTTCATTTTTTGAGACTTTATATAGTTCAATGTGATATACATTCTAAGGTTTTATTTGACCCATCCATTTTTTTAACATGTAACAAACAACATGTCCTATTCTTTTTCTTATTAATAGAAATATGATTTTCATTTAAAAAATAATATTAAATAAACTTTTTTACAAAATCAAATTTTATAAATCTTTGGAGAATATAATATTGTGAGAAGATATTTTTACACACAAATAATTTATAAAAATAAAATCTTAAATAAATTATATATATTTATATGATTTGATTATAATTTTATTTGATCTTAATGTACAATTAAGACAAGGACACGATATTAGAGTGTCAATTTTATTTAAAATTAGAATATAAAAACATTACCAAACACATTTATTTTAATGAAATTCCTTGTTTTTTCAAGATGAGGACTTTATTTCATTTGCCTCCATGTTTCGAACAATTTTTATCTCATATTATATGTTCCACATCACCTAAGCAAGCTTGAGACATTATTACAACATTGATTGGGGAGGTCACTTCACCTCAATTGTTCCTCTTTCTTTTCCTCCATTTATTAGTGACGATTTTTTTTTTAATGACATTATTGTTGTTCCTCCACTATCTTCTCCTATTTGTGAGAATGTGATTTTTGATGGTGATATCTATGAGGAAAGTTTGGTATCTCCTCCTCCTACTATTATTGGTTATTTTACTCTTTCCATTATTTTTTTAGGACATGTTTATTGAGGACGAGATATACACACCATGTTTTGTGGTTGACATGGTTGACACACTTCCACCACCTCTTCTTGTTGCTCCTATTATTAAAATTGATGCTTATGTGCCTATATTTTTTTCACACTATGCATATCCCATTCTAGTTCCACGTGCATATATACCGATGATCTATAAACTTAAGCAATAATATGCTTGCATATTTTTATTTTGCTTTATAATATAAATTTATGAAATAATTTAAAAATTGACTAAAAACATGAATTAAACAAGAAGAATTCAAGAAATTATCAAAACACAATGCAAAATTTTATAATGGAGTTTGATAAATGCCTACATCTTTGGGTTCACTTAAAACACAAAGCAATCCACTATAAAATGATTGAAAATAAAAATATATATTTTCTTACAATCAATAATGGATCCACATGTGTTTTAGACCTTCAAAGAATCTTGATAAATACTCAAACAGATTATCCACCTTCTCGAAACACCTCCAAATATCTTCTACTCAAAATCTCACTTTCAAGCATCAAAATTGGTGACAAATAACCTCAAATCCAGACACTCAGCATATCGTTTGAATCGTCTTGAAAACTAGAATATTTCACTAGTCTGCCTAGAAGTCCATAAATGACTCTAGATGCCTCAAATCAGAGGAAGAGTTAAGACTAGTCCTTAAGCCTTAGCAATATTCATTGAATTCCATGCCTTCAAATAACACTTTGACCCATTTATATAATTATTGAGTCCATGGACATAGTGGTGGGATGCATATCCTTTTATCCGAGAGGATAGAGGTTTGAAACCCATTGCATAGCCTTTGGTAATTGAAGCATATCAAATATCCCACATTGGGGAGGTGGCATGGTTTTAAACATTTAAATACCATGAAGTTACTCAAAATTACCAAAAGGCCAAGATCTAAAATAATAACTCAAAATTGATTTGTATTGAATGAAGTATAATAATTAAAAACCTAAACAATGCTTAAATAATCCTAAACTTAGAAATTAGAGTTTACATAAAAAATTTAAAAAAACTAAAATCTAAAAAAAATGTCTATTTTTAGTAACTTTTATTTATAGTAAGTTTTGAATACAAGTGTGAATATTTCTAAAAATTTCCCTAAATATCCTAAATATTAAAATTATCCTATGGGATGAAATTCAACTGAAATTAATGTCTGGTTCTAAAAATATATAATTTCTAAAAATAGAAAACTCTTGAAAAATTCATTAAACGTTATTTTTGGACCCTCAGATGATCAAGTTTGGCCTCCAAAAAATATAAAAATCAAATCAAAGGGGATAGATCTCAATCATATTTATGGGTCAAAAGTTATTGCCTTTAGAAGGTTGGCCTATTTTTTCTGCATCATTCTCCTCTGGTTGAAAACAACTCAGTACTTACAAGTTGGCATGATTATACTGCTGTCATTTGTCATTATCAATCTTCTTTAGCTCCAATTTAGTAATCCAAGTGTTGTCTTCTTGCTACAATCCTTCCCACTACACCAAATACCTGTTATAATTCCCTTGTGTTATGCTCATTGTCTTCATATCCAAAACTTGCACTATTTTTTCCTTCTTTGGAACATGCTGCTCCTAATTTACTTTACCATCCTTCCCCATGGAATTCATATAAATCCAAGACATTAAATACTGGAGATATATCAAAATTCTATGGTAAAATCACCTCATAAGCATTTTCGTTGATTTTATTCACAATTATACATGATCTAATTTTCTTGTACTTCAACTTATTATATGTGCCTTTTTAAAATATCTCTTTCCTCAGGTAAACCATGACCAACTCTCATTCTTCAAATACCTTGGATCTTCTTCTATCATTTTTTGTTTCTTTATATTTTTCGTTACTTTCCTGTAAATTTATTATTATTGCTTGCAACTACTACATATAATTTGCAAATACTTCTACATCATCACTAATTTGATCTACAATTGACAATTATACTAAATGAAAAATACCCATAAGATTTGTCCCATAAATAATTTGAAATTTTGACTTTCCTAGTGATCTATTCACTAAATTGTTATATGCAAACTCAACATGTGGTAAAGGTAAGTCCCATTACTTTGGCTTCTCTCCCATTATGCACCTCAATATATTTCCCAAGCTCCTATTCACAAATTTTGTCTATCCATATGTTTGTGGGTGATATGTAGTACTAAATTATATCTTAGTACCCATCTTCTTCCATGAAGTCCTCCATAAATGACTTAGAAATTGTCTGTCCCTATCTGAAGTAATAGTTTTTAAAACACCATGCAATCTCACAATATCCATAAAAATTATTTTTGAAACTCTAGTGGCATCATTGGTTTTCTTAAATGTAATGAAATGAACCATTTTAAAAAATCTATCAACAAAAAAAAAAATTAAATCATTACCATTGGCAATCCCAACACAAAATCCATACTCAAATCTATCCATGGCCCTCTTAGAATTGGTATGGCATGCCAACCCCAATATTTTGTACATGTCCTTTAGCCACCTGACATATTTTGTACCTTGAAACATACCTTATCACACCTCTCTTCATCTTTGGCTAAAAATAATTTTCCTCCATCAAAGTTATTGTCTTTGTCTTATCAAAATGTCCAACCAAACCATCACTATGTAATTCTCTTATTATATTGTCTTGTAGAGACCCAACTGGAATGCACAATTATTTACATTTGAATAGATAACCTTCTTGCATAAGATACTCATCATGAATAGCATATGGCTCACTTGTTAATGAATTTTCACTCTTCTACACTACCTTTTTAAAATATGGATCATTATCATATAATTCTTTAACAACTTTAAATCCAACTACTTCACTCACCAAAGTAGTTAATAACCCTACCCTCTTGGTCAATGTATTCGCTACCTAATTATATTTTCCTGATTTATGATTCAACACAAAAGTATATCCCTGTAATAAAAAACCCACTTTGTATGCCTACTATTTAACATTTTTTGTTTATTCACATACTTCAAAACCTCATGATCTGTAAATAGTATAGATTTTTTAGGAAACAAGTAATGACTCCAATGTCTTAATGCTTGTAAAATTGTATAAAGTTAAACATCATAAGTAGAATAATTTGCTCATACCTCATTCAATTTCTCATTAAAATATGCTATTGGCTTTCCTTCCTAACTCAACACAACCCCAATTCCCATAAATGAAGCATCACAATCAACCTCAAACACTTTGTTAAAATTTGATAATGCTAAAATTAGTCTTTTTGTAATCTTCTTCTTCAAAAATTCAAAACTTTCTATGGCTGCTCTAGTCCATGCAAATTCTTTCCCTCATGCAATCTGTTATTGATGCCACAACACTAATAAATTTTTTAATAAATTTCATTTAAAAAGTTACTAAACCATGGAAACTTCTTACCTCTGTAATGATTTTTGCAATAGGCCACTCAATATTTTCCTTTATCTTTTCTTCATCTATTTTCACACCATCTATTGAAATTATAAATCCCCAAAATACCAAACTATTCTATATAAAATTGCATAAAACTCATTTCTTAACAAATCCATTATGATTCTCAAAGTTTGTAAGTGTTCTTCTTTAGTCTTACTGAATATCAAAATATCATCAAAATAAATAACTAAAAATTTTCCAATATATTCTTGTAGTATTATATTCATCACCCTCATAAATGTGCTAGGTGCATTAGATAATCTGAATGGCATCAACATCCACTCATATTAGCCATCCCTAGTCTTGAATACATTTTTTTCACTCATCTACTTCATGAATTTGAATCTAATAATAACCACTCCTTAGATCAATCTTGGTAAAATATTTCTATCCTACAAGTACGTCCATCATATCATCTAAACAAGGTATAAGAAACCTATACTTTATTAAAATTTTATTAATTAATATGTTGAGTTGTGGAGCTAAAGGCTTCACTAAATGAGTAAATTGTAGGTTGCTAGAATTACATAGTCGTCAGCATCGGTCAGGAGTGACCGACGTCGGTCAGGGGTTGACTAGGAGCTGCCGGCGTCGATTACTATCGGCTGACGTTGATCATATACAGATAGGCATAGATTGACGTCGGTCACCTGTGCATCAAGAAAGTCTATTTTTGTGGATAGAACAGAATATTTTCATGATAAGATTAAGTGTTAGTCTTAAATCTGCATCTCTATCTTTAGTAGGACAATTTTGAGCCCTTGATTAGGAGGTGCATCTAATGGTTGTGAATGCATGCTCATGTTTCCTAATATTATATATAGAATTAGATCTTCATAGCTTAATTAAATAGTACAAGATTGTATATGTGTATCATTCCAGGTTGTTGGAATTGATTGTAATTGAGAGAGAGAACTCTTTAGGGAAAGAGATCTGTACATCTGAGAGGTGTGAGAAGAAAGTGTGATTTTCTTCATTGTATTTCTTTTTGCAAGAGTTTAATACAAGTTTTTAGGGTGGTTTCTTGTATCTCTTATTCTTTGCTATTTCTGATTCTAGTTACTTATTATTCTGGTTTAATTCTATGTTTAGTTGATTTCACATAGTAATCAACTTTGTTGGTTGATCCCCAACAAGTGGTATCAGAGCTCAAGTTGACTAATAGGTGGTTCAGATCTGGTTAGTGTTTTCTGATTACAGGTCACTCACAGGGGTTTCTGTTTGAGTGGGAGAAAGCAATGGCAGAAGAAAGTAAACTGAGAATGAAAAAGTTTAATGGCAAGAATTACCAATTATGGAGAATGTAGATAGAAGATTATCTATATCAGAAAGATCTATACTTACCGTTAGGTGGGGTTTCAAAGAAGCCTACAGGCATGGAAGATGAAGAATGGGAAGTTCTTGATAGAAAGGCTCTTAGATCTATAAGATTGAGTCTGGCATCTACTGTGATATCTAATTTATCATAGGCAAAGTCAATGGTAGAGTTAATGACTACTTTAGCAAATTTATATGAAAAACCCTCAGCTTCAAATAAGGTATATCTTATGAAGCAGTTTTATAATTTGTAAATGCAGGAAGGTGGATTTGTATTTAATCATCTAAATGATTTTCATGGAATTGCAAATCAATTAAATTCAGTCAAAATAGTTTTTGATGATGAAATTAAATCTCTCTTAATATTATGCTCTCTACCTAAAAGCTGGCATAGCTTGGTAATGGCAATTAGTAATATTGCATCTACTTAATATATTTTAAAAGTAGATGATGTTGTTAGTGTAATCTTGAATGAAGAAATTCACAGGAAAAGCATATAGGAAACATCAGGGAATGCTTTAAGTTTTGAAAGCAGGGGAAGGCAAAAAGAGAAGAGCAAGCATAGGAGATCAAGGTCTAAGTCAAAGATGAGAGGTAGATCCAAATCCAGAAATGGCAGGAAGCCAACCTACTGGAATTTTGGAAAAATAGGGCATGTAAGCAAAGATTGTTGGTCAAAGCCTAAAGAAGACAATCAGCATGAAGGTAAAGAAGAAGCAAAAGTTGTAGGTATTATTGCAAAAGATGCTCTTATATTCTCTTTGCATAATAATATAGAATCTTGAGTTGTAGATTCTAGTGCCTCCTTCCATGCAACCCCAAATAGAGAATATTTCAGTGACTGTCCATGGAGATTTTGAAATAGTTTATTTAGGGGATGATGAGCCTTGTAAAATTGTTGGCAAAGGAAAAGTGTAGTTGAAAATGCAGAATGGCAACACATGGGTGTTGAGAGATGCCATGCATGTTCCCAGCCTGAAGAGGAATTTAATTTCTATAGGAAAGGTAGGGGATGAGGGTTACACAATAACTCTCACAGCTGAATCTTGGAAGGTTTCTAAGGGTGCACTTGTATTGGCCAGAGGTAAGAGAGTAGGTACTCTCTATTTATGTAATTGTATTACTGATAATTCTCCTTCTATATTACCTACTTCATATTTAGATGCAAAGTTGTGGCACCAGAGGCTTGGCCACATGAGTGAGAAGGGAATGACTATTCTTAAGTGAAAAGGTAAGCTTTCAAATTTGAAAATCATAGATCTGGATTTTTTTGAGCATTGTATTTTTGGGAAACAGAAGAGAGTGAGTTTTCTCAAGATTGGATCAACAAAGAAGAAGCACAAGTTGGAGCTTGTTCACACAGACGTGTGGGGACTAGCTCAGGTTGCTTCTATTGGAAGATCACAGTACTATATTTTTTTCATTGATAATGCTACAAGAAAGGTATGGGTCTATTGTATAAGGAAGGAATATGATGTTTTTGACACTTTTAAGATTTGGAAAGCTTTAGTTGAGAATGAAACAAGCAGGAGATTGAAGTGCCTTAGATCTGACAATGGTGGTGAGTTCTATAGCTATAAGTTCAACTGGTATTGTTATATGCATGGAATACGTAGGCAAAGGATGGTTCCAAGGACACCTCAACAAAATGGAGTTGCTAAAAGGATGAACAAAATAATATTGGAGCGTGCATGGAGTATGAGATTGCATGTTGGTTTACCCTTATAGTTTTGGGCAAAAGCTGTGGATACTGTAGTTTACCTGATTAACAGAGGACCCTCTACAACTCTGGATGGTGGAATTCCAGAAGAGGTGAGAATAGGTAAAAAGGTATATCTTTCATTTCTTAGAATTTTTGGTTCTGAAGCTTTTGTGCACGTTGATAAGGAAAATAGAAAGAAGATGGATGTTAAGTCTATGAGGTGCATATTTATTGGTTATGGCTCTAGAGATTTTAGATCCAGGTTTTGAAATCTAGGAACTAAAAAAATAATTAGGAGCCGTGATGTTGTTTTCAATGAAAAAGTGATGTATAGTGATCAGCTCTAGAAGCTGAATCAATCTGAGCAGAGCAATGGAGAATTAGACAAGGTGACGGTCCAAAATAAGCTCATGGGAAAGAATAATCATAGACAAGAAAACATAGAGATTGACGTCGGTCAGGTAGGAACCAATGTTGGTAATACAGGAACTAATGTCGGTTAGATAGTGACTGACATCTGTCAGGAAGGAACCAATGTTGGTCGGGTGGAACTGACGTCGGTCCGTTGCAGGCTTGGAGGTGACCGAGGTCGGTCACTGTCAGAGAATTTGGATAGACAGTGTGTTGTGAATGAGTCTCAGATGCCCATCAGGAGGTCAAAAAGGGTAAGTAAACCTCCAATTCAATATTCCGCTTCATTATTCTATTTATTGCTCACTGATGGTGGAAAACCAGAGAGTTTTGATGAAGCAATACAGGTGGAATCAAAGAATCAGTGGGAGCTAGGCATGAATGAGGAAATTGATTCCTTGAAAGAGAACCAAACATGGGATTTGGTTGAGTTGCCAGTGGGGAAGAAGACACTGAAGAATAGATAGATCTACAGATTGAAGGAAGGAGAGAATGGAAAGATGAGATATGAGACCAGGTTGGTAGTGAAAGGATTTACATAGAAACCAGGTATTGATTTTGGTGAGATTTTTTCTCCTGTAGTTAAAATGACTTCTATACAGACTGTATTATATTTAGTTGTTATTGAGGATTTGCATCTTGAGTAGCTTGATGTTAAGACAATGTTTCTTCATGGAGATTTGGATGAAGAAATATATATGGATCAGCCAAAAGGATTTGAGGTCAAAGGTAAGGAGAAGCTAGTGTATAGATTGAAGAAAAGCTTGTATGATCTCAAGCAAGCTCATAGATAATTGTATTTGAGGTTTGACAGGTTTATGACTGAGCATGGTTACAGTAGATGTCAATCTGACCATTGTGTGTATTTTAAGAGATTGGATAATGGTAGATATATTATTTTGTTGTTGTATGTAGATGATATGCTTGTTGCAGGATCACACATGCAGGATATCTCTGAGCTTAAGGTGAAATTAGCTCACACATTTTCCATGAAGGATTTGGGAGTAGCAAAGAAAATCCTTGGAATGAATATCAAGAGAGACAATAAAAATCATAGGTTGATTTTGTCTCAAGAGGATTATGTGAACAAGGTGTTGAAACGGTTCAATATGCAGGATGCAAAATTGGTAAGCACACCTATGGCTGGACACTTCAAGTTGAGTAAATAATAGTGTCCTAATTCACATGATGAGATAGAGTACATGAGGAGAGTTCCATATGCTTCCATAATTGGGAGCTTAATGTATGCAATGGTATGTACTAGACCAGATATTGCCCAAGCAGTGGGAGTTGTAAGTAAGTATATGGCCAATCCAGGAAAGGAGCACTGAAAAATAGTTTAGTGGATTCTCAGATATCTGAGAGGGACTAGCAGTAGGCATTTGTGCTATGGTGGGTCTAACACTTCTCTACATGCTTATGTAGATTTAGATATGGTAGGTGACTTAGATGGCAAGGAAGCACCACATGATAGGTGTTCACTATTGGTGGAATGGCGGTTAGCTAGATTTCAAAGTTGCAGAAGGTTGTTGCCTAGTCTACTATAGAGGTAGAATATATTACAGTCACAGAGGCTATCAAAGAGATGATATGGATGACACGGTTCATGGAAGAGTTGGGAAAGGAGCAAGAGAGTTGTAGATTATGCAGTGATAGTCAGAGTGTAATTCATTTGGCTAAGAATTCAGCTTTTCATTCAAGAACCAAACATATATAGCTTAGGTACGACTTCATTAGACAGGTATTGGAGGATGGTGAGTTGAAGTTGGAAAAGGTCCATATAGATAAGAACCCTGCTTATATGTTAACCAAGCCGGTAACAAAGGAGAAGTTGAATCTTCATTCAACTTTTGTTGGTCTTCATGATTGAGTTTGAAGATGGAAAAGCTAGAAGATGTTGTACAGGTACTGGTGTAGCTATTTATCTCCAAGTGGGATATTGTTGAGTTGTGGAGCTAAAAGCTTCACCAAATGAGTAAATTTTAGGTTGCTGGAGTTACACAGTTGTCAACATCAGTCAGGAGTGACCGACGTCGGTCAAGGGTCGACTGGGAGCTGCCAGCATCAGTTACTATCAGTCGATGTCAGTCATGTGCAGATAGGCAGGGACCGACATTGGTCACCTGTGCATCTAGAAAGTCTATTTTCATGGATAGAATAAAATGTTTGCATGATAATATTAAGTGTTAGTCTTAAATCTGCATCTCTATCTTTAGTAGGACTATTTTGAGCCCTTGATTAGGAGGTGCATGTAATGGTTGTGAATGCATGCTCATGTTTCCTAATATTATATATAGGATTAGATTTTCATAGCTTAATTAAATAGTACACGATTGTATATGTGTATCATTCTAGGTTGTTGGAATTGATTGTAATTGAGAGAGAGAGAACTCTTGAGGGAAAGAGATCTATACATCTGAGAGGTGTGAGAAGAAAGTGTGATTTTCTTCATTTTATTTCCTTCTGGAAGAGTTTAATACAAGTTTTCAGGGTGGTTTCTTGTATCTCTTATTATTTATTGTTTCTGATTCTAGTTACTTATTATTCTGGTTTAATTCTGTGTTTAGTTTCTTTCACATAGTAATCAACTTTATTGGTTGATCCCCAACATAATATACTATCCACACATTCTCCATCCTCTATATTTATTTGGAGTTAGCAAAATTGGTGTTGTATAAGGACTCACACTCTCCCTTATCACCTTCTTCCTTAGCAATCTAGTAACATGTTTATTTAATTTTACATGTTCTGTTGGACTCATCCTATAAGATGCTTGATTAGGTAGAGATGATCCTGGAATCAAATCAATGTGATGTTGTATATCTCTCTTTGGTGGTAAAACATCTGGTAACTCATTAGGCATAACATCCGCATATTCTTTCAACACCCCTGTTGCTTCTATTGGTATTGGCACCATTATTGTTTCTTCATTCTTTACTATTAACTCATAACAATAACCTACCAACTTCATATCTTGAATAAATTCCTTAGTAGTGAGCATGATTTTTATTTTCTCTTCCTCTTTATGAGGTAACAAAACTACCTTTGTACCACATTTCTAAAAAGTGTACTTGTTCTTTGCTCCATCATGAATTACTTTCCTTTCAAATTTCCATGATCTTCCCAATAACACATTATATGCATCCATAAGAATAACATCACACCATATTTTATCATTATAACTCTTTCTTATGGAAAACTTGATGAAATCCGATAAGGATTAGGATGATTTTCACATTGCAAATTTAATATCTCAATCATTTCTTTAGAAACCATATTTTCATAACTACCACCATCTATAATTAATTTACTCACCTTTCCACCTGAAGTACATCTTGTTCTAAAAAATATTTGATCGTAGCCATGCATCACCACCTTATTTATTATGCACTTGATCCTTCCTTGGAGTAATCATAGTTCTTCTCATCATGAGATTTTCTCCAACATCTACTGGTGTAACTTTAATATTTTTTGCTTCAATTTCAGCCTCAACTAGATTTACTCTTGGATTATCTTATTGCCTTTTTTATTGATCTTGATAGTGTGGAAACTCAAATTATCTATGCCCTTCTTCTCCACATATATAACAGACATAAGATCTGTGTTGATTAAAAAACCATCCTCTACTAGCACATTAACCTCATCCTCTCTGAAATACTCTTCCTCTTTGTTGGTATTAAAACCCTTGCCTATTATCATCTTGCCTTTCTATACCACATGATGATTCACCTTTATTGGAAATAAAGCCACCTTTGGTGGTATTAAATCAACCTCATCCCCTTATTAGATGGGATCTACCTCTTTTTGGACCAGGAGATGTCCTAAAATTCTATCTATTTTGTTTTTCTTCTACTTTCAAAGCTAATTAATAAGCCTCCTCCATGTTATGAATTCTATGCATGCTTAATTCATCTTGAATATAAAATTTCAAACCATTTACATACCTTGAATCCATCTTCTCTTCTATTTAATCATGCTCCACTAATATGGAAAGCTTATAAAATTCACTTTTACACTCTTGTATACTGTAATATTTTTACTTCAAATTATGAAATATTTTGCATCACTCCCACTCTCTATGTGCTTTCTAAGAAAGTGTTAAAGTACCTATTGGCTAACTAATATTCCAAAATTTTGGTGAAAGACATTTATATCCCCTATTTTGACGAAACTATCATCAATGGGAACTTTACAGATGATTATTTTCAAACCATTTTGAGGAAGAAAGTTAATTCATAAATCCATGAAATGCCTTGACATTTTTCACATTGTGTTAAGCTCCTTTATTTAGTGGAAAAAGAGTCAATATTACATGAAAAATCTCTCCCCCAAAACTGCTTGGTTGAAAGGATATGAGTATAAATGGATAAACTCAAGTGTGTAATTTGAGTTTCTAGGCATTTAATTTAGTTTTCAAGCCTCTACATTTGAGTTTTCATCATATGTTGTTCATAGGCTCAAGAAAAACATTACTTATTAGATCACCAAACCTATTTATTTAGTATGTAACTTCCATGTTTGTTTTTAGGTGTTATCTACTTCCCATGTTTGTTAAATTTATTCTTAGGCTCCTCCCAAATCTACCTATGCTAAAACTAGAGAAGTTACTAACATGTTTTCATTTTAAACAATTTATAAGGTTGTAAGGGTTTTAATAGGGTCTTAATAATGTAATCATGTGCTTAGACAATGATTTGTGACCTTATAAGTGTATTAATATGTAACTCACGGATATGTGGGCTATGTAAACTTAGAATTGGGAAGAATAGGTGGTTTTTTCTCAATGTGTAATTAGATATTTTAGTGTTTTTCAATCATATGGGTCTCTAGTGAACAAATGGTTAGAAAATGTAGAATTATATTGATATTTTTGGAATTAATTGATATGGGACCTTTTAAATGTAAAGGATTATCCATTAGGATAGTTTTAGTTTGAGAAATCAACCGTTATTTAGTGGAAAGACACACTAATAGATTCAGACACAACCAACACATGGGATAGTTCTAAAGAAGTGGCCTTGTCTGAGAAGTAGAGAAAACTAGGATGGAAGTGTGGATTAGTCAAAGGATGATGATAGGATATTTTGAATGAGGAATGAGGATATCAAATATCATTATTTATTAATGATAATGATCATCCACATTAAAATAGAGAAATAATGGTTTAGAATCATGGAATTAAGGATAAGCTAAGTGTGTATAAAATGATGGTCACTATATGCAATCAAACATGCATGAGATCTACAAATCAATCCTATTTTGAAGAAGATAAATAATTCTTAAACTTCTAATTGGGGATACATTAGATAATTATAAACATGAGCAATATGGATCCATGAGACGAAATTAAGGGATCTCTTACCATAATAATATTACTAGGGAGGGTTCCAAAGCCTTCAGTCAACAAAATCATGAAATAACCCTAACTAGGTATTATGTTTTAATATTGACAATATTAATTGCACGTAAAGCAAAGAAATCTAATCTAGTGCTCACCAAAGCTTGTGGCATAAAGTGGAGCTAATAAAAAACAAAATTAAACATGTATAGAAGACATATACACATATCAATGTATATGGAATCCTAATGCATGGAAGAGAAGTGCAAATGCATATCTATCTACTCTTACAAAGGAAGAACAATGTTAAGAATATGTACCTTTGAAGATGAACTCATCGAACCTCAATCTCTTCCTTAGCTAAGGTGCTTTGCAGGATGTTATTGTGGTATGTAAGGATGACAAGAATAAATTAACTCTAGGCTATGATCTAGAGGATTTACACTCTTCACATGGTTTGGGATAATATTTTATTTTAATATCCTATTTAATATGGTTTTTAAGTTACCATTAGATATTATTTTAATAAACACTAATTATCCCCACTTCTTGGATGGTTATTAAAAAGAAAAAAGAAAGAAAAAAGGAAAAACATGAGATATTATTTTTAAAAATAATAAAATAATTTATTTTTAAATGTAATAAAACCATTATTCCACACATCTTACCTTACCCATGTGGATATCCACCACATAATGGTTGATAATTTAAAACATTAGTTAAGTGAAGTTTGCACTTTGGTGGGAAGTGGGACAATTAAGTGGAGTTCATTGGTGGATATTGTTTTGTTTTAATTCTTTATTTCTTTTCCCCCCAATATGATATCCACTTTAAAATGGATGGATTTTGGTTTACGCAGAAAAATTATGGGATATATTTAATTCTTTAAATCCTCATATCTTTGTTTAAGCATTTAAACAAATTCCAAACATGTTATCACATGGAACATCCACTTTGCATGGGGAGGCGTATAAAATTGTTATGGTTTGTTATAATTATTTTATCCTTTTAACATACACCCACATGGAGACCCACTTAAATTTGGTTGATGGTTTCACTTTGGATGTGGGATGTGGGTGAGTGGATAGTGGTTTGTTACATCCACGTCAACATGCCTTTATTTAGTGCCTAAATATCTTTTCATGTATTTTTACCCTTATTTACTCCATTTGTCTTTCGTGCATGGTTGTAATAGGGTTGGTATAGTATTATAGAAATAAATGGTGCTAATTAATTATCCATTAAGGTGTGGACTCTCTATATTTAATTCCAAATAATTTAAGGCTAAGTGTTGGACATAATTATTAGTCGCAACATGTTTGGAATCTCCATTTGGATTGAACTGACACCCTCCTCTCAAGATAAGTGCAACGGATTGGGACATCAACCAAGATTAGTGTGGAATTCTATTTTAGGTAAAACACTCTTTATTTCTAGTGAATAAAAAAGGTGTTAGAAGAAAATAAAACATTCAATGCCATAATATTAAAATAAAATCTAAATTTGGGAAAATGGTTAGCATCCAGCCAATATGTGAAGGTCAAGGAAATTATAAAGGATTTCTCAGTGCAAATCTGATAGCTGATGCCCAGCCAATGCCATGGAGGCATTGAGAAATATAAACTATAGGGTTTTTTATAGAGGTGGTGGTGATTTTACACAGAGAAAAAAACATATAGGAATATAGAGAGCTGTGTATTTTTTGGTACATAGGTAGAATCTTTTTTTAATCTGTGTAAATCACATAGAGGGATTTGTGACCAGAAGGTAGTTTATAAACCTTTTAAGAGTGCTTTTTTCTCTTCAAGAGAGAGAAATTTCCCATTTTGTAGATATATATTTGTAGGTGATCATTTTGAAAATGAAGTATGTTTGTGATTTGAGATCAAAGTTTTTCATAGGTTGATCAACCAATTGTAAGTTATTCAATGATGTAAGTTTTTAATCATTGTATTTACATCTTAGTTTCATGAAATTGTTTGAATGAACTTGGAGATGTAGCCAATTCATGAACCCCATAAACAATCTATGGTATCTATTTTATTTTCAGTTGTCCATTATTATAAGTTTTTAAATGATTACGGATATTTTAGAAAATAAATTACGTGAAATTTATTAATAGATTATTTTACAGAGAAAAAATATTTATGAAATGTTGTAAATGAACAACAAAGTTATATGAGTTTACCCATATTCAACATTATTCATACAATTTTTACATTCTGATTAAAAAATCAATTTTATTCAAATAAATTTTAGAAATTGATTTATTATATTAAAATCCATTTTTAAACAAAGTGGCATATTTTAGCAGGGGCTAATTACTATTCATGGATTAGTTTTAATATTAAATCGATTTCATATTTTATTTAATTAAGAAATTTAGATTTATAGAATTTTGCATCCAATTCTATTTCATTTAAAGAATTGAGATTTTCAGTATCCATTTGAAAAATTATGTGATTTATCTATAGGGGTAAATCTAGTTTATGGATCAGGCTATAAAACCTATCAATGAATCTAAAAGACTTCTCCACAATACGAGATACATATCTCTAAAGAAAGTATGAAACCCTAAGCTTGCTTCTGAAGTAGAATGATGGATAAGTAGATGTGAAATATATCTTACTTCTTTTTCTCTTCTCTAAACAATGTAAAAAATATTGTGTTTATATAGGTGGATTTAACCATAAACCCTTCCAAAAGTTTTGGTTGATAGGTTTGACCCACTCAACCTAGTATAATTATTCAAAAAAAATCATTAGGTCATAGATTAGGTTGGCCAAGAGCCAACCTAGACCATAAATGATTTTTTCCAATAAGATTACAAGGTCGACACAACCTACACAGTCATGTAAACTATAAAAAGAGGTTTTAGGTTAGGTAAAGGGCTACTGAAAGTAGTAAATGGTTGGAGGAGTATGAAAAACAGAATGCCAATCTTAGGTAATGTTTTTTAGGAGACAAGTGTGTAGATATAAAGTGGTAAAAGGGACAATAATCCCATGAAGCATCCATGGTCTATCCACCCATTTTTTGGTGTACCTATTAAGATGTGCACTCAGAGAGATTGAGACTCATTAGGTTCTTACAAGATAAAGAGCATCATTAATTGATAAAATTTTGAAAATATTATTTATATACATAGGCCCCACTAATATTTCATCACGTGTCACCTAAGTGTACAATGGGATGGTGTTTCAGGAATGGAACATGAGGACATGTAATGTTGATACTAAGTGTAGTAAGGAGAAAATAAGATAAATCAATGTACATAATTGAAAAACACGTACATTTACTTACCTTAGTGTTTTAGATAAAGAAGGATATGTGAGAGATGTGAAGGCATCTAATGTGAGGAACATTAGGTAAACTTGTAGAGATTAGCATGAAAGAGTAAAAAATGAAAAAAAAATCAACCTATGCATATAATAGCTAAAAATATTCTCTAATGGTTCCAAAACATTATGATTCCAGAACTTTTTATGGTTTAAAAAATGAGTTAGTAGAAACAAAGATATGATCAAAACAAGGAATCTAATGATAAATATTTGAGGGTAAATATTTGTGAATAGTAAATATAAATAGGGTGAAAAAGAATTCATTTCCTATTGTTTGACTATTTTAGGAAAAAGAGAGCTCTAAGAAACCTAATGAGAGCCTTAAGAGCTAGGATTGTGAGGAGACAATAACCAAGATGAGGAGGATGCCTAGCAGTTGTAGTGAGTGCAGCATAGGTAAGCAAATAAGAATTTAAAATTTTTGAGTATTTTATTTGAAAATGGGTGTTTTATAGAAATTTTTCATCACGTGTCACCTAAGTGTACAATGGGATGGTGTTTCAGGAATGGAACATGAGGACATGTAATGTTGATACTAAGTGTAGTAAGGAGAAAATAAGATAAATCAATGTACATAATTGAAAAACACATACATTTACTTACCTTAGTGTTGTAGATAAAGAAGGATATGTGAGAGATGTGAAGGCATCTAATGTGAGGAACATTAGGTAAACTTGTAGAGATTAGCATGAAAGAGTAAAAAATGAAAAAAAAATCAACCTATGCATATAATAGCTAAAAATATTCTCTAATGGTTCCAAAACATTATGATTCCAGAACTTTTTATGGTTTAAAAAATGAGTTAGTAGAAACAAAGATATGATCAAAACAAGGAATCTAATGATAAATATTTGAGGGTAAATATTTGTGAATAGTAAATATAAATAGGGTGAAAAAGAATTCATTTCCTATTGTTTGACTATTTTAGGAAAAAGAGAGCTCTAAGAAACCTAATGAGAGCCTTAAGAGCTAGGATTGTGAGGAGACAATAACCAAGATGAGGAGGATGCCTAGTAGTTGCAGTGAGTGCAGCATAGGTAAGCAAATAAGAATTTAAAATTTTTGAGTATTTTATTTGAAAATGGGTGTTTTATAGAAATTTATTAATTAGTAAAAATCTAGAGACTGAAATGAAGCCTAGGAAAGGTTTATAGACACTAGAGGTTAAATGGGGAATTGGGTTGAAAGGGGTTAGAGTAATAAATGCCTAAGGTATTTATTACCATGGGTCAAATATTCATCATTTTTAAAATAACAAGGTCAACCCAGTTGACCTAGAAGGTAGAAAATAAAGTTTTAAGAAGATCAACCTGGTAGATTGGGAAAAAAGGTTGACATAGTAATAATTGGCCAACTTAGTTGATTAAGTCAAAAAGCCAACATAGTTTTACAGGGAGGAAAAGGAAAGGTTGACTTAGTTGTTTAAGTTGAAATGGTCGACCTAGTACTAAAGGGTCAACTTAATTAGTTAATAAGTGGCCAATATAGTACTGAAATGAAGGAAAATTGTTGACATAATACTTTTAAGGCATAGGGGGGCTGAATTAGTACTGAAATGGCAAGTTAAGTTGAAAAATAGGTCAAATTGGTAAGAAATGAATAAATTAAGGCAAATTAGGTGTTTTTTATTAAAGTTTAAAAGAATGTATTTTAATTATGAATGACATGGAGGTTTAATACATCTCTTTTTATTTGATTGTTGTAAGGGCACCAGATATTTTGGTGATTGGTAGACACGTCATGGCTACTAGGTCTATTGGAGTGCTTGATAGATGTAGATAGAGCTAGATTGCTCATGCTAGACTTGGGAGGCATCATAGAGATGTATTGAGTCCTATTGAGTATTGATCTAGTGGTCATTTTATGGGGATCCTAGGAGCACTTAAACAACACATTTAGATGGGTGGTGGATGGGGATACCATAGAGGTTTGTATCACTATATAGGATGTCCATGTGTTACTTAGAATTCTTATAGGGGGACATCAGTGATTATAGGGATATCAGATGATCATGAGGAGAGGTAAGCATTAGCCTAATGGGTGACGTTCTCATATAGGATTTAATCAAGACTAAGGGTGAATTTATTTGATGTATGTTTTATATATTTTTTGAATATTATAAAGGTTATGATAGGGCCTATGACAACATGAGTGTTGTGTCACAATTCGAACAACAAGGTACCCATGTATGTGATAGACTTGTGCAAGATAATATTAGATCAAGGGTTACTCTATGACTTGGGTACTATCATTTGGGTTTAGCTCATGCATGATATGTATGGGATGTTGTCTAAAGGGTATAAGACCATGGGGATAGTGGTATTGTTGAGCTCCTAGATATATGAGAGGTTCTTGATTTACCAACTAGTTGGGTTACCCTATGTGGTCGATGATAGGTTACCTTGAATACTGAGATGGAGATAAGATCAAGTGGCATGGTTTGTCATCCACATGCTAGTTCTATAATAAGTCACATAAAGAGAGATCATGCGACATCATTATGCATACATCAATTTTGTTCAGTTAGATGATTGTGGTGCTAGGGTTATCACAAGTACGGATCATGGGCCACTACACTTGGTATATAGATCCATAGTGAATGGCACATTTTACAAGAAAGTTTAGAATCCCTTACCAGATAGATCCTATAGTAATGCATACATTTTGGCCTCAACATGTTATAGCACTGAGGGGGAGAGGAGGAGGAGTACTAGTTGAGAGATTAGAGATCAAACTGTGGTATGTGATACCATAAATTGGTTAAGCATGACAACTAGAAGTTAGAGAGGGAATAGATGAGGATGGAGAGGTGTGATAGGTACCAAACCTAGTACCAAAATAGGATAAGTGATGACCACCTCAGTCACATGACTAATGGAGATGCCAGTGGAGGGAGAGCATAGAGGGTTGTCATTTAAGATGACCCATCAATCAGCCTAGGGAAAAGCTAGTTTATAGAGGCACCATTGAGACAAGGCTTAAAACTTGCATGGGTGGTGACTCTAGGGTTTTAATTGATTGAGAGGCATCCCACAGATGAGGTAATTAGGGTATAAGCCAATGGAGGGATCATGCTTGGTAGAGGAGCAAATGGAGAGACAGTGATTGGTGACATCAAGATAGGTAATAAATGGTTATAATTTTTGAATCTTTGATATAGAAGACTAGTTATGTAAATAGATAGATGGATTATGAGATATATATGTGATCTAATATCTATCTAGTTTGAATATTTTAGATCTTACAGATAAAGAGGAGTTTAGATGGGGATCCTGGGTGATGGGAGTGCACCATGATATTTTGGATGGGGTTCTATCACCATATGACCCTACCACATTAGATGATCACATGGTATCATCTATCCCAGCTCAGGGAGGCTAGTTTTGACTAGTAAGGGAGTGTGAGAGGTAGATACAGGTGCAAGGAGATGGGCTACATCCACTAGCAGGGGTGGGATCAAGAGAGGCACACACATGGAAATTCTTGGCTTAGGAGAGAAATTCACATTTGACTACTACTATCTATCTGGGATAGGTACATGCCCAAGTGGCCAACCTATATGGATAGGTAACAGGATTGAGATCTAAGACATACTCATTACATCATAATTTTTAGAGGGGAATGTCTGAGGCATTTATGGGTAGTTTGGATAGGCCATGAAATAGACATCATAGAGGCCATTCTTAGAGTTAGAGCGATGTATTTTTGTACTTTATATCAAAAAATCATGATATACATAGAGATAAGTTATTTTGGCAATTAGATGTTGATTTTATGTGTTATATTGTCATTGCGGTTGTCATTTTTTGGATATATTGATTTCTAGCACATGTAATTTTCTTTTGTTGTATATTTTATAGGAAATATGTGTGTGGTGCTTTGTTTCCTAGTATTATGTAGTACACATGCATGGTTAAAAATAAATAGTTGAAAAAGAATTTGGTAAAGTATAATTAAAAAAACAAATGCACGTCACACTAGTTCATGTTGGGAAATGTGTGATAAAAAAAGATGACTAAGCACAATACACAAAAAAGTGGTAAATAGGAGGGTAAAGAGGTGTTTTTTAAACCATGAGAAAGATTTGCACCAAATTATAATAAGTAAAATCACACTAAATCACATTTGGGAAGTATGAAAATAATGTAATAAATGGAAATTACGTGAAAAGATAATGGTATAAAAATAAATAAATTAAGTCAATCAATCATAGTAAATCACATTGGGAATTATAAAAAAGAAACAAAATTGGTAAAATGGTCTTAAATTAATCACACTATTTCAAGTTTGAAAGTATGAAAAACTTAAGAAAAGTGGTTGGATTCTTACGTGCAATCATAAAATAAGAAGATAATAGATGAATGATCAATGAAGTAAGAATAAAACATACTAAATCAAGCTAAGAAGTATGTCAATGACATGTAACTCATAATCAATCACATCTTATTTCATATTTGACACATGTAATTTTATGATGACTCAAATCATTGGAACATTTTGTGAGCAAGGCTAGGTCCTATCCATGGTTTTACACTACAAATCAGAAAGAGAATACCAATTAAGTGTAGAGAATGTGAAAATATGGTAAAAGGGCATGTTTTAAAATGGTAATGTGAAAATTTTGGTAATTTTTGAGGAAAGTTGGCTCCTATCCATAGACTTATAATGAAACTCAAAAACGAAATCCCTAGGGGAGTGATCAATAAACAAAACAATATTTCTTAAGGGTAAATATTAGGGTTGTATAAAATGAAAAGGGGAATGTACGAAGCATAATGTAGGCATTTTATGAGAAGACCTTAGGAGATATGAGGCATACTAAAGATATGAGAAGACACTAAGTGACTAGTGACCGTCAATATATAGAGGATACTTGTTCGCTATAGACACAAAGTTGTGTAGATAAATTAGTGTCATACTAAAATCAACTCATGTTGGTTATTTTGCATAAAAAATTAAAATATACCTATCTTCCCACAACATGTTTCCCATTCCTCAAGACCCCTTACAGAGCCATCAATATACTGCAAAGATTGGGTACTTATGTGAGAATGTAGGTAGCACTAATATATTTTTTATTCTCCTTTTATAATATACTAACCTACCTCACTCTAATGGACCTTATATCTATCATGAGTCCAATTTTAGAGTTTGAGAATTGATTAGAAAAAAGATATGTTCTTAGAATCACATCTTTTGGTATGATTTGACTTTTGAAAATTTCAAAATGTTACTTTCTAGATCATTACCTTTTATTAAATGATTTTGATTTTGACTATTTTATGTATTGCAATATTCCTCCTCCATATGGACTTGGAATCATCAATCATGAGAGATAGATTGATACACACGATTGATCTTTAGGCTTTGGCTAAAGGAACCTGAGTATCCAAAGATAAGATTGAATAAAACACTTAGGCTTAACTACAAACCAACATGTTATCTCAATTCTAAACCATGTGTATGATTAGTTTACAAAAGGGAATAAAGGGTAAAAAAAGAAGATCAAAAGTGGACCAGTAAAAGGAGTTTATAATGAGATGAATTATTTTCTAACTAATCACATGGTAAAGAAGTAATGACTAAAGGGTGAAATTTTTGTATAACCAAGTCATAATAACAATTATTCATGTTTATAGAGATAAGATAGCAAACAAATCATGAAAAATAAAAAGGGAGTCATAAGAAACAAACTTATATGAGAACAAGTATAAAATTATGAAAAAATAACCCATAAAAGAACATAAGATAAATAATGACAAAATAAGCAACATGTAATATAGAATAAATGTCATCCTGTAAGATAGTTAATAATTTGAAACAATGTCAAATGATAGGAAATATATAAGTCTAAAGTTAGAGAACACATATAATCCAAATGAAAATATAAGAACACCATGCGTGTGTTCATAAGTACTAATATATATGTCCACACACATTATCCATAACATCTGATAAGTCTCTATGAAGTTGAATGTGAAATACAACTAATGTCTCAATGATCTTGAATGAATATTCATAGACTACTTTACATCAAATATCCTCAACAAAAAAATAGGAATTCTTGAAGGATTGTGGTGGTGAGGGCTATCATGTAAGGAATGTTTAGGAAAATGCATGGGAGTGGATTCTATTGGACATGAATAGGTCACCAGTGGGGAAGGTGCTATAGGTGAAGGAATCACATGTGGAGAAATAATAGGTGGATAAGTGACCACAAGTGGGGATGGAACCATGGGAGGTGAAGCCATGGGGGAGAAAAGGGGAGCCTTTGTGAGATAACAACTTGTGGATAAAAGATTAGAAGGCACAGAAATGGTTAGGAGGTGATCTCTAAGATGCTTTTAAAGGATGTGTAAATGATCATTGTGATGTGTACCACATTTGTACCAAAGATGTTATACCTCTTCATATTTAGGAAGATACTTAGGTAATACTTTTGGGGGAGGTATAGCCTTGTTTGACAGTTTAGGATTTGTAGGATACAAGGTGTTGATATATTGTCATAACTTGCAACAATGCATCTATGAATGATTATCTGAGTCATGAAAGCAATAGATACACCTATGAGTAGACTTGGTAGGTGGACTCACAAGAGGGGGAAAAATAAATGCTGAGGAAGTTTGGTGTATGGAACAATATCTAATCCAATGATGAAAACTTTATGAATGCCACAATAAGTTTGATCAACCCATTGGGTGGGTGAAGGAGGAAACTACAATAAAGGGAGAAAACCACCACCAAGAGATGGTGGGGATGGTGGAAAAACTGGATAGGGTTCAACTGATGGAGAAATAGGATCAGAAACAAGAAGAGACTTAGTTATAGGTGGAGTAGGATTGAAATATGAACTAGGATCTATTGAGGGAGGAGAGGGATGCACATAAGGATGAAGGATTGTCAAAAGCATCTCAAGGATAAGTAAGCTAGATATGTGATGTTATCTAAATAAGTGATAGACACCAATCATAACATAATCCATAAGTATACTCCAATGAGGGTCTTTATAAGCTAGAGGTGTGTGCACCATCTCTAGTTGGGGATCAAGAGGAAAAATGCTAAAATTAGGAATGATATAAGATGGAATACTAGAAGATGTACTAAAATATTGAAGCAAATAAGAATGGCAATGAATAATCTTAGTGTCTTGGGCCTAAACAAGACCTCCTAACAATAGATCATCTAAAGTATAACCATCATCATAATCACATGTATGAAGATCAATGGTGTAGTTAGGGATGAAATTATCACCTGATGTTGTGTGATTATTATAATGGTGGTTCTTGGATAAGACAATGGGATGTCATCACAAGGTGGTTGATGAGAACGAGGTTGAAAAGAAGTAGGAAGCTGAGAGGTGAGATGACGTGAGAGATCAAAAGTTTTGATCTTAAAATTGATATCATTAGGATCATCATCATTAGAATTTAGGAGGTTAGGGGTATATTCTTGATGAGTTTGAGATGATTATTGTAACCTTAGGTGGAATTGATAGGAAAGTTAAATCATTGAGATTCATAACACAAAATTATTAGCATCGGTTCAAGGGTAGGAATTTTGAATACACCATGGTCTTGAAATTATTAAAAACTTCAAGGGTTGGTGTCACCTTGAATCCTATAAATGGCTCCATTGTGAGGAATTTGATGCATTAGCAACTGGAAAAAGTAAATATTCCATGGCCTACCAAGAAAAATATTGTGAGATGGAGGAAATTTGAAGGTCATCACCTTCATGTGAGTGGTGATAAGTTGGACTATAATGGGGATCCACACACAACCTAAAGGAGGCATTTTATTTATATTATAGCCTTAACATGTGACGCATGTGGAATTAAGGTTGCATTCTAAATATCCAAGGGTTTTGATAAAGTTGAGAGAGGAAACACAAATCTCAAAACCCTCATTAATTAAAGCATGCTTTACTTGGATATCATCGATTTGGACACTGATAAAAAGGGGAGGATCATCCACACAAAGCATAATCTCATCAGGGATCATAGAATCAATGGGGAATTTGAGGGAAAGAGAAGTGTGCATGGTTTTATCAACATGTATGGACATCTCTTGACATTGTTGTAAAATGTTATCTTCTCATCCAGATAAATTGGTTTTGCATCCTTATAGGGAAGGACAAGGGATGTTCATTTTGAAAAAAAGTTACATCAAATGATTGTGATGATGCAAAGAGGTTTTCATAAGTTCATTAAATGTGATTTGAGATGGGAGATTAGTAAGATCTTTAATAGGATCACACTCATCATAACTCATTAGAATATTGCTAGAAAAAGGTGCATAGTGTTGAAGGAGGTCCTCGAAAGTAGTAGCCAAAGTGCATGTGAATTTATGATGCTAAAATGTAGAAGGATTAATATGAGGACAAATTTGTGGATTATTTTGGGAATATGGAGTAGTTGATGCAGGTGTGGTTTAAGAATTTATAAAGGACTTATTGATATAAACTTGAATATCAGTTGTGATAGGTAAATAAGTTGGAAAAATGGTATAAATGGTATGAGAAGTGTTATCCAAGGGAGGTGTCAAAATTGGTTTATCTAAGATATAAGGTCTTATTTTCCCAAATCACTTAATGAATTTGGAGAAGAGTCTTAGATAACATAAAATGTGCAAGATAGTTGAGGTGTGTGGATGGGTTAAGGATCAATGAAAGTAACCACCCTTCACATGTTAGTCATACTGACCACATTCTCTTCAAGATTTAGATCAAGAAGATTTCCAACATTATTGGTAGAAGGGGTAGGCTTGTCTTGGTTATCTTGGTGGTTTGGAAGAGGATCTTTATAGTTTTCTAAATGATTATTATATTTTTTTAAAGCTTGAGATTTAGTTTTTGTCTCAAGGGTTTTGAAATCAATGTCATATGCTTGTCATTTATGAATGATAGAATCATGGTAAAAATTAGGATAAAGAAGTAAATCCATAGCCAAATTATGAAGTTACGTATAGGTATCATGATAATTACCCCAACTAATGTGAAACCAACAAAATTCATTAAGATCATACCAAGATTTCATGGGTCAAGTGGGATCAAGTTCTTGGGGTAGAGTCCTTGGTAGATGCTTATGTAATTCTACTAAGGATAAATTTTTATGAACATTGATGTTATTATTTGAAGATAAATGAGGATTAGTGATGTGGTTAGGAGGGGAAGCTTATTCTGAGGTTGGTTGGGAAAAATAACTTGAATAATATGAATGGTATCATAAGATTCATTAACACCATCATTGATAGCATGATGATTCCTATTCTTAAATAACATGAGAGTACCCATGGAAGGTTGGGATGGATTGAATTGACACATGCTGAAATCTTGACACTTGGCTTGGTTAGTGGCCTCTTCCAAAGTTTGTGGAGAGAGAGTTTAGAACCAATATTGTAACGTGGGAAAAAGTGCATTGGTAAATAGATGAAAGAGGTTATCATCTATCATGTTATATCCACAATTTTTAGACAAAGTCTTCCATCATTTAATGAAGTCTTGTGCAGTTTCAAACTCAAGCTACTTATAATTGATGAAATGAGCCAAGGTATTCTCAGGGAGATCAATTGTTTTAAACTCTTGAACTAGAGCATTAACAAAGTCTTCCAAACTAGTAATGGAATTATATTAAAGTTGGTTGTAATAATTTAAAGAATCATGCATAATATTTTTTTATAATATCTTGGTAGAGGCAAAGGTATTTAATTTGACCCAATCTTTGTATATATTTCCAACTATTTTTAAGTGAAAAGTAGGATCGGTTGACCCATTGTAAGAAATGGTAGGGGTGATATCTCCTATATTGATATTAGCAATTTGATATCTAAGAGTATCATTTTAAAGATGCTTTATTGTTTTGTTAACAAGATAAGGTTAAGGGATAATATTACTATGGAAATCCCAAAGAGCAGGTGGGAGTAAATTTTGATTATGTGTGCCTGATGGCATCTATTGAGTGTGGGTTTAAAGATGGATAAGATGATTTTGTATTTGCATCATTTTATTTGCATTGTTATCTTGGAGTTCATTCATTTCATTAAGAGTTTTTAATAGGTGTTGATGGGTTTGAGTTTCATCTTTAACATTATTTGAAAAATTGGAATTGTTAGTAGTGGATTGGTTACCACTATAGATGTTAGTAGGAGATTGAGAAGAATCATTAGTGAGTGAGGCACTAGTGGAATAATTTGATTTTGTGGAAAAATATGGAATAGTAGAGGGATGAGAGGAAGAAACACTAGAGGCATGATTACCATGGGTAGCGAATGATGCACTAGTGGAATAATTAAGAAAAGTGGGTGTTTGTAAAGGCCCACTAGATGCAGAACGTGTCATGTTAGTAGAGATACTAGGCATGGATATAAAAAAAATCATAAAGTAAGATGTCATGGTATGAGAAGGGATCAAATTAGAGGAAAGAGGCTGAGAAGCAAAGAAACTAGTATCCCAAAATCCATGTGAGAATGTGGGAGAAAGTGAATGGGGTTCCTTAACTTGACCACTTATCATTAGATGGTATATAATAGAAGGATCCTTTCCTCTATGTTAAGGAAGCTCATTGATGAAGAA
Organism: Torreya grandis; assembly: GCA_037957365.1. Classification (NCBI taxonomy): domain Eukaryota; kingdom Viridiplantae; phylum Streptophyta; class Pinopsida; order Cupressales; family Taxaceae; genus Torreya; species Torreya grandis. The sequence goes on from JARHVA010001703.1 coordinate 2,174,008, forward strand.
GATAATTTATAGTGTATACTCTAATAAATGTTGATCTTCAAGTGAGAATAGTGAATTACTAAGTGAAGAGAAATGAGGAGGGGTTCCATAGTTTGTAATGCAAGTAGATATATGCACATTGATTTCACCTAAGATAGGAACCACAAGCTACTTATGGGAGAACCTATTAGGGGTTGGTAAGAGTCATCATATCTATTTAATTAAACTTAGTGTTATCTTAAAACATCAATTTTATGATGAAGGAGAGATATTAGGAATGAAAAGATAATTCAAAATCATGGAGATAGGAAGAGACATATAAGAGTATATAGTCAACTAGGTTGACCTGGTACTGAGAATAAGGTATGAAAACAAAGCCAACAAGGATACAAAGTCAACCATGTTGACTTAGTATTATAACCTAAGATAGAGGAAAACTTGATAAGGATATAAAGTTAACCACGTTGACTTAGTATTGTAACCTAGTTGGTAGAAAGGAGTATTGGGTCAACTAGGTCGACTCAATATTGTATATAGAGAAAAAAATAGTTTGTAGTAGATTATGTTGAATAGAATGATAGTGTAAAAAAAATAGGGGAAAATTTTACAATGTACTATAAATAAATAAGTGAAAGTAATCACACAAACAATTGGATCAAATGGAAATATCCAATTGGGACACACAACAGAAAACTTTGCACCAATGCTAGCCAATGAAAGTTTTTGAAATACAACACACAATGAGCAAAGAAAAAGAAATCAATTAAAAAGTAAATGCTAACTAAATGGTGATCCTGAGTATTGTTAGATTATTATAAAGTTCTATTTTAATTGTGATGGGGAAGTTGGCTAAAAATAGGGCACTAAAAATTAATCTATAGATGGTTTCAGGACATTTAGGCCGCAAGGGATATGTGTTGGCAATGATACTAGCCTGGTACTAGAGCCTACCCCTCGCTTCATAATATTATAAAGATAAGGGTGTCAAGTTCTTATTCAATATATACCATTAAGTACATGTTTATACTTGTCAAAAAAACCAAGTTAGTTTCCCCCTTGGTGATGAAATCTAAGTATATATGCCTTAGATAGACAAATGTTTACATGCATTTTGAATTATGTGATTTGGTATTGTGTTTAAGAAAGAGAAAATTAGTGAAAATAAATTTTATATTGAAAAATAACCTAATTAGACTATGTGAGCTACTCTAAGCATGTAAATAACTGAAAATGAAAGTGTGGATTAATTACTAGCATATAATTGTTAATTCTCAATTTTAAACATAGTACAGACTTAGTTTAGATGACACTATATGCAAACATTATAGAACAGAGTTGACATGCTAATTATTATACTATATAAGTAAAATTCCTTAAGAACTAGGCTGATTAGGTCGACTTAGTCATTTGGACAGAAGACAAACTATATAGCTAGGTTGACCTAGTTTGTTGTAGGATTATATATTTGAAGATTGATAACTTTATAAAACAAAAATTTAAGGAATAACTAAATTTAAAGAGAGAAATAAAGGAAACTTGGTGGGTTAGAAGATGCTAAGGACTGTGAATTTTTTGTTGAAATGCCTTATATGTTGTTTGGAAGTTTTACCAACTATGTCAATTGAGTTGACCTAGTTTTGAAATTCCCTACTTGGTGAATCATATTAAGATGACTAAGTTGACTTGGTCGACCTGGTTAGTTATTTGGAAGCTATTTAGAGTACTAATTCATCCTATTCAAACTTTTGTGTTATTTTTGAGCTAAAAAGGAGACTAAGTTAACTTGTTTGACATAGTATGTTTTCAATAAATGAATAAGAGTACTATGTTGACCTATTTTATGCATTAAACTATATCTGATGAAGACTTGCACAGAAATAACAAAATTAATTTGATGTGACTATGTGTTAAAACTATGCATAGAAGTTAGAAATTATACCATCATGGTCGACTTAGTATCGTAAATATAGAAAAATAATAAATGATAAAAATAAAAAAATGAAAGAGAACCTACAAGGGTTATATTAAAATTGGGTTCACTATAATGTATATAATAAAAAATACATCAAATCTACAAATCAATCTTAACTTAGAGAAGATAGATCCTACTTACACTTCCAATTGGGGATAGATTAGATAATTAGGAACATGACCAATATGGACAATATATAATAAATTAGGGGATACATTACCACAATAATATCACTAGGGAGGGTTCCAAAGACTCCAATCAAGAAAAATCATGCAATAACCCAATCCAGGTCTTATGTTTTCATATTCACTATACTAATAACAAGTAATGTAAATATATATAATCTAGTGCTCACCAAAGCTTCTGGAAAAAGGTGAGGGTAATAAACAAAAAAAATACATAAAAGACATATACTCACACCAATTTATACATAATCTAAATGCATGGAAGATAAGTGCAAATGTTTATCTACCTACTCTTAGAAAGGAGGGAAAAAGTTAGGAATATTTACCATTGAAGATGAACCTACCAAGACTCAATCTCTCCCTTCACCAAGGTTCTTTGTAAGAGGTTTTTGTGGTATGTAAAGACGATAAGGATAAATTATCTCTAATATACATAACTTATCAATGCATCCAAAAGACTTCTCCATAAGATAAGATCTGTATCTCCAAAGAAACCTTGAGCTTGCTCTTCAAGTAAATGATGGATAAGCAAATGCTCAATATATCTTAATTTTTCTTGTCTTATATAAATAATGGTTAAATTATTTTATTTATCTATGAAAATTTAACCCTAAACACTTACAAACATTTCAGTTGATAGGGTTGACCCAGTCGACCTAGTATCATTATTGGCCAAGAGGTTTTAGGTTAGGAAAAAGGTTATTGAAGGTAGTAAATGGATGGAGGATTATGAAAAAATGAAGACCAAGCTTATGGATTGGTTTTTATGAGGAAGTATCTAGATATCAAGTGGTGAAAGGGACAAAAATCTTATGAAGTACTAATGTTTTACCCAACTCTTTCCCGGTGTACCCCTTAAGGCATGCACTCAGAGAGATTGAGACTCGATGGGTTCTTACAAGATAAAGAGAGTTAATAATTGATAAAGGTTTGAAAATATTATGTGTATGTAGTCACAAGTGAATTGTTTTATAATTAAATGTTAATTTTAGTGAATAAATCCACTACCATTTACTAGATTAATGCAACAAAGTAAAAGTACTACAGTAAAAGAATGAGAATTATAGCCGAGCTTACCTATGTTGAGTATGATTAGATTTAGACCACAGGTTTAATTTTTCCTCACAAAAAACTATAATGAAACATGGATAAATCAATCCTTATTTATTTATGATATAAATATGAAAGTAAATACAAGAAAAATTATAGATAAAATAAAAATGAATAAATACACCTTTTTGTGTACATGAACCATTATGTTTTATGGAGCAAAAATTGGTGACTAGAAACGATAGGCCCCTTGGATATTTCTCTTTAGTGAAAAAATTGGATTGTACTATACATGCCTCAAATCTTCTTTTGTAATAAAATGTTATGAATAACTCAAGATATGTTTGAATCTATCACCGCATAATTAAATGTAGTAAAGTACCTTAGAATCATTCTTTGAATCTAAATAGTTAATTTTGGTGAAAACATGGTGGAAAAGGGTGAATAAACTATCTAATATGAAATAATATTAATTTATAATGCAAAAATACCACAAATCTGGTGAAAAAATATTATGATATGATACTATTTTATATAACATAGAGAATGACATGGGTTTCCTTTCCTTCTATGAAAACTAGTCTAAAATTGAGCAAGAAAGTGATCATGTGCCAGTATATGCCCCAAATATGATATTTGAGTATATTTATTATAAAAATTAAGTAAAATCAATTACATTTATGAATAAAAATCCATAAGATTTTAAATTAAATGCCTCGTATGATGCCCCTAATTTTGAATACAATTACATAATATAAAATTAAATGATCGAGCATGAAATGAAATTGACATGGCCAAGGAGTGAAGGAAACCATGGACATACATATTTGTGAAACCCTATTTTCAAACTGTTTAATTCAAAATAAGTTTTCAAATTCTATTTTACACTACCAAGCCTCAAAACATATGATTCAAAGATTCCCTTTATTGGTTACTTCTTGATAGGCTATGTAGGAAAAAAATGGGCCATATAACAAGTTGACAAGATCCATTGGTGATGGAGGGAACACTATGACTAATAATAAGAATTACTCGATCTCTCATGGTTCCTCTAGAGTCACAAGATTTTATGAATCGACACATGAGAGATCTAGGAACCAACATCTCTACAAAAAATGATAAAAAAATCATATTTTCCATTATTAGATCACCATCATCACTATCCCACATGTTTTAGGTGAAAGCCATCATTATTACCTCATAACCTATGGATATCACATGCTAGCACCACACCTCTACTCTATAATGATGCTCCCATACACATAAATATATGGTGTCCCTTGATCACAAAAAAGTCCTCAACCAGTTCCATAGTCCCTCTCCATTAGAAAATGGGTAATATGTTCAATAAATGTGTCATCCCATCTAAAAGAGTGACTTTATATATGGAAACTAGACAAAGATTTACTTTTCTAACAAGTTTCAATCCTTGGGGATCTCAAATAGGGAAACGATATGCAACTCAGTGTTTCATCATGATATTTTATTCTTGGAATATTTGTGGCCTTACTAAAATAATCCATAGGTACATAGTTAGGTATAGTTCTCATAATTTTTCTCATATGAAAGTGTTTATTTGTAAGAGGTTAAAATTTATGGTTAAATTCTTTACTGTATTTATGATAGTATTTGGATAGGTAAACTCTGTTGAGTTTCCAATCATGAGATTTGAATTGGAGGAGTCATTATGATGTTAGCATCAAATATTTCACAAAATATTATTTCTTGGTTATCTAACCCTAACCATTAGGTGGTGTGGACACTTTTTTAATTTGATATCCATCTTCATATGCTATACAAATTTTATGATTTTAATAATATCATCAAAATAGAACTACTATAGATAAGTTTCATAGACTCACTTCTCAAATCTCATTGGATTCCTATGGGAATTTTGACAAGGTTGAATCCATATAAGATAAATAAGGTTACCTTCCTATGTGTTTTTGCGTCAAGGAGTGGCAAACTTAGTTATACATGTGTAAAAATATCAGTCTCTATAGTCCCAATCACCACTAGAGAAGAAACTCTGCCTCATCTTGTATTAGTTTCTGAAATTTCATATAGCTTGGTCTAAATAGATTGGTTAAAATGATAGATTGATCTTTCCTCATGGACCAAAACTTGTTATCCTTATCTAGTTTTACCACTCACCCAATATATATTATTGATGATGCCATTATTTTATACCATCAAACTATTTACATCTATATTGAGTAGTGTTCCACTTAAACTAGATAAAAAAATAATTAACTCTATCTCAACATTGCTCATCTCAAACATGAGAGAACTCTAGGATACATTAAACAAACATATAACCTAGTTCACATATCATCAGGAGACACAAGTTGGATTGGTTATTGTGCTAATGCCAAATTACTAAAACTACCATATTTCTATGTTTGTATCGAAATCAAGATGTTACTTTCAATTATCATGATTAGAAATAATAATATGAAGAATTCCATAAGATTTAATAAGAACCAAAAAATGATCCATTTAATGTTCATTTAAAATATCAATCAAATGATTGAAGAGATAAGCTCAAAATTGAGGAAGCCTACAAAGCCTAATGAACCCAACATAAATCTACACTGCATTAGTTGAGAGATGGGGATAAAGTTAATAAATAATTATTTTTCCTTCTCCACTCTAGGAAATTTTAAGATAGAATTAAAGCCATTCAAGATGTTAATTTTAAGATCACTAAGCCCTTATACATCATGAAAGATTTTATACATCACTATCAATGAGTGTTTGTTTCCCATCCCTATTCCCTAACTCCTTAAATAACTCTCCAACAATGGCTTCAACTTGTCAAATGTAAAAGTCTTGGAACATAAGAGTTGCATGCAATATACCTATAATTTTGAATGATATTGAGAAACAATTCATGCAAATGGCATTTAATAAATCCCCTAGAATTTATGGATTCCCTTGTGAATTTTATTAGGTCTACTAGGACATTGTTGAACCACTAATATACATAGGATACATGTTCATTATAGACATAAACCTATGTAGGAAAATAAGTGTGTTACTAACATTAACTCATGTTGGTTATTTTGCATATGAAAAATAAACTCGACCTACATTACCATAACATGTTCCCCATTCCTTAGGACCCCATACAGAGCTATCATTCTATTGTGAAGATTGGGCTCTTGTGTGAGAAATTAGGTAACACTAAAATATTTTTTTATCCTCCTTTTCTAATCTACTTACCTACCTCACCTGGCTCTATTATGAGGCCAACTGTGGATTTTGAGCTATGATTATAAAATGTATCTATTCTTAGAATCATGTCTTTTAGTGTTATTTTAATTTTGAAAAAATTTAAATTTTGCCTTTTAGATCATTGCCTTTTATTAAAAGATTTGGATTTTGAATATTTTATGACTTTTAATATTTCTCTTCCATATGGACTTGGAATGACCAGTAATGAGAGAGAGAGTGATATACATGAATGAGCTTTAGGATTTGGCTAAAGGAAGATAAATATCTAAAGATAAGATTGACTAGATCACTTAATCTTAGCTAGGAACCGACATTTTATCTCAAGTCTCAACCATGTGTATGCTTAGTTTGTGAAAGGGATAAAGGGGAGGAAAAGGAGATCCAAAGTGGATTAGTAAAAATAGATTATAATGAGATGAGTTATTTACTAACTGATCATATGATAAATAAGGAATGACTAAAGGGAGCAATGTTTGTATAACCAAGTCACAATAACAATTACTCATGTTTGTAGAGATAAGATAGAAAACAATCATGAAAAAGAACGAAGGATTCATAAGAAATGAACTTAGAGAAGAACAAGTATGGAATTATGAAAAAAATAACCCATAAGAGAACATAAGATAAATAATGGCATCATAAGCAACATGTAATTTAGAACAAAAGTCATCATGTAAGATAGATAAAAATTTGACACAATGTCAAATGATAGAAAATAGATAAGTTTAAATTTGGAGCACACGTCCAATCCAAAATAAAATGTAAAAACACCATGCATATGTTCATAAGTACTAATATATTTATCGACATAAATTATCCATAACATATGATAAGTCTCTATGAATTTGAATGTGAATTGCAGCTAATGTCTTATTGATCTTCTATAGAAGTTGAGAAAATACTTCATAGTGAATCTCCTCGATAGAAAATGTAGGAATGATTGAAGGATCATGCTAATGAGGGATATCATGTAGGAGATGCTTAGGAGAATGCATGGGAGTGGATTATATGGGAGGTTAATGGGTCACCAATGGGGAAGGTGTCATAGGTGAAGGTTGATCGACAGGCAAAGGAATCATGGGTGGAAAAATAATAGGTGGAGAAGTGACCATAGGTGGGGATGGAACCATATAAGGTGGAGCCATAGGGGAAGAACGAGGAGCCTCATTTCAAGAGAGATATGTGGTGGGAAGATTATAAGGTATGAGAATGGTTAAGAGATGATCCTTAAAAAGATACTAAAGGATGTAGCAAAGATTAATGTGATGTGTACCACATTGGTGTCAGAGACAATATATCTCTCCCTATTTAGGAAGATACTCAGGTAATACTTTTGGGAGAGGTATAGCCTTTTATCAAGGCTGAGGACCGATAAGATACAAGGTGTCAATATATCATCATAACTTGGGATAATGTGTGGATGAATGATTATCTATGTCATGGAAGCAATAGATACACCTGTTAGTAGACTTGGTAGGTGGACTCATAAGATGGAGAGAAATAGAAGTTGAGGAAGCTTGGTATAGGGAACAATCTCTAGTTTAATGACCAAAAGATTTTTGAATGTCATAATAAGGTTGATCATCCCATTGGGTGGGTGAAGGAGCTAATTATAGTAAAAGGAATAAACCATCACCAAGAGAAGGTGGGGCTGGTGGAGAGACTAGACAAGGTTCAATTGATAAGGAAACAGGATTAGAAATAGGAAGAGACTCAGCTAGAGAGGGAGTGGGAATGGAATTCAATTGGGCTCTTCTAAGGGAGGAATGGGATGCACAAAAGGTTGAATGAGAATCATAATCGTCTCAGGGATAAGTTAGTTAGAGGGGTTGTGGTATATATCAAAGTGATAGGGACTAGTCATAGCATGATCCATAAGTATACTCCTACGTTGTTATTTATAAACTAGAGGTGTACACACCATCTATACCTTACGATCAAAAGTAAAAATTCTCAAATTAGGAACAATGTAGGATGAAATACTAGAAGATATATGGAAAGACTAAAACAAAAAGGAAGGATAATGAATAATCTCAGTGTCTCAAACCTGAATAAGACCTCCTAAGAATGGATCATCTAAAGTATAACCATCATCATAATCATGTGTATGAAGATAAACGGTGTAGGTAGGAATGACCTTATCATCTTATGTGGTATTATTAATGGAATGATGGGTCTTAGTTAATATGACCAAGACCTCCTAAGAATGGATCATCTAAAATATAACCATCATCATAATTAGGTGTATGAATATCAATGGTGTAGGTAGGGATGACCTTGTCATCTGATGTGGTATGATGAATGGAATGACGAGTCTTAGTTAAGATAGTAGGGATGTCATCACAAGGTGGTTGACAAGAATGAGATTGAAAATAAGTAGGAAGCTGAGAGATGAAATGAGGTGAAAGATCAAAAGTTTTAATCTTGATATTGATCTCATTAGGCTCATTGTCATTAGAATCTAAGAGGTTAGGGGGTATATTACCAATGATTTTGGGATGGCCATTGTAACCTCAGGAGGAATTGATAAGTTAATTTATTGAGATTCATAAAATGGATTGTTTGGTAAGGGTTCAAGGGTAGGAATTCTGAATATACCATGGTCTTGGAAATGTTCAAAATTTCAAGGGTTGGTTTTACCTTGAATCCTATAAATGGCTCCACTATGAGTAAATTTGCTGCATTGGAAATTGAAATAAGTAACTGATCTTCACACACAACCTAAAACAGGCATTTGCCTTCAATCATAGCCTTGACATGTGTTCCATGCGGGATTAAGATTGCATTTAAAATATCCAAGGGTTTTGATAAAGATGAAATAAGCAACACAAGTGCTATAACCCTCATTAATCAAGGCATGCTTGACTTGGATATCACTAATTTCGACACTAATAAAAAGGAGAGGATCATCTACATGAAGAAGAATATCATTGGGGATCATAGAAGTAATGGTGAATTTGAGGGAAAGAGAAGTGTCCATTGTTTCATCAACATGTATGTTCATCTATTTGCACTATTTTAAAATTCTATCTTCATATCCAGATAAGGTTGCTTCCTATCCTACTAGAGGAGGATGAGGGATGTTCATTTCAAAAAGAAGCTACATGAGAAAATTGTAATGATGTGAAAAGGTTCACATAAGTTTTAGAAATGGGATATTAGTAAGCTCTGTGATAGGATCCCACTCATCATAACTCTTAAGAGTATTGATGGAAAAAAGGTCCATTGTGTTGAAGGAGGTCCTTGGAAGGAGTAGTTGAAGTGCATGTGAATTTATGATGATAAGAGGTAGAAGGTTTAACTGGAGGATAAGTTTGTGGATTATTTTGAGAAGATGGAGTAGCTGATGTAGATGTGGTTTTATAATTTGTATAAGTGTTAATAGAAGCTTGAATATCATTGATGATAGGTAGAGAAGTTAGGGAAATGTAGAAATGGTATGAGAAGTGCTATCTAAGGGAGGCATTGGAATTGGTTCATCAAAACATATAAGGTCTTCTTGCCCCAACTCATTTAACTGAGTTGGAGAAGAATCTTGGATAACGTGAAATGTGTGAGATAGTTGAGGTGTGTGGATGGGTTGAGGATCAATGAAAGCAACCAACCTTCACATATCATTCATATTGACCACATTTTGTTCAGGAGTTGGGTCAAGAAGACTATCAACATTATTCATAGAAGGGTTAGTTTTGTCTTAGTTATCTTGGTGGTTTGGAAGAGGATATTTATAGATGGCCAAATGAGCATTAGCTTAGAACAAATCTTGATATTTAGTTTATGTTTCATGGGTTTTGAAAGCAATGTCATACACTTGTTGGCATTTACGAATGATATAATCATGGTCAAAATTAGGACCAAGAAGGAAATACATAGCCAAATTAAAAAATTTCCTATAACTCTCATGAGAATGACCCTAACCAGCATGAAAGCAACAAAATTTATTTGGAACATACCAAGATTTCATGGGTCTAGTGGGATCAATTTCTTAGGGTAAAGGCCTTGGTAGATGTTTTTGTAATTCTAATAAGGATAAAGGTTTATGAAAATTGATGTTATTAGTTGAATATAAATGAGGATTAGTGATGTGGTTAGGGGGGAAGTTTGCTCTATAGGTTGGTTGGGAACAACAGATTGAATAATATGAATAGTATCATAAAAGTCGGTATCACCATCATTAGTATCATGATGATTCTTATTCTTAAGTAACATTTGAGTACCCATGGAAGGTTGGGATGGATTGAATTGACATATGAGGAAATCTTGACACCTGGTTTGGTCAATGTCCTCTTCCAAAGTTTTTGGAGAGAGAATCTAGACTTGATATTAAAACTTGGGAAAAAGAGCATTTTTAAATAGGTGAACAAGGTTATCATCTGCCATGTTATGTTCACATTTCTTAGACAAAGTCTTCCATTGTTTAATGAAATCTTGTGTGATTTCAGTCTCAAGGTACTTATGATTAATAAAATTGGCCAATGTATTCTCAGGGAGATCACTAATTTTGAACTCTTGAACTAGAGAATTAACTAAGTCTTCAAAACTATTAATGGAATGATATTTGAGTTGGATATACTGATCTAAAGCATCACCCGTGAGAATTTTTTCTAATATCTTGGTAACAACAAATGTATTTAATTTAACCCAATCTTTGTATAGATTTCCAAATGTTTTTAAGTGAAGAGTAGGATCGGTTGACCCATTATAATAAATGGTAGGGGTGATACATCTTATATCCATATTAAAAATTAGATATGTAAGAGGATCATTTTGAATATTGTTTATTATTTTGTTAAAAAGAGGAGTTTGAGGGATAAGATTACCATGGAAATATTGAAGAGGAGGTGGGGGAACATTTTGATTATGCATGCCCCATGGCATCTGTTGAAGGTGGGTTTGAAGATGGATAAGATGATTTTGCATTTTCATTTTTAGCTAGGAAAGCATTCATTTGATTAAGAGTTTTTAATGCTAGTTGATAGTTTTGAGTTGCATTTTTAGCATTGTTTGAAACATTGAAATTAGTAGTAATGGTTTCGGTACCACTATAGATGTTAGTAGGAGTTTGAGAAGAACTGATAGTGAGTGAGGAAGTAATGGCATAATGACAGGAAGAATCACTAGAGGCATGATTACTATGGGTAGAAAATGATACACTAGTGGAAGAATTAATAAAAGTGGGTGTTAGTAGATTCTCACTAGATGTAGAACCTATCATGTTAGTAGAGATATTAGGCATGGAGGTAGAATATATCATAGAGGAAGATGACATGGTATGAGAAGGGATCAAAGTATCAGGAATAAGCTGAGAAGTAAAGAAGCTTGTAATCCCAAATCCATGTGAAAATGTGGAAGAAAGTGAGTGGGATTCCTCAACTTGTCAGTTATTATGAGATCATAGATAATTATGAGATCATAGATAGTAGAAGGATACTTTCCTTAATGTTGAGGAAAAGAGCATTTTTGGTGTATACTATAATTTGGGTTGATCTTCAAGTGAGAAGAGAGGATTACGACGTGAAGAAGAATGAAGAGGGGTCCCATAGTTTATAGTGTGAGTGGTTATATACACATTAATTTCATCTAAGATAGGAGCTACAAGCTGCTTATGAGAGAAACTATTAGGGTTGGTAAGACTCATCATATCTATTGAATTCAACTCATTGATGTCTTCAAATAAGAAGCTCATGATGAAGGAGAAAGATTAAGAATGAAAATTTAGTGCAAAATCAAGGAGATAAAAAGAGACAGATAAGAGTACAGAGTTGATCAAGTTGACTTAGTATTAAAAATGAGGAATGAAAATTGAGCTAACATGGATATAGAGTCAATCAGATCAACTTCGTATTTTAACTTCAGATAGAGGATAGCCTTATAAGGATTCAAAGTCAACCAAGTTGAATTTGTACTATAACTTGGTTGACAAAAAGGATTATTAGGTCAACTAGGTTGACTTAATACTATAGACAAAGAAAAAGATAGTCTATAATAGACTGTGTCAAATAGATTGACTATGTACTAAAAATAGAGAAAAAAATTCAATGTAATTTAAAGAAAGAAGTGAAAGTAAGCACACAAATAACTGGATCAAATAGATTGATCTAATTGGGGCACATAGCACAAACCCTTGCACCAACGTTGGCTAATGCAAGTTTTTGTAATACAACAAATAATGGGCAAAGAGCAAGCAGTCAATTGAAAATTAAATGATAACTAAATTCTCATCTTATGTATTTTTATATTATTATAAAGTGTTATTTAAGTGTGATATGGAAGTTGACTAAAAATAGGGCACTATAAAGCAATCTATGGATGGTTTTAGGACATTTAGGTTGAAAGGGATATGTGTTGGAAATGATATTGGCTTGGTATCGGGGCCTACCCCCTCACTTCACAGTCTCATAGTGATAAGGGTGTTGGGTGATTAGGCAATATATACCATTAACCATGTGTATATACTTTGATAGAAAAGCAAGTTGGCTTCCCCCTTGGTGATGAAATCTAAGTAGGTAGGCCTTGGAGAGACAAATGTTTTAATGCATTTTGAATTATGTGATTTGGTAGTGTGTGCAAGAAAGAACAAAATAGTGTCAATAAATGTTATATAGAAAAACCACCTATTTAGACTATGTGAGATACTCTAAGAATGCAAATAATTGAACATGAAAGTGTGAATTAATTACTAGCATATAGCTATTAATTCCTAATTTTAAGCACAATACAGAATTTATTTAGATGATATTTTATATAGACATTACATAATAGAGTCGACAGGGTCATTACTATACTATATAATTAATAATCCTTAAGAACTAAGTCAATCAAGTTGACTTAGTCTTCTAGATAGAAGAAGAACTACAAAACTAGGTTGACCAGGTTGACCTAGTTTATTGAAGGATTGTGTTTTTGAAGACTCCAAACTTTACAAAATAGAACTTTATGGAAAAATAGAATTGAAAGAGAGAGAAAGAAATGAACCTTGGTGGATTGGACGATGCTAAGGACTGTAAAATTTCTATTGAAGTGCCTTGTATGATACTTTCATGTTTTGCCAACTATGTTGAATGAGTTGACCTAGTTCTTTAATTCCCTATTTATTAAAGCTTGTTAAGATGACTGAGTCAACCTATTTAGTTATCTGTAAGTGGTCTAGAGTACTAAGTTGACTTATTTGACCTAGTTTATTGTTTTAGAGTAGAATAAGAGAATAAGTCAACTTATTTGACATAGTATGTTGTTTTGAAGTGAATAAGAGTACTATGTCAACATCTGGTAACCTATATAAAATGAAGACCTTCACAAAAATAATAGATGTTTTGATGCGACTATGTGTTAAACTTGCACGTAGAAGTTATAAACTATATTATCCTGGTCAACCTAGTAACACAAATATAGAAAGATAATAAAATGATAGAAATTAAAAACTTGAAATAAAACTTATAAGGATTAGATTCATGTTAGGTTCACTAGAATGTATGCAATTAAAAATGCATTAGATCTAAAAATAAATCATAACTCGAAGAAGATAGATCCTACTTACACTTCCAATTGCGGATACATTAGATAATCGGGAAAATGACCAATATGGATCCACTAGACCAAATTAGTGGATCTCTTGCCACAATAATATCACAAAGGAGGGTTTCAAAGCCTCCAGTTAAGAAAAATCATGCAATAACCCTAACTAGGTCTTATGTTTTCATATTCACTATAATAATAGCAAGTAAATTAAAGAAATATAATCTAGTGCTCACCAAAGCTTATGGAAAAAGTTGTGGATAATAAATAACAAAATTAAACATACATTGAAAAAATATACTCACATCAATGTATATGGATTCCTAATGCATGGAAGAAAAGTGCAAATACATATCTATCTACTCTTACAAATGAGGAACAAAGTTAAGAATATTTTACTTTGAAGATGAACCTACTGAGACTCATTCTCTCCCTTAGCCAAGGTGATTTTCAAGAGGTTCTTGTGGTATGTAAGGATGACAAGGATAAATCATCTCTAGGCTACACAACCTATCAATGCATCAAAAAGACTTCTCCACACGATAAGATCCACATCTCTTAAGAGAGTATGAAACCCTAAGCTTGCTCCTCACTTATAATGGCAGATAAGTAAATGCACAATATATCTTAAGTCTTATTCTCTTCTCTAAATAATGGTGAAATGATTATGTTTATATAGGCAGATTTAACTGTAAAGCCTTTCAAACATTTTAACTAATAGGGTTAAACTAATCGACCTACTATCATTATTATCAAAAATGAACTAGGTCATGGACTAGCTTGTCCAAGATCCAAAATGGAAACTAAATGAGTTTTGTCAGTATGATTACAAGGTTGACATAGCTAACATAGTCATGTAAACTATCAAAAGAGGTTTTAACATAGGAAAAGTGGTATTAAAGGTCATAAATGGTTGGAGGAGTATTCAAAAGAGAAAGCCAATATTATGGAATGGGTTTTAGGAGACAAGTGTGTAGATGGCAAGTGGTAAAAGGGAAAAAAATCTTGTGAAGCACCAATGGTCTGCCAACCCCTTTCCTGGTGTACCCCTTAAGGCATGCACTTAGAAAGATTGAGACTTAACAGGTTCTTTCAAGATAAAGAGCATTAGTAATTGATAAAAGTTTAAAAATATTATGTGTATATAGTCATAAGTGAATTATTTTAGAATTAAATGTTAATTTTAGTGACTAAATCCACCCCCCCCCTTTATTATATTAATGCAAAAAAGTAAAATCACTAGAGTAAAAGCATGAGAATTATACTTGAGCTTACCTGTGTTGATTATGCTTGGATTTAGACCACATGCTAAACTATGCTTTACAAAAACCTGTAATGAAACATGGATAAATCAATACTTCCTTATTTATGATATAAATATGAAATTAAATACAAGATAAATTATAGATAAAATAAAAAGGAATAAATACACCTGTTTGGGTACATGAACCATTATGTTTTTTGGTGCAAAAATTTGGTGACTAGAGAGGGTAGGACCCTTGGATATTTCTCTTCATTAAAAAACTAGATTAGACTATGCATGCCTCAAATCCTCATTTTTAATAAAATGTTATTAATAACTCAAGACGTGTTTGAATCCATCATCACACAATTCAAGGTAGTAAAGTACCTTGGAATCCTTGTATGAATATGAATAGATCATTTTGATACAAAAATGGTGCAAAAGAGTGAATCAACTATAGCATATGAAATAATATTCATTTGTAATGCAAAAATACCACAAAGCTAGTGAAAAAATAGTATGATATGAGACTAGTTTATACAACATAGAGAATGGCATGGGTTTCCAATCCTTCAATGAAAACTAGTGTAAAATTGAGCAAGGAAGTGATCTTCTGCCACACATATTCCCCAAATATGATATTTGAGTATATTGATTCTAAAAATTAAGTAAAATAAACCATATTTATAACTAAAAATTAATGAAATTTTAAATCGAATGCCTCGTATGATGCCCCTAATTCTGAATAAAACTATGTAATATAAAATTAAATGGGCAAGTATGAATTGAAATTGACATGGCCAAGGAGATGAAGGAAACCATGGACATACATATTTGTGAAACCTTATTTTAAAACTATGCAATTTAAAAAATAAATCAAATACTTATTTACACTACCAATCCTGAAACCATATGATTCAAGGATTTCCTTTATTAGCTACTTCTTGATAGGATATGTAAGGAAAATATGTGCCATAGAAGAAATCAACAAGATCTATTGGTGATTGAGGGACCACTATAAATAATATAAGAATTATTAGACCACTCACGGTTCCTTCAAGTAACAAGATTTTATGTATCAACACATGAGAAATCTAGGAGCCAACACCTCTACTACAAATGATAAAAAAGTCATACTTTCCATTATTAAAGCACCATCATCACTCTTCCACATGTTGTAATTTGAAACAATCATTATTGCCTCATAACCTATGGATATCACACCCTAGGAATCACAACCCCACTCTACAGTAATACTCATGTACACATAAACAAATATGGTCTCCCTTGATCACAAAAATGTGCTCAACCAGTTTCATAGTCCCTCTCCATCATAAGATGGAGAATGTGTTCAAAAAAAGTTTCATCCCATCCAACTAAGTGACTTTATCTATGAAAACTAGGCAAAGCTTTCCTTTTATAACAAGTTTGCATCCCTTCAGGATATCAAATAGGGAAATGACTTGCACCTCTATGTTTCCTCATGACAGTTTATTCTTTGAATATCTATGGTCTTACTAAACTGATCCATAGGTACATAGTTTGGGATAGTTCTCATAATTTTTGTAATGTCAAAGTGTTTGTTTCTAAGAGGTTAAACATTACTATTTCACTCTTTAGTATATCTATGATACTATTTAGATAGGTTCACTCTGTTGGGTGTTTGATGATGAGCTCTATCTTGGATGAGTCATTATGATGTTAGCATCAAATATTTCACAAAATATTATTTCTTGGTGGTTTAACCCTAACCATTGGGTGGTGTGGACACTTTTTTTATTTTGATATCCATCTTCATAGGTTTCCCAACTTGGATGATTTTAATGACATCATAAAAATAGATATACTATAAATATGGTTCATAGAATCACTTCCCAAATCTCATTAGATTCCTATGGTAATTTCGACAAGGTTAAATCCATATAAGATAAATAAGGTTTCCTTCCTATGGTTGTTTTTTCAAGGAGTTACAAACATGGTTATACATGTGTAAAAATATTGGTCTCTATTATCCCAATCAGCATTGGATAAGAAACTATGCCTCATCTTGTATTACATTGTCAAATTTCATATAATTTGGCCTAAATATATTGGTTATAAGGATAGATTAATCTTTACTTATGGAGCAAGACTTTTTCTCCTTATCTAGTTGTATCACTCACCCAATATATATTATTGATGATGCCATTATTTTATAACATCAAATTATTTACTTCTGGATTGAATGGTGTTCCCCTCAAACTTGATCAAAAAAGGACTAACTCTATCTCAACACTGTTCATCTCAAAAATGAGATAAATCTAGTCCACATTAAACAAATATATAACTTAGTTCACACGACATCAAGAGACACAAGTTGGATTGATTATTGGGATAATAATAAAATACTAAAATTACCATATTTCTATGTTTGTTTTGAAATCAAGATGTTACTTTCAAGCATCATGATTACAAAGAATAATATGAATAATTCCATAGGATTTAATAAAAGCCAAAAAAATATCCATTTAGTGTTCATTTAAAATATCAATCTACAAATTGAAGAGACAATCCCAAACTTGAGGAATCCTACAAAGCCCAAGGATCCCAACATAAATCTAGAATGCATTACTTGAGACAGGGGGATAAAGTCAAGAAATAATTATTTCCCCCTACCCACGTAAAACAATTTGAAGATATAATTAAAGCCATTCAAGATGTTAATTATAAGTTTACCAAGCTCTCAAACATCGTATAAGATTTTTTACATCATTATCAATGTGTGTTTGTTTCCTCTCCATGTTTCATTGTTCCTGAAGTAGCTCTCCAAGAATGCCTTTAACTTGTTAAATGTAATATTTTCAAAACAAAAGAGTTGCATGTAATATACCCCTAATTTTGAATTATCTCGAGGAAAAATTCATACAAATGGAATTTAACAAATACCCTAGCATTGATGGATTCCTTTGTGAGTTTTATTAGGTCCACTAGGGCATTGTTGAACCAAATATTCGCAAAGTCTATTCTAAAAAAGTTTTTTCTAACTCCATGGGATCCCGCATCAATTAGGATTCTATCCAAAACACTGTAGATCCTAAGATTATTACCAATTAGAGACCGGTTAGCCTTTTAAATTTATCTTATAAAACTATTACTAAATCCATTAGCCTTAGGCTAAGACACCTTCTTTACCTCATCATTTTAAGTGAATAAACATGGTTTATCAAACACATGTATATTTTGGACAATGTTAGTACAAATTGTGAGGGTATGGAATCAACCAGAGATTTCGGTCAAAAATCCATGCTTGTGAAGATTATTTTTGAAAAATTTGATGACAAGATGGAGTGGCCATTCATTATTACAATACGTCAAGCTCTAGGAGTTTTCCCTCGGTTATTACATACTATTAATATTTTGTTTCAAAATGTTAGAGTTTGCATTACCATTGATGGATTGCAATCACATAAAATTTTCTTATTGAAGTATATCATGTGAGTTTTCCCCTTGGCTCTCCATCTCTATGTGTTTGCTACAAAATGGGCAAAACTACCTATTGGCCAACTAAAATTCATGAAGTTCAGTGAAAGACATTTATCTCATCCATTTTTACCAATAGATAATGAATGGGAACTTTGAAAATGATTCCTTTCTTAAAATTTTGGAGGAGGAAGGTTAATTCAAGAATGCCATGGAATGTCTTGACATTTTTTGCTTTGCATCAAGCTCCTTTATTTAGTGGATAAATATTAAATGTTATCAGAAAAATATCTCCCCCAAACCTCATTGGTTGGAAGAATATCACTTCAAAAGGATACATTCATGTGGCCAATTTGCATTTCTAGGCATTTATCTTACCTTTTAGGCCTTTCCATGTGATTCTTAGTCATATGATGTTTAGGGGCTCACAAAAAAGATTGCCTATTTGATCACCAAACCTATTTGTGTAGTAGGAAAGTTCTATGTTTTCTCTTAAGTGATATTTGCTATCAATTTTTCTAATATTCTTGCTAGGTTCCTTCAAAAATTACCTATGACAAACTAGAGAAGTTACTAAGATATTTTATTCATGGTAAATATAAAACATCATAAGGGTTTCCATAGGTATTATAGGATATTTGTTGAGGACCTAAAGAAACTTAGGGCCTTGGACTCATTGACATAAAGCTCCAAGGCTATGAATTAAGTGTTAAGTGGTTCATTAAAATCTTAGAAAGGGATGAGAGTTAAAAGGTTATGTTAAGACATTTACATTACCCAAGGAACTCCTCTTGGTAGGAAGGATTGGAAGGGTCTTAATTTGAAGAGTCTTCTTCTTTATCTTGTGCTAATTCAAATTAGTGACTTTTGTGGTTAAAATTATATGGAAGGCTTGGGAATTACTCAAACCCAACCTCAATTCCATAGAGGATGGTTTGAGAAAGGGAATTTCTCTTAATTTTCATTCTCTCTAGTGGTCTCCCATTTTAAATTTTCCTAATGTCCCCTTTTCCATTATTTGTTTGCTTAATAGTCTTAGGATTTTTGAAAAAGGAATCAAGACTATCGATGGCATATTATGTAAGG
Organism: Torreya grandis; assembly: GCA_037957365.1. Taxonomy (NCBI): domain Eukaryota; kingdom Viridiplantae; phylum Streptophyta; class Pinopsida; order Cupressales; family Taxaceae; genus Torreya; species Torreya grandis. The sequence goes on from JARHVA010001703.1 coordinate 2,193,734, forward strand.
TTTATCAAGGGTGGATCGGGTGAGATATGCTTATAATTGAATACTAGATTAAGGCCAAGGATTTAGGGTTATTTTTTAAAATTTATAACTCCATACCTGATGTTTGACTTCACAAGATTGGCTTTTTGTCTAGACCCCCATGGTAGAAAGAATTAACATACTACTACTATTTTATTCCAATAAAAACCCAAAATTGGGTATCGTATTCTTTCCCCTCAGTATATTCAAAATGAAAATCTCAACCATTAGTGAAAGTTAAGGTCTTTGGATTGCATTTGGGATAGAAGGTTTTCCAATCTTTTGAAATCCCACATTGAGCCCAAAAAATCTCATTTTCTATGGTGCATTATCTACCATGACCTACTAGTTAGAGATTATCTCAATCACATGTGGGTTTCAAATCAGACATGCCTTGCTTCTCATAAGGTTTAGACCTTAAAACACCTTTTATAGTTCTAGACCCTTGCTCAATATTTCTGGAAATGGATTCATACCCATTTTCAACCTTTTATTCTAAAATTATATATGTGGAAAATGGTTCTTCTTAGGGACTTGATCATGTTAATTGTAATATAATACATATTTTGGTAAATATGTCATGATGATATTATTTTTCATGTATGAAAATATAAAAATTATGTTATTTTTAACAATGAAGCTATGGAAAGGGAATTTGTGGATACCAATAAATTTTTAGTCATTTTCAATGTTTTACTTTAGATCCAAGTCTAGGCAAAGAAGGTCTGCTTGGAGGTGTAGAACATTCTTTACTATAAGTGAAAAAATAAGGTCTATCTAATATAGGTATATTGTGAATAATGTTATCTTATTTTCTGAGGGTGTGGAAGGGGATAAAGTCTCTAGTAAAAAAAGGCATGTTTATGAAGATTGATTTTGATATATATTATGTTAATATTGAGTGGCCATTCATCATTGCAATGCCTCAAGCTTTGATATTTCCCCCTTAGTTCATTTATACTATTAATATGTTGTTTTTAAAAATTAGAGCTTGTATAGCCTTTAATGGTGTACAATCTCACAAATTTGGGTTGTTCATGTCTATTAGGCAAGGTTTCCCCTTGGATCCCTCTCTTTATATGATTTTTACAAAAGGGCTCAACTACTTATTGGCCAACTAGCCTTCAAGAGGTTTAGTGAAAGGAACTTATCTCCCGCATTTTGATCACCAACACGTCCATGGGAACTTTGTAGAGTACTTTTAGAGGGAAAGTATTCAATCAAGAATGCCATAAAATGAATTAATTTTTTTTCCCTTGCATTAAGATAATTTATTCAATGGATAATATAAAATTTATCCCCCAAACCTCCTTCCTTGGAAGGATATCAATGGAAACGGATTCATCTAGGTTTACGCTTTAAGGTCTTTGGATGACATCTAGGCTAAAAATTTTATCAATCTTTGGAAAACCCACATTAAGAGGGGAAAAACTCATTTTATCTAGAATATATTATTTACTAGTGCCTAATAGTTAGAAACTAGCTCCACCACATGAGGATTTCGAATGCCACTTGTCCTACTTGTCATTAGGTTGAGACACTCAAACAGCTTTTTTGGGTTTTGTGCCATGCTTAATCTCCATAGAAATGGATTCATACGCTTTTTAAAATTTTTATTATGAATTATTTACTTGTAAAATGGTTCTTCTTAGGACTCAAACATGTTACCTAAAAGATACAACATTTTGTGGCATATCTTTTATTCCGGTATTATTTTTCACATATGGAAAGATATAAATTATGTTATTTTTAACAATGAAGATATGGAAAGAGATTTTGTGGTGACTAATAAAGTTATAGTCATTTCCAATGTTTTAATTGAGATTCATGTCTTATCAGAGAAGGTCCATTTGGAGATAGAGCACCCCCAAGTTCTGTTGGGCCATTAGGGGAGCGCTCAGGGTGTTGTGAATCAGACACCTATGATGCTTTGTGTAAATGATCTCCTTCTTAGGGTTGTTAGATATGTGACAATAAAATTAAATTTTGGATCCCTTTACAGTGCAGTTTGTCGCCCATATCTTGATAGAGGGTGTGTGTGGGGGAAAATACCCCCTATTATTGTTGTAGGGGGTCTAGGGTTGGTGACTCAAACCCCTATGTCTAAGAAGATGAATTCCACCGAATTGTATTCTTAGGAAGGAAAGTCCTAATCACATTTTCCCACTCTATTTTTGTGATGAATCCTAACAGTGCTTTGCCAATTAGGGATATTTATCTTTGTGGAGTTCGCATATAATTTACACGGTGAATTCACATGTAATATGTTCATCTTGGAAATAATAAAGCTTGATATCTTTCACCATGGATGTTTTCTTAGCTTTTCTAAGGTTTTACAATGTAAACCTTGTAGTTTATATCATGCATGTTGGGTAATTTATTTGTTTAATTGTCTTTTTTATTGCATTCTATTATTGTTGCGTTGTTGTAGAGTGCATGGTTTTCTAACAAGGGCCATGACCAGGGTTTTTGTCATTGTTTGTATAGGAATAGGTGTAGATTGCCTCCCTATTACCATTAGCCTTTACCTCCCCGTGTTGGTGGCATGTTTGACTATATTGGAAGTAGTGGTGTCAATATTGGGTTGTTCCTCCCCAAGACAAGTTCCCTTGCATGGCTCTTGCCATTTCACCTTCTTAGTAGGCCAAGGACATTAAAGAAAATTATCATATTGATAGGTGGAAGCCCTTACTTGACTCCAAGGATCCTCTAGGTACTAGTGGCTGGGGGGACAACCTTTATAGTCCCCCTCCAATATCTCCTCTGGTTGCCATATTCATTGTTGATGCCTAATGGACTTGTTCTTTTTATTTGTTGATCCTTGCTTTTATCACATTTTTTTTATTGAACCACACATTTATTTTGATTATAATTATTGTACATTCTATAATATGATTTTACCCTCTTTTTTGTACAAGTAGTTTTTTATTAATAAATATGTACTTCTGAAAAAAAAATTACTAAATCAACTTTAAGAAATGTTTAGATGATATAACGTTATACGAAAGTGGTATTACTCACACAATTTCCACATATAAATAAAATAGGTCTTTTGAAAATATGGTATGGTATTATACGATTTGTTAATAATATTATGTGATTGTAATATACAATTAAGTCAAAAACACGGTCTTAAGAGTGTCAATTTTATTTAAAATTCCAATAGAAAAACATTACCAAACACATTTAATTTTTTTAAATTCCGTATTTTTTCCATACACGGTGGGCAAACACCTCCTTGTTTCGTACCATAGTATATTAATTTTTCATATGACATTATTTTAGGCGTATACAAGCGGATCGACAAATAATTTGGGCCCGAAAGATATTCGACAAAGCGTCATACGTAGTGAAAAAACCTCAGGAGACTAATGCGTTGAGGTGACGAATTTGACCTTCCGCGAAGATAAACTCTTTTGTTATGCATTTGAATAAGTACTAGTGTGTAGTACACACGATATTTTTGTTTCCAAATGCTGAGTTATCGTTTCCTGTTAGTATGTTTGAAATTTGTCTTCTCTGATTTATTGCATATTTTTATATATTTTTATTTTATTTAATAATTTGTCATCATCATCATCTTCAATTTTGATAAAATATATTTGTGAATCTATTTATTGATTGAATATTGTAAACCTTAGCGATATATATTGTTAAGATTTATTTCCTTCTTTTAAATGTTTCCAATTTTTATATTAGAATTTGTTAGATTTGATAAATTCTTCATTAATAACAATATTCTAAGTTTTTATTTCATATTTTATGCAATCTAACAAAGTTGTTTCTACCTCTCTTACAAAAAGTGTTAGACTTATTGATACTCAAGTTGAGCATACTCATTTATTTTGTTAAGGCACATAAGATGGATAAGAACAAGGGTATGCCAGGACAATACATTAGATGATGAATAGTATAATAAAGACAACATTGACTATCAAGATGAGCATTACGATATGATTCCACATATAGGTGGTGAACAACTAGAGCATAATAAAGTTAAAATTATTAATGACGTTTTACAAACAATCCCTAAACAATCTTTAGGACTATCAGGAAATTTTACAAACTCTTTTGGAAATAAAAAGTGCAACCATTGCACAATCCTATGAGACTTGTGCTTCTATGGGCTCCATTCCCTTTTCTGCATCACTCAATAGATATTTCATAATGCCATCTACTATGGGGGAAGCACAAGGGTTTCAATAGATTAATATGCCCATTCCTACTCAAAGCTTAGAGGCACAACCATTGGTTAGCACACATTTTATTCTGGATGATCAATCGCTTATGTAAATCATTTTAGCTATGTAAACTAAGGTGTTGATAATGGAACACAAACTTCTATATTATGCAGATCATATCTCTATGTCAACATACATATCCATTTGTTACTAGGCATATGTTTCTGTCCCCAGGCCTATCTCTATATGGTTTCATAGTTTAAATTTTTAGGTATATGTGTCTTTGAATTTCCTAATTTTGATGGTACCTTCATTTTGTGGATTTGTAGAGTATAATATTATATATTATTGGATCTTATCTTTGACAGATATTGCACACTAAAAATAAAAAAAATGTAATGGATTAAGGAAATGTGTCCAAGCAATATTGTAGCTACATATCCCACATGCTTAGAATCATATTCCACATGTTTTTTATGATTTGTGGATAGAATAGCTCAAGTACGAGTTTCAACATCCTCTTTCCTAGAGTTGATAAATGGAACTGTTAAATTTTAACTACTTTTCACATAAGGTATGTTGTGGAGAGACCAAGATTGATAAATGTTGCAAGTGCTTAGGATTGGATTCAATAAAAGAAAAATTCAAGGGATAAGATTGGATCTAAGCTTGACCATTGGTGTAGTGGGTTTTGAATTTTCTCCTCATCTTCAATCATTTTCCTATATATCTTATTCCCTTTAGATTGGTTTGGAAAGGCCTTGTATTTATACGATGATTCAATATTACCCATGCATATTGGTTGGCTTTTTAAAATGAAAATGGTAAGGTTTGAGGCATAAGTTACAGACTAATAGGCAAAAGGATAGTTAAAAATATAAGGTACAAACCTATATATGTATGGGACCATATAAGTAGATGTTTTTCTAGGAGACAAATAGGGCTCATGTCTTAATAAAAGGTTAGATAACATGTGATAAATAGTTCATATGTATGAACAAATACCTACTAGATAATAATTGGGATGTTGTTTAGGTTTAATGGACCAAATAGAGACTCATGTTGGGTTATGGCCTTCTTAGAAATGTGTTGAAATTTAGATGTTTAATAAATAATTTAATTTGATATAACAATGGGAATGAGGGTTTTGAGTCAAATTTGAGTGTCTACATTAGGATGGATCATTTCCTCACTAGATATGCTCTTTCTCCATTTATATATGAAAATGTTTATAATCCTTTTGTTGCAGTTAAGTATAATGCTTGGCCTAATTCATGTGATTTTTTTCTTGGTCACTTTTCAATGAATGTTTCCATGCCTCTCACCATTTGGAAAGCACATAGTGTCCTTGCACTATTTCGAGGAGTATTTGTATTTTTTTTTAAGATGCCACATATGATTTAGTAAATAGTTCATTTCATCTTAAAGTGTCTACCATTCCTTTTTTTATTGATTTTCATGATGTTTTATTGTCAAATATTTATCTCCTATTTTTACAGCTGCCTTTTTTAGATGAGTGTTTTCTAGACAAAATTAATCTCAAATCCAAGTGTTGGTATACCATTGAATTCATTGAAGCTCAAATCTAAGTGTTATAGATGTTGCAAATTAAATAGTGATGGATGAATATCCCCACTCAACTCATGGACATCCAAATCATGGTCATGATTTTGAAGGTCAACACGAATGACAAGATTTGTATGATAGTCACAAACAATACCACTTATTGGCAACATTTGTATCCTTGCCAAGAAGATAAGCAACCTGAATAAAGATAAAGACCAATGTTGAAATCTAACAGGGAACTTATTTCATCCTCAAGGCATCCACATGTACAAAAATCAATTTGTAGCATTATAATCATTACCAAAAAAATTGAAGGCAAATCCCTGGTCCTTTTTTCTCCCTCGCATCTTCCCCACTCATTGAAGAGTCAAACAGTCCTTATTTTTCCTTGTTTGGGTTTAGGATTATTCACAAGTGATTTATTGTCCAAAAAATCATTTTTTATAACATCTTCAACTAATAAAAAAGGTAGAGGGTCATAGCCAATGCTTTGAGGTAGTTTAACCCTTTCTGGCTTTGAACTAAAACCCAAATATTTTCCTTTTTTTCATACACTGAAACCAAGCTAATACCCTAAAAGGAATCCTTTGAGGGAGGTCTAAACTCTTCCACTAGTTTTGTAAGGAAAGATTCATATTATTTAGACACCTGACTATTTTAACATGGAGACCTCCATGGCCACTCTCCTTGGGTCTTCTAGTTTCTCCAAATGGAATTTGTGTAGATTTTCAAAGGCATGTTTAGCATCATCAAACTCTTCATGGACATTTGAGAATTTTGGTAAAGTCACATTAACCCTAGGATATATAGGAACTCCTTGAGGAATATCCCCACTTGCAAGGGCATCCAAAATTATATCAACACTATAATTTGAAGACAAAAAAATTGTGGCTCGCACAACTCCTCCTCAAACAATACGGGATTTTTTAAAAAAATGAGAGCCTATTTTTATTTATAAAAATATAATCTTTCTTAAGGTGCCCATCCTTTTTACACAAACGTATGCATTCAAATCCTTCAGCATAGAAAAAGGACAAACATACTCTTTATGTTTCAATCTAATAACTAGGGTATTTGGAAAGGTTACAATCAGATTTAAGAAGATAAGAAGGCATGTGTTCATTTGAGACAGAGTAACCTTAGATTTTTCCACTTGGAAGGCCTCCTCTAAGGATATCAAAATGTGAGGGATAAGGTGCCAAACTTGGATATCCACATATTAAGCTCAACTCATCCAGGAGCCATTTATAAGACCAACTTGTCCCATTCAATTTATGGTACCTAAGTAAGGTCTCTACACACAGACTGACCTATATTTCAAAAATTCACAGAGATAGCTTTTCTTTGCATATTAGAGTTCCTAAATAGGATAAGAAAGACTCCATGTTGAATCAAATGGAAGGAGGAAACATATAACCCTAATATTTCCCCCAAAACTACATCCACCAAATCATCAAATAATTTTAATGAGGGTAATTTATTTTTATTCAAACAAACTAAAAAACACCAACATTTTTCAACCTAACTTCTTCTTTTCTCAACATTTCAAACATTTCGCCATTCAAAATAAGGGTATGAATATGATTGTTAGCAAGGGGCTTACTTTTTCCACCTAAAACTCCCTCCCAAACCTCTTCTTATTATTGTTCATCTCCATCTCTATAAATGACAAAACTAGCTCCAAAATAAATTTTAGAAGCAATCTCCTCTCACAAACTTCTTCCTTGAAAGGTTTATTCTTTATCTCCACACCCTTCTCACCTTCAACACCACTAATCGAAACAAGTGGGTTTCCATCTTTGAAACAATAAATTTAAATGAAACAAGTGGGTTTCCACCTTAAACATTGCTTTCCATTCAAATGAAACACAAAGATTATATTCTAAAGTCAGATTACTCCTCAATGTTTTCCCTAAAATAAACTCTTGGTACCCAAACAAACGAGTGGAAGCACTCCACAAACACATAATAGAAAAAGACACTTAAAAAGTATTTTAAACACAAAACAATGCGAAACAAAGGGAACAGAAAAGACTAAGAACAACAACTCGCATATATAGAAGAGACCAATTGAAGATGCTCTCATAACCGATTCCCAAGACGAGAGTTCCAAGCCTTATCCGTTTTATTTATAGATTCATCATCTCCAATCCTATCCGTTTTGTCTGTAGATCCATTATTGAAAAAAGAAATCGATTCCATATTTCATGCCCAAAGTCCTTGGAGATTACCTGTGTAACGCAACTTTTTAATTATAAAGGTAAGATTCAATGAGGAATGTAATAATTTATTTGCATATCCTTTTATTAGCTGGGGACCCGCATTGAAACGTTGTTCAACATCGAAGGTTGAACAACACTTTCCCTTTGGAATTTCGTGTCAATCTATCATGGGTTTTTTATTCGTGTAATGAAATACATTATAACTTAATTCTATGACTAAATCGTGGAGTCTCTGCCAAAACCTTAATGCATATCGAAAACTTGACATAAATAATTCGAAGCCCAGACCACTTTTAAGATAAATATAATTCAGTCAAATGTACAAGACAAAGCCCCACGAGCAGAGTTTATTAGTGTTTATTTGCTTATTTTGAAATACCTAGCGCAACAAATTTCCAGACATGACAATACTGTTCTTACATATTGGAAGCTGAAAGAGGGAACCACAAAAAACAGGGGATATATGCACAACAAACAAATATTCACAGACAGCAAATAAATATATATACTCTGACCAAAAAAAACATACAATTTTATCTTTTCATTGATCTGCTGCCAAGAACATTACAACTTACAATTGTCTTTATCTACAGAGCTGCGCTGTTCATACAAACATATTTCTATCTGCTGAATACATGGAAGGGCAGAGCTTCGTTTCTATGTATTTTTCATATATATTAAAACAGAGCATATCAAAAATGACGGATATAAAAACATAGTTGCTTTCCTTGGAAGTCTTTCGAAGGAAGTAGGAGAGAGAGAAAATGACATTTAATGGATTATATGTTTGACGCAATTGAACCTTTGCAAGAAATAAATGAGTTAGATTGGATACAGCGTAAGGTATGTGAGCGGCTAGGAGAAATTTAAAAGATTTAATACAAACTGACAAAATGAGTTGCGCTGGAAGATAGGTGGCAGGGGACATTAGATATAAGATATGCTAAGCTGGAAATATCCACGTCCGTCAACACTACTTCTTAATCTTCACGGCCATGTATATTAGTTATACCCATGCTTTTTCGGAGATGCTTAAACATGTTTTTTGCTAGTGGATTTGTAAAAATGTCTACTAGTTGTTCTTCAGACTTGCAAAACTCAAGACATATATCATCATTGTTCACCAATGCATGAATGAAGTGATATCTAGCATCAATATGCTTGCTGTGTTTATGAAACACATGATTTTTTTATAAAGCAATGGCTGAATTGTTTTCACAAAATATTTCTATAGCTTCTCCCTGAGTATGCCTCAAATATGAAAGTAGTTTCTTCATTCAAACTGCATGGCAAGCTGTTGATATCGCTGCAACATATTCCACTTCACCTGATGAGAGTGTCACAATTCGTTGTTTCTTTGATGTCCAAGAGATAGCCCCCGATCCAAGATGAAATCCATACCCTGAAGTGTTTTTTCTATCATTCATGCTACCTTCCTAATCGCTATTCGTGTAACCAATCATTTTAAAATCATCTGATTATGTATATGTTATCACAAAATTTCTTGTTCCAACGACACATCTTAGTATCATTTTTCCAGCTTTCCAAAGAGACTCTTTTGGATTATCCATAGATCTTGAGATAAAACTTACTTCATACATAATGTCTAGTCTTGTGATGGTTAGATACATGAATCTCTTGAATAAAATTGCGTTAACACTAGAATTTTTATCTTCATCGCTATGTTTTGAACCCATTGCAACCAGTGTAGGAGTTGGATTAACATTCAATATCTTGAACCTTTTCAACAAATCATTGACATATAAAAATTCATTACTTGGATTGATTTAACTCTATGCCAAGAAAATATCTCACGAGTCATAAATCAATCATCTCAAATTCAGTGTTCATCGCTGCCTTAAATGCTTCAATTGACAAATTTTCAGTAAAAATCAAGTCATTCACATACAAACATAGTATCAATATTTTCCCTTCATCATTCACTTTGACATACAAAGTTTGTTCATTGCCATATTTTTTAAATGCATTGTTCACAAAATATGAATCTATTTTGCTATACTAATCTCTAGGAACTTGCTGTATTCCATATAATGTCTTTTTTCATCTTGTAGACCTTGTGCTCTTCTCCTTGAATTTCATAACCAGATCGTTGTTTTATATAAACTTCATCTTCCAAGATGTCATTCAAGACTGCTTATTTGATGTCCATTTGAAAAACTTTCCAACTATTTTGTGGTGCAATAGATAAGACCATATTTACAATGTCAAGTCTTGCTACTAGTGCAAATGTTTCATTGTCATCTATGTCTGGCTATTGTATGAAGCCCTTAGCTAATAGTCTTGCTTTGTGTTTCTTAACTTTCCCATTTGTATTATACTTTGTTTCGAAACCCATTTTTCTCCAATCACACCATTTCCTTTAGGAAACTCTACAAGATCCCAAGTTTGATTCTTTTTAATTGATTGAATTTATTCATCCATAGATGCAGGGTTATGGCACATAAGTGAGTCCCACTCAGTGGCCAAGTGCATCCAAACCCACCCCCAAAAAAAAAAAATTGGGGTTCAAACAAACCCCCTTCATTCGAAGGAGGTTAGAACAAAGGGGGTACGAATGAACTTCCTTCGAACAAAGGTGGTCAAAGGTTTAATTTGGCATTTGATTAATTTGAATGATATTTGGGGGGGTTCAAACCTTAGTTCGAACCTTCTTCATTCAAACTCCATGTGACATCAAATCCTCACTCATTAAAGTGGAAACCTACTATTGACCTAAAATTGTTACTTCAGATGCCACATATTATGATGAAAAAAAAAAAAAAAACATGTGGCTCTTTATATAAGTAGGTATTTTTATGAGTTTTCTAATATTTTTTATTAAATTTTAATAATATTTAATATTTATTTTGATTTATTTAGTAAAATATACTTATTTGTAAAATAAAGTACCATATGTTTGAGGCATTGGGAAAAATTGGAGACTATAACCAAAAAACATTAAAAAATATCAATGCAGTCGAATTTAATGTCCTTGTTCTAATGATGAAAAAATTAGTTTATTTTGACATATATATAAAAAAATATTGCGAGGAGAAGACATAAGCATTGACCTTCTTTGCCTTGATCATTAAAAAATCAATAAAATTTTATTTTTTAATCAAAAAATTATAAAAAATAATAATCTTGCACTATGCCCATATTTCTAAGACATCTTTGCAAAAAATCTTGATAAAATATTATGTTTTGAAAAAATTATGAGGGGAAATCAAGTATTCAATAAAACGTTTTGTACATGAAACATACACACTGTGTATTTAGGTACTAAAAAAATTATTTTTAATTCTTTTATTATTAAAAAATAATAATAAATGTAATCTACACTTAAAATGAAATATTTTATTAGTTTACACCATTTTCACATTCTATACGGTTAAGTCAATATTGTCTATACAAATCGAGAAATGTTCACATTTTCATTTTTTGTTGTCCCCTTCATACTAAAAAGTGAGACACAGTATTATGGTTCAACCCTGCAATCTAATTATCATCTTTAATTGCATCCTGAATGTAAATTGGATCAGCGTATGTTAAGAATGCAAAATCTAAACATAAATCCATATTTTCAACTTCTTGTGATTCATCATAAATATTTTTTAGACTACGGGTCTTCTTTGAAGTGTTTATAGATCGTGATCTCAATGATGCAAGTGTGGGATTAGATGATTCACTGCTATTATTATTAGTTGGAGTAGATGGATTTAGAGTGTTAGGCGCCTTAGAAGGTATTTTAGGAACATTTGCTTGTGGAGCTTGAAGAACATTTGCTTGTGTATCATATTCTACCATCTCATTTTCATGTGGTATGCAAGTTGAAATTGTATTTGTTTTGTCAATGCTTCCATCCCATTCTTCTTATTTAACAAATTATACATCAAGTTGATTATTACCTTGTTTGTGATCAAATTATAATAACTTGTATGCCTTGGATTGTTCACTATATTCCACAAAAATACACTTTTTTTCTCTATCATCCAACTACTTCAACTTTTGTGGTATAATTGAGTATGCAACACATCCAAAGACTATAAAATGTGAAACACTATGTTTCTTCTTGCTCCATACTCCTTGTGGTATATTATTTATCACTACTTTAGTTGGACATCTATTCAATATGTATATTGCATATGCAACCACTTCAACCCAATATTCATTTGGTAGATACTTAGCTTTTATCATACTTCGTGTCATTTTCATAATTATCATATTGTTTCTTTCTACTACTTTATTTTGTTGAGGTGTATATCTTTCTATGAATTATTTTTTTATTCCATTTGCCTTGCAAAAGTTCAAAAAATTATTTGATATGTATTCAACACCTCGATCGGTTATTAATGTTTTGATATAATATCCACTTTCTTTTTCAACTTTTACCTTGAACTCTTTAAAAATATCAAACACATCTGATTTGAATTTTAAAAAATAGATCCAAGTCTTGCAGTTGAAATCATCAACAAATGTCAATAAATATAGATTTCCACTTATTGATGGCATTTGCATCGGTCCACAAAGATCTGAGTGGAATATTTCAAGTGGATGTCTTGCCCTATAAGATTTCCCAGCTAGAAATGTTTTTCTTTATTGCTTTGCAAGTATGCAACTCTCATATTTTGTTTTAAGTGGTTTTATTGGTAGCAATCTATATACCATTCTTTTCCTATATAATAAATGCAAACCTCTAAATTTTAGATGTCCAAATCTTAAGTGCCATAACTAAGATTGATCATTCAATAAAATTTTAAATGCATCTTCAGTAATTGTTTGGAATATTTGAGGCTCTAAATATATTTCACTTTAGATCTCGAGAGGAAACATTCTATTCTTCATCATTTCAACTTTTGCAATCAACCTATTGCTTGATTTCTTGTCCAAAATCACACATTCACCATTCTCAAAATATATCATATATCTTTTTTACATCAATTGACCAATGCTTATTAAATTATGTTGCAATCCAAGGACATAGTATACATTGGAGATATGCTTTTTTTCACCTTGTTTTGTTTGTATGTTAATTGATCCTTTCCCCATGACGGAGACATTGTAATTATTTCTCAATTTCACTTCTAATTTTACTGAATCATCTATTATTGTAAACAACTCCTGCTTCCACTCATATGATTACTACACCCACTATCTAAAAACCATAATTCTTTTGAACTCTCTTGTGCAACATTACATATTATCAACATTATGTTTTGCTCACTACTAAAGCGCTGATTTTTATTTGTAAATTTTTTATTTTGTTTATTCATATCATATTGTCTTTTTCTACATTCAAATGCAAAATACCCAAATCTTTTACAATAATAACATTGGATATTTGATTTAACATACCTTTCTCCTTGTTGATGGCTTTTAAAATCATTGCTGCTTCTCCTTTTGATGGTGTGAAAGATGTATGCGGGCTTGATGTTGGTCTACTTTTAGATTGATGAGTTTCTCTACCTCCTCTTGGTGAAAAAATACATCTATCTTTGTTGTAATTTGATCTTCCTCTTGTTCTATTGACTAAAAGTTGAGTTTTGAATGCATTCTCAAATGAAGATGACCCTGAATGGTTTAGCCTTTGCTCATGTGACAATAATGACCCCATTAATTCATCAACTAATAACTGAAATAAATCCTTAGATTATTCAATGGCCACTTCAATTGAATTAAATTTTGTAGGCAATCTTCTAAGTACTTTTTCTTAACCTTTTGGTCTTCCATACTCTCACAATGAGTTCTAATTTCATTCACAATGCCCATTACATGTGTAAAAAATGAATATATATTCTCTGATTCTTTCATATAAATATTCTCAAAATCTCTCCTAAGTATTTAAAATTTAGCAATTTTAACTTTGCTTGTACCTTGATATGCTATTTGTAGGGTTTTTCATACTTGTTTTAACCTTGTGGCAGCTGCAACCCTTAGAAATATTGACTCATCCATGGATTGTTGGGTAAAAAACATGCTTTGACATCTTTCTTCTTGTTTTCTTTCAATAGTCCTTGTCTGTTTGTGATAATCCATGATATGCCTTTTGATTTGCTAGCTCAATGAACCCATTTTCAACTAAATCTTGCACATCTTGTGAACATAACAAGGTTGTCATCTTTATGATCCAAAAATCACAATTTTTCCTATTAAAAATTGATATTTAAGGTTGAGAAATGCTAACAATGACACCTGCGATGGATTCTACACAAATTAATTCCTTCTTTTGCTTTCAACTCCTAGAAATTATCCCTTTTAAAACTTTGTTTCAATAATCTCCACTCTTATGCCCAAGATTTAACACCACCTCTTTCCCTAGTATTCAAACTGATGGCTCTAATACCAGTTAAAAGAGTGAACCACATAAAATATGGGATATATGCGCAACAAACAAATATTCACAAACAACAAATAAATGCATACACTCAGAAAAAAAAAACACAGAATTATCTCTTTTCATTGATCTACTACTAGGAACATTACAACTTAGAATTGTCTTTATCTACAGAGCTGCACTGCTCATACAAACATATTTGTATCTGTTGCATACATTGAAAGGCAGAGCTTCGCTGCTATGTATTTTTCATCTATATTAAAATAGAGCATATCAAAAATGATGAATATAAAAACATAGTTGCTTTCCTTGGAAGTCTCTTGAAGAAAGTAGGAGAGAGAGAAAATAACATTTTTGATGGATTATATGTTCGAACCAATTGAATATCTACAAGGAATAAATGAGTTAGATTGGATACAACATAAGGCATGTGAGCATCTAGGAGAAATTTAAAAGATTTAATACAAACTGACAAAATGAGCTATGCTGGAAGATAGGTGGTGGCAGGGAAGATTAGATATGATATATACTAAGCTAGAAATATCCACATCCACCAACAGAAGCCAGGTTTTTTAGCATTCTCTTTTTAGTAGCTTCAAGGATTCATTGTTAAAAAATATAATGGATAAAACTATCCAACAAAGCAAACCCTCTGTACCTCCATTCTATGTGGAAGCACAACACTGCAATCACAATAACAAATCCCACTCCATAACTTAACCCCACTGCCACTGCCACTGCCCACCATCAAGCCATTTCATTTGCATCTCCATCTCCATCTCCATCTCCATCTACAACCACTGTATTGTTCTTTTCTATTTGGTTGTCTCTGCTAACCAGACCAGAAGTCAATGTTCCATTTTCAAGGGGAAAACCAAGGAGATTGGGGTTCCCTATAAAAGTCAATGCCTCAAACGAGTTAAACTACTTTCCTTGTGGTATAAACCCAGAAATCATGTTGTCAAAAAGATTCAACACTTCAAGGAATGTGAGATTTGTCATTTGTGCAAGAATCTTTTCGGACAGCTTGTTTTATGAAAGATTCAGAGACTCCAATTGAGCCATGTCTCCCAAGGCTTCTGGGATTGAACCGCTCATATTATTTTTTGAGATGTTGAGAGAAATTAAACCATTGAGGAGTCCCATTTCAATAGGTATATTGCCCGATAGTTTGTTATGTGATACATCCATGAACTTAGTTTCTTCGATTATCTTCTTGTACGGAGTAGCCCTTCTTTTGATCTAAATCGTTACTTCATCCTCATAATATACAGAAGACACCAATTATAATCCCATAAGAATGAATGCGCTTTCCCATGTAATTTGCACTTGACCACTTTGTGATTGATTGACCATAGCATACAATTTTTTTAGAGCTTTAGGAATAGATCATGATAAACTGTTACCAGATAATTCTAGAATATGAAGATTTTAGAGCCTCATCAACCGTGGTGGAATGCTGCCTTCAAACATATTATCAGTTAGGCTGATAATTCTTAACTGTGTCAGTTCTTCAATCCAAATTGGAATGTTTCCCTCAAATTTGTTATTTTCTAAGTCAAATAATCGAAGTTATTTTCAATTTGTAATGGATGAAGGAATAATGCCATGCAAACTATTGCCATTCATATTTAGTGTCTAAAGAGCACCCATATTTACTAGCTCCTTTGGGATTTCTTTTAAAATACAACTATAATGAGAGTATAAATATTTTTATATCCATTTCATGGTTTATAGGAGTAAGTATAATTATCTCCATAGATATCTATATAGTATGAGATAGCTTTAACTATTATATATAATCTTTTTAAATATGAGATTACACCGAATACCATATATTTTCATGTTTATAAAATCACCTATCTGTTGTACTAAGTAATATGTATATATCTGTCAATAGATAAATATATATCACGTATGAATATAAAACCATATTTAGTCCATTTAAAATTAATCAATATTAAAACAATATGGATTAATTGTATTAACAAATGAATATACTTATGTATCCTTTAAATCTCCAGTCTTATGATATTAAAATGATTATAAACCATACGCGTATTTATGATGCAATAGATAATCCCTCTGGTGAAATATCCCTGATTTACTTTACAATCTAAAGTTTTGGTATTTATACAGCTATATAACAGACATATAAATCACTATTAGACGCTGAATTTTGGTCAAAATATATTTATTACCAGTTTGCCAATGGAACACAAAATTAATTGCATCTCTTAATGGTAGAAATCTCTATCTCAAACAGCACCATCCTCCTTTTCTTGTCCTTTTAGCTTTTATCTGAGTTGCCTTCTCCTATGAATGGTTCATCTCCCTTTTTCCACGCTCTCCTTCCCTTTTGCATGAAAATCTGCTTCTTTGAAACTAGCATCCTTTTATTTAATGAGTTTTGCTTTCTTTTCTTTCTTTTTTTTCTTTTTTTAAATTTATTTATTATGGGTTTTTTTTTTTAATTATTTTATGTATTTCATAATTTTAGCCCATTCTCTTTTATTTATTTATTTTTATTGTTTTTTAATTTTTCCTCTCAAATGGCAATTTCTAAATTTTCAATTTATTTTTAACATTAATTAGAAAACTACGTAATTTTAATAATTAAATTAGCATCCCCCTAATGCCATAGCAATTTAATGCTAATTTCATAATTCAATAATTCAGATCTAAATATACAAATCACGTTCTACTAGCATTTAATAATCAAACATGTTAATCACGCAAAATAAGTTTCATTAAACCATTTAAACTATGCTAGCAAACCATACAAATCAACTATTTAATGCAAATATAAATAAACACACTATGTCAATAATTTATTATGCATTCTGACATGTGCTAACTACTATGTTGTGTGCAAGGTTCTAACCAGTTTCTCCATCATCCTTCGATATCTCAATCTACGTCACCCTCTCCAATGATGCTATCCGTTCATCACACTCTGAGGGATGAGTTCTTTTTCATCATACTCACAATAAATAGGTCATTAGACCATATCAACATGATATGCATACATCATAAATTATAACTAAAATAACACATCAACATGTTCATAATGTAAACACATACACTATATCTAACTCACAACAATGTAAACATGTAACCTAAGGAATATCCTACTATCCTATAACAACATGTATCTCAAATCTTAGTCAAAATTAACAAAATCAAATGTGTCAACTATAATTTTTCATGGATAATGAAACAATTTACCTATCAAAGAATTGGGATGTAATAGACTTGGTCCCATGTCCCATATATCATTTAAAATGATTAGTTTCTTGTTACCCTGCCAGGCCTCGAGAAGATATGATAGATTGTTCTTCGTAACCCACCTTAGGTCATATTTTCTTAGAATTTTTTTCCAAAGCTCCGAGGTGTAATTATAGTGAATAAGAAGGTGCTCCACACGTTCTTCATTTTTATAGCATAGAAAACATCAAAACGACCCTTGGAAACCTTTTTTTTTAAAATTTTCTATTATTAGAATATTTCTATGCATGGCCAAACACATAAAGGATTTTTATTTTGGCCAAGATTTAAAGCTACAAATTCTAGTCCATAGAAAAATTCCAACGACATTGGGGTGGCTTTCTATATGTGTCTCATACCCTTCTTTAACTGAATAGTCTCTTGTACCCTTTCTATTTCAATTCAAGGAGATATTTTCTAATCTCTATGGAACCCAAAAGTCTTGTAGGATGCCATTCATCATCTTATGGGCATCATTTTGGGTACCTTTGCTATACTGGAACATTTTCCAAATGAAAGTTTTATGCTCTTGATCTATGTTTTTAATCCAAAAATCTTTCACCTTATTTCCCCATTGGTGAATACTTTCTTCCCTCACTTTGTCTAAACTAGCATCCAGTCTTAGAGGTTTTTGGGTGATCCATATGTTATCCCAAAACTTGATATTTTCCACATTTCTCACATTATGTAGTAGTTATTTTATAATAATCCCTCTTGCTTCCCTCTTACTATTTCATATGGATGATCAAAAGAGGAATTACTTAGATGTAATGACTCTTTCTAGGTTCATATCATCTAGGTATTTATTTCTTAGGAATCCTCTCCATCTTGCACTTGGATTGTTTCGCATTCTCCACACAAGTTTGGATATGAGTGCCTTGTTGACCTTATTTAGATTCCTTATTCTCTTTACCCCCTCCTTCATAGGTTTGAATAGTTTTTCCAAATATAACAAAGGTATATTGAGCTTGTCCCTTGTTCCTTTCCAGAAAATTTTTCTAAGGATTCTATTCATCTCCTTCAATACTGCAACAGGGATCTTATGGATAGAGAACTAATATATGGTTATGGCTTCCAAAACCATATTATTGAGGATAATGCATCATGCATATGTCAAGTATTTGCCTTTCCAACTACTCACCTTCCTCCTCATCTTTTCTATGAATTTATTCCAAATCTTCTTATTTCCATTTCCTTTATAAATAAGATATCCCAAGTAGTTATATGGAAGAATAGTAATTTCAAATCCCCAGATCCTATTAAAATAAACTAAGGAGATTAGGAGATATATTGATGCCAAAGTTATTGGATTTGATTGCATTGATTTATTGACTTGATACCTTTTCATAGTTATACAATAGATACATTACTTATCTGACCTCTTGCTGTGTAGGGTTAATGAAAATTAAAGTATCATCAATAAATTAGAGATGAATGTAATAAGATTCTTCAGTCATCACTTGAATCCTTTTAATATTATGCTCATCTCTTAGAGATTTTATGTGTCTTCTAAAAGCCTCTACCATTAGGATGAAGAGATAGGGGTATATAGGATCACCTTGTTTGAGTCCCCTAGAAGAGGATAAATATCCCTCTAGGGAGCCATTAAGCATCACTCAGAATTTTGAGGAGGAAAGACAAATTTTTATCCATTTTCTCCATTCCAAACTCAAACTAAACATACTGAGCACTCCATCCAGAAAAGACCAATTGAATTTATCATAGGCATTAGAAATGTCCAATTTAATTTGCATGCCTTATCTCTTGCTAGCATGCAGGGAGTGTATGATTTTATGGGCAATGGCAATTTCATCTATGATTTGTCTTCCCTTGAAGAAACCTCTTTGTTCCTCTCAGATAAGTTTTGGTAGAATTGATTTGATTTGGTTCGTAATGATTTTTGAGATGATCTTGTAGATAGTGTTACACAAAGACATCAGGAAAATATCTTTACGGTCCCACTTTCTAAATTTTTTTGGATGAAGAAAAGCAAATTAGAATTGATAACTTTCAAGATTCCTTTGATTCCTATACCACTTCCCTAATTTCTTCCCCTTAAAGGTCCCATAAGTCTTGAAAGAAGAGAGCTAGGAAACCATCTAGGCCCGAATCCCTATCCCCAGTCATCTCAAAGACTGCTTTCTTGGTCTCTTCCAAAGAAAAATCCTCCATAAAGGTTTGATTATCTGATTGAGTGACCAATTGTGGAATCTACCTCCAAAAGGCTTCTTTCCCTTCCTGACTCCCTCCATTTTCATACTTTAACATATCTTCCAAGCATCTCACCACATATTCTTTACTTTCTATGGGGTCTACCATACTAATACCTTCTAGGGTTTCCAATATCCAAATGTATTTTTTGTGCCTTCTAACTCAACACAATAGGTAGAAGAACTTAGTGTTCCTATCTCTCTCTTTTATCCATATTCCCCTAGATTTTTATTTCCCATAAATTTCCTCCTTCATGTAGATGTCCTCCAACTACCTTACTATTTCCTCCTCTACATCTCAAATTTATCTAGAATTGTTCCCCTCCATCCTCATTTCTTGTATCTCATTGTTTCTCATTTCTCGTATCTCATTATTCCTCGTGACAATTTTAATGTGTGCTAGGCAATGACTATTAGTGGTATTGATAGGTAATTTTAGGTGATAACCATATGTTAGGGGTTACATATTTTACACACAGCCAAAATTCAAGGTAGTGCTTTGATTTGCATCACCTTCATCCCCCATTTCAAAGGGGTCCATAGATTATAGGGTGGATACATCTTTGAATTATCATTTTCTATTGTTGAGGGTGGACAAGGACGTCATCAGAGATGATTTGATTGTAACAAGACCCCACATCTGAGGTGTTACTAACATCAATACGTAATGTCATCAATGTGGAAAAAAGACATTAAGGTCTCATAATATATTTTATTAATTACATTCATCTATGTTTCCAATATATTAACACCTCATAACAAATAAAAAATTAATAAAATAGAAAAATAACATATAAAAACAAAACCCTCCCAATGTTCCTTACACCATTGGGCCAACTGCTAGTTGTGTGTGTGTGTGTGTGTAGTTGAGATGTTTCTTTTGAGAAATGGGGATTCTCGAGTCGAATAACGGGTGTATATATGTAGATATATGTGTGTGTGTGTGTGTGTGTGTGTGTGTGTGTGTGTGTGTGTGTGTGTGTGTGTGTGTGTGTGTGTGTGTGTGTGTGTGTGTGTGTGTGTGTGTGTGTGTGTGTGTGTGTGTGTGTGTGTGTGACTAAAAGATTAATATATTTTCACCACATAATAAACTCAATTAATTTTTACAATGCCATATATGTATGTGTGTGTGTGTGTGTGTGTGTATACATATAATTGAGGTTGTTGATTTATATTAATAATGCATTAAATCATGAAACACATGATAAAAATCCCATAAAAATGAGAGATTAGTCATGGTTATCTCTATTTTGTTTATGGTTTCTTCTAGGATTAGGGTTGGAGATGGTGTAGTTGTAGGTATATATGATTAGAAGGGAGAGCTTATGGATGTTGTAATAGATATAGAAGCATGCTTGAAGGATGTAACTGATGGCGATCAAAGGACTCTACCAAAGAATGTGGTGTTGTTAGTAAATGTGGCCATAAGCTTTGGGCCATATGGCTGACAAAGAAAGGAGAGGACTTATGTCGAGGGTGTTTGAAGAATGGGAAGGTGGACGACTGGTTCTTGAATGCATTGGGAAGGATGTATATCTTCTTGAGGATTCCTCTAGTTTGGTTGGGTTTGGTAGGACCACTAAAGGTAATGAAAAATCATTTTCTGGAGTGGTTTCTGGGCCAAGACAAATTAAAAACATCAAAGTTAAACCCCTATGAATAACACAATCTAGTCCTTCCATATGTCTTGGGAATAATGTTTTGGAAGATGTGCTTAAGAATGCGAACCATTTTACTATAATGGGATAATTTGTAGATTTGATCATTTCTAGCCAAGATTACCTCCTCTGTATCCTTGGGTATCAGATTTATGAAGGATAGCTTGAAGATATACCTCTATGCTAGGGGCTTATTTTTTTTAGTTTTTTTATACTTTTTACAGGATTGTGACAAGGTATTTCATGATAAAACTTGGAGTTGATAACAACACCTTCTTTGTATAAAGCCCTTGTATCTAGACTTCAATCCCCTTTTGGAAACCCTCTCCACTAGGCCTATGTGGGTTCACCTACCACATCTTCCTTTAATGTTTTGGGTTGCTTCTAGTCTCATGCCCATTAAAAATGCTCTAGGTGAATTAATGGTGATATATGCATATACGTCTGAAAACTTCCATCATACTACCTTTACGTATATTATGGTTTCTATGGATGTTTCTCAAGACCTTCTAGCCATGATTAAGCTAAAAGTCAAAGATGGTGTTGGATCCAAACCCTTGATTATAAATGGTTATCGTTTAAATGCTGAGAGTGTTTTGAGAGTGGACATTAGCCTTGAACTGTTGTAACACCAAGCGTAAGATGGATTCCTCTTGGTGGAAGGATGCACTCCCTTCACATATTATAGTTTATGCAACAAACACTATAGAATCCCATGTAAAATGAATATTAGATTCTACCAAAGTGAGGACATTATCGGGAACTAAGAGAAGCATGTGACTTTTATGCGAGGTGCGGAAGAGAGGAATGCGAAGAAGCTCAGAGTGGGTAGCTCACAAGCTATTGCTGACACTTTCATTATCATTTTAGAAGACCCCCTTGTTGGTGGGAATGGGGTTGAACATTCCTAGGATAGGGAAGATTGGACAGTGGTTAGGAAAAATAAAAAGGGGTGAATATCCCTAGAACATTCTTCCAAAACTCTTTGCTTTCAAGGAAGGGCTAGTGAGGAAATAACTTAATGGCCCTTTGACGCTGAGAGGCACTTGCAGGGAAGGCACTTTTGTGGACCCACATTTGTGGTGGGTCACTTTCGGCCCTTTTTGTTTCCGAGGATGGTGGTGTCATTTTTGGTCTTTCTTGTTTTTTTGGGTTGGGGTGGGATTGGTCAACATTTTGGGTCTTTTTTGTATATCCTCTTTGGAGTTTTTGTTTTTGTTTTAGTTTCATGATCTTGTATTTCGAATTTTTCATTAATAAAACAAGGTGACGGACCCACCAACCCTCCTTACTTAGGAAAAAAATGAGGTTATTATGTGGTAAAACTAACAATATTTATATTATTGTAGAAATTAATTGTAGTTGTGGGGTAAAAATAAATTGATTTTTATTGAAATTGTTGTGTGGTAAAAATAAATTAAATTTTTAGTGTCTAGGGTATTGTAACAATTATTTGAGGTGGTTGTACCATAAAAATAAATTGATTTTTTATGGTATTGTGAAAAATAATTGAAATTGTTAAGTAGTAAAAAATAATATAAAAATCAATTGAAGTTGTGTGGTTAAAAAACATTAATTTTTTAGTATATATATATATATATATATATATATATATAAAACTTTCACTTAAATAAAGTCTACTTAAAAATTATAATTTATTTTTTCCCGCATAAGAACTTCAATTAATTTTTACAATACCATATATTAATGGTATTGTAAAAATTAATTGAAGTTCTTATGCGGTAAAAATAAATTATTATTTTTAAATATAATTTATTTAAGTGATAGTTAAATGAACATCAAATTTAAAATTAAAAATAAAAATAAAAACACTCACTTTATTACAATACACCATTACTAAAATACCATTATTAAACGCTACTTTAAAAAATGATATGTTCACAAAGTAAGACAAATTCATCTTTAAAGAAAGCAAACCTCTAAAGAGTAACTACATTTCATATATATTATTGTAATCCTGCTGAATTGTTGATAGTCCCCCTAAATTTTCGCATTACATCTCATACGGCCTTCAAAATAATTTCAGAAGAGTTTTACGGTTTAAACGTACAAGTACATTAATACGACCGTCAAATATCACATGTAATTACTGGTAAGGTAACACATTCAAGTTCTTTAATGCATTGGGAAGGATCTACGCCTTCTTGAGGATTCCTCTAGTTTCGTTGGGTTAGGTAGGACCACTAAAGGTAATGGAAAATCATTTTTTGGAGTGGTTTCTGGGCCAAGACAAACTAAAAACATCGGAGTTAAACCCTTATGAATAACACAACCTAGTCCTTCCATATATCTTGGGAATAAAATGTTGGAAGATGTGCTTAAGAATGCGAACCATTTTACTATCATGGGATAATTTGTAGATTTGATCATTTCTAGCCAAGATAACCTGCTCTGCATCCTTGGGTATCATATTTATGAAGGATAGCTTGAAGATACACATCTATGCTAAGGGCTTATTTTTTGGTGGTTTTATACTTTTTACAGGATTGTGACAAGGTATTTCATGATACAAATTGGAGTTGATAACAACACTTTATTTGTATGAAGTCCTGGTATCTAGACTTCAGTACCCTTTTGGAAACCATCTCCACCAGGCCTATGTGGGTTCACCTACCACATCTTCCTTTAATGTTTTGGGTTGCTTCTAGTCTCATGCCCATTGAAAATGCTCTAGGTGAATTAATGGCGATATATAGATATACTTCTGAAAACTTCCATCATACTAACTTTACATGTATTATGGTTTCTATGGATGTTTCTCAGGACCTTCTAGCCATGATTAAGCTAAAAGTCAAAGATGGTGTTGGATCCAAACCCTTGATTATAAATGGTTGCCGTTTAAATGCCAATAGTGTTTTAAGAGTGGACATTTAGCCTCAAACTGTTGTAACACCAAGCGTAAGATGGATTCCTCTTGGTGGAAGGATGCACTCCCTTCACATAGTATAGTTTATGCATTAAACACTATAGAATCCCATGTAAAATGAACATTAGCTTCTACCAAAGTGAGCACATTATTGTGAACTAAGAGAAGCATGTGACTTCTATGCGAGGTGTTGAAGAGAGGAATGCGAAGAAGCTCAGAGTGGGTAGCTCACAAGCTATTGCTGACACTGTCATTATGGTTTTAGAAGACCCCCTTGTTGGTGGGAATGGGGTTGAACATTCCTACGATAGGGAAAATTGGACAGTGATTAGGGAAAATAAAAAGGGGTGAATATCCCTAGAACATTCTTCCAAAACTCTCTGATTTCAAGGAAGGGCTAGTGAGGAAAGAACTTAGTGGCTCTTTGACACTGAGAGGCACTTGGAGGGAAGGCACTTTTGTGGACCCACATTTGTGGTGGGTCACTTTGAGCCCTTTTTGTTTCCCAGGATAGTGGTGGCATTTTTGGTCTTTCTTGTTTTTTTGGGTTGGGGTGGGATTGGTCCACATTTTGGGTCCTTTTTGTATATCTTTGTTGGAGTTTTTGTTTTTATTTTAGTTTCATGATCTTGTATTTCGACTTTTTCATTAATAAAACAAGGCGACGGACCCACCAACCCTCCTTGGTTAGGAAAAAAATGAGGTTGTTATGTGGTAAAACTAACAATAAATATATTTTTGTAAAAACTAATTGTAGTTGTGTGGTAAAAATAAATTGATTTTTATTGAAATTGTTGTGTGGTAAAAATAAATTAAATTTTTAGTGTAGAGGGTATTGTGAAAATTATTTGAGGTGGTTGTAACATAAAAATAAATTGATTTTTTATGGTATTGAAATTGTTAAGTAGTAAAAAATAATGTAAAAATCAATTAAAATTGTTGGGTGGTAAAAAAACGTTAATTTTTTAGTGTTTATATATATAATATTGTAAAAATTAATTGACATTCACTTAACTCTCACTGAAATAAATTCTAATTTTAAATTTGATGTTCATTTAACTATCACTTAAATAAAGTCTACTTAAAAATAATAATTTATTTTTTCCGGCATAAGAATTTCAATTAATTTTTACAATACCATATGTTCTTGTGTGGTAAAAATAAATTATTAATTTTAAGTATAATTTATTTAAGTAATAGTTAAGTAAACATCAAATTTAAAATTAAAATTAAAAATAAAAACACTCACTTTATTACAATACACCATCACTAAAATACCATTATTAAACGCTACTTTAAAAAATGATATGTTCACAAAGTAAGACAAATTCATCTTTAAAGAAAGCAAACCTCTAAAGAGTACATTTCATATATATTATTGTAATCCTGCTGAATCGTTGATAGTCCCCCTAAATTTTCGCACTACATCTCATACGGCCTTCAAAATAATTTCAGAACAGTTTTACGGTTTGAAAGTACAAGTACATTAATACGACCGTCAAATATCACATGTAATTGCTGGTAAGGCATGTAACACGTTTTAATTCAAAGAAAAAAAAACATGATGAGTTTCGTTCATTTTAATTTTTTCTCTTTCAATGGAAAAGCAGGGAAATAATGGGGAATTGTGAAAGCGGACAGATGTGGTCGAATGGTAGGGTGCCTTAAAGTTTCGGAGCGGAACAATATTATAATATTTATAATAAAAATGTTTTCATGCTTAAAAAACATTTTAATTGTGTATTATTTTTTTAAAGAAATATATTTAAATTTGTGATATTTTTATTTTTAAAAATAAAAATAAAATTTATTTATAAAATATTAATTTATAAAATAAGAATATGTATAAAAAACTTTTAGAACCTATTTTTCCCACCAATTTAAATTTTTCACCAAAATTTAGTTGCTCTTTATTTAACCAAAAAAAAAATAAAATTAAAATATACTATAATTTTGATGCCACTTACTGAGTAATAATATGATTATGTGTGGACCACTTTTTCTATGCACTTTAGGAAACGAGTACAAAATCACATTATAGTTTCTTCCATATTTTTGAAGCGAAATTGAAAAAGTAATGGTTATCGTGGAAGTGATATGTAAGCCCCTATGTTGTAGAGCCGACTGAATTTTCTATGCACTTTAAAAAAAATTCTTGGAGAAAAACGTATATAAGAAAAAAGTTAAGAACTATCTTTTTTTAAGAGGAAAACAAATTACGTGTATCCTATTCATGGAAGATGAATGTTATAATAGGTTTTGGTTTTTATTGGTTATAAAATTTTGACGGTAAGCAAGTTAATTATAAAAAATAAAAATAAAACTTCTAAAAGGATAGAATGGAAAGGTGGAACAACTCGAGTAATTAAAGTTATATATTTATTTGAAATCTTAATGAAAATCTTAATTTGGAATGCAAGGGCCTGGGAAGTGACAATCAATACATACTTCTTAAACTTAAAATAATCAAAGGGCATTTAAATATAACAATGTTTCCTAAAAAAATGAAAGTGTTCAAGATTTCTTCCTTCATTCTCGAGTTTTTAGTAATGACACTTAAATTGTATGGGGGCATGATATATATAGTAGACTTTAGGAATTATTGTTTTTAATCCTATGATTGGTAGTAGTAATTAGTTAGCTAATTACTAACTTGATCCATATAGAGGTAAATATATTTCGGATTAAAAATTGAAGGATTTATTAGAGGGCATTACAATCCTCAATGCATGTGTATTAGGGGTTATTAAAGCACATAAAATCAAGGTCACTATAACATAGAGTATTAAGAGGTTATGGGATTATTTAAATGCTTTTGAAAGTGATAGATGTTGAGGGGTGGAACCTAAAGCTAGGCATTATCTAGGAGTGTCTCCCACATATCTACAATAAACATTTAAACTTAGGTAGCATTTTTCCCCATTTTATAGATCAAATTGAGTTGTGGTTGCGTTAGGCATGAAAAACAAAATACATAGAAAATGTAAAGAAATTATGGGAGGATATAAATAATGTGTGAGACAATCACCAGGGAAAGTTTGGATAAGAGCTTTATTAGGTAGCTAACTTTCCATTAATATTACCAACATTTGGCTCAACAAAATTTTGTAATTGATTTTATATGTGACATGACATTAGCTTTGCTTATGGCATATAAAGACAAATTCACAAGATCACTAGTGTAACTTCACAAATCCTTTGAAATCATTTTGTGAAAATTTATGGTTTCAAAAATCCTTGAATATTTATAATCAGTGGATTTTTACTAAGTAATAGAGTCAGAACATTAAAATAGTTTTGAGAGGTATTTTATTATGTTTTTCTTAAGTCATTTAGATGAATTTGTATGTCAATTTGATGTCTTATTTTCTATTGAATCGTCTTTTTTTCATACTTTTAGTGGTTACTCTCATATAAATTGAGCTATATCTTATCTATTATTAACAAAAAGTGTTCATAAATATAAATAAAAAATTACCTTCTACTAATTTAATGGACCACATTTGATATCCTATCCTTTCTAATATAATATGTTTCGATCATGTTTATATTTTGTTTTTTTAATACTATAAATTACAGAGTTCTCCAATGTCAGTGGATGGATCACATTCATCATTAGATGATGCTTATGCAAATAATACTCTCATTTGTGTCTCATTTATAGTACAATAACATTAAAACGTGATTGGTTGTGTTTATAATGGAATATTGTTCACCATTTTTGGCCGTCATATATTCAACAATGGTAAAAGTCACTTTAGGTTGCTTAGGAGTATGTTCCTTTCACATTCTACTAAATATGTATATGCATTTTTTATTTTTCATTTATTTCAAGTATGAAATTCAAATAAATGAATTGATTGGAGTATATTCTAGTTATAGTCACTTTGGGTTGCTTAAGAATATGTTCCAGTCATGGACTAAGGGAAATTAATTTAAAAATACAGAGGAAGAAAGGGAGGACTGAGATAAACAGTAGAAGAGAGATAAAAATATCACATGTTACAAAATCAATCATAAATCTTGACAAATGTATCATTAAGAATCTAATCCACACCAATAAACTATAAACACAAAATAACCCTCTAGAATAAATAAAAATAAAATTATGCATAGTTATCCCCATGCCAAAATTAGGTGTGTGCAAATTTAAATTTATGTTAACAAGAAACATGATCAAGTACCAACTAATCTTATTAGATGGAATAGAAAATGAACGAATATAATGCAGATTGTAAATTTAAATTAGTTTTAAGAGGATTTGTGACATATCTTATTGATTTTTTTTCAAGGTTGACGGAGCCTTGAGATTATTGGAAAATAAATTTGTTACAGTTTTAGTTATTTTTCATTTTTTTCCATAAGTTTTCATACTAATTTTAACATAGGATTTTAGTATTGTTGTATTAACCAACTATTAATATTCCCTTTAGTCAATTTTCATATGTATTGTTATTGACTTCAAGGCACCTACGCCATCTGATGTAGGTGAACATCCAAAAAAAATATAATCACCCATGGTGTTGAAATGGGTTAGAAAATTCATTCCATAAATGTTCAATAAGATAACAAATATTTTTAATTGAATTGATGCTAGATATTATTTTATATTGAATTTAATTTTAATATGTGTGTCACTAATTTTTATAATATTATTTGGTTTCTTGTTTTTTTTCCCATACCAATTTAGAAAGTATATTTAAGAGTTGAGTGCATCATAACTAACAATACCATAATTTTAAATTATAAAATGTGCAAAACTTAAATAGAATTTTTTTTTATGTTTAAATCTTTGAAAAATAACCAATGTAATGCCATAGGTAAGCATGGCCAATGGTTTATTTGAAACATCTTTGTATTTTTTTAACATTAGACTATGGAATTTGTCATGTCTAAATAATCCAAACTTAAATCCCTCGTCATGTTTAGTTTCTAATTCTTTCTCTTCCTCTTTGCGATGTCATTGATTAGTTCATTAATCCCTTAGGTTACTTTATCGGCCACGAGCAGAATATGTTCTGTTTTCTTAAGCCATAGAAATGAACAGATGCCAAAGTATATCTTTCCATCCTCCAGATTTCAAGGATACAATATATATTCAGATAAGAGATAAACACATTTGAAAACATCTCTTGTATAACAATATACAAGACCCTTGATTTAGATGTCAACCCATAGACCATAATATCCATGAACTCCATCCTGTGAGTAACTCACGATAGGATTCTTAGTCCAAAACGTCAACAAAGATGAATTAAAATGTTGTTTTGTCCTTAAAAAAGTGGACTACAGTATTTAATAAAAAAACCAATCATAAAGCTTGTGGAGTTGTAAAAGCACCAACTATTATTTACAAGTCCACATGTCATTCGAATGTAGTTGGTAAACAATTGATTCATTCCACTAGTCAATCAATGCTGTCCCTTTCTCACACCCTATGTTCCAGTTTAGGAATTAAAAAAAAATTGGTCCCTTGTAGTCTTGTTTTTATGTCTCAATTCTCAAAACCTCCTTATAAGGCAAATTTATTGGGAACGACTAATAATCTAGTGACTATTGAATGAAAAAATTATTAAGCCCTGCTCTCAGACCCCGTCTCCACCCTCTATGGATGGTAAATATGTACAATAAAAGTGGTGTACTTTAAAACTTAGTGATTACATGAGGATTAGTAAATATTCACACTTATCCAATAGATTTTATTCTATAGATGATGTTAATGGGACAAACATGAATCTTGATTTTTCCCCATGTTATTTTATTTTTGGAATGTTTTTAGCCTTATTGGCACATCTTGCAAGTATACGGTTAGAGATATTTATCATTTTTTAATAAGATGAAGGTGCTTTGTCTACAATAAGTTAAGATTTTGGGTTTTCATTTCATTATGTCAGTAGTACTATTTGGTTAGAAGTGTTATTTCATATATTTGACCATGATAGTGGGCATGGCAGAGTGATCATGTTAATTATGCTTAATTTAGTTCGATATATTTGTTTTACTTATTTTGTGATGAATGTGATTTATATGAAGTAAAAAAATAAATATTTATATTATGTAAAGTAAGACAGTCATCATAAAAATATAGATGTAACATCATAGATTCATATTGCATAAGTACACGATTTAAATTAATAAAAAGAAATAAGGGAGGATGTACATAGATCATTTTGATATTTTGTTATTCATGACAATTTTCATAGATTTTAAATTTTTGAATACTACAAAGTCTGTGGTGTTTAGATAAGCTATGCATTGTGTTTTTCAACCTTGGACTCACACAATTCATGAAATTTATGTGTTAAAGTGTGATGTTGCATGGTTCATGATATAATTGTGTGCTAAAATCTTTAAACATAAGTAAAATTAGAAATATATTCAAGTAACTGAATAAAAATCTATAAAAAATAATGTGCCATGATGAAATGAACATTCACAAAGAATTGTAATTATCAATTTATGAGTTTTCAAAACTCTACAAATAATAAAACAAGGGATTGTGTGGAGATTAATGTGTTAAAGAGCTCATATGAACTTGCACATATCAATACTAAATAAAACCATGAATCTTTTGAAAAATATATAATATATTTTTTATTTCAATAAACATTTAAAAATGACATTACCAAATCATGAAACTTGCCCTATTTCAGGATACTTCTACAAATTCATAAATAAAAGTGGGTCTTCATTCAAAATAAAATGTGGACATGTTGGTCATAATGAATGGAGACTTTTGCTAGGAAAAAGTGCCATGTGTGAGAATTTAGAAATTATGGTTGCATCTTGAAATATTATAATGATTTTAAACATATAAAAAGTCACAAATGTGTATGAAATGATTTCTTTAATTTTTCTTTGAGATTTCATTATTTATTTGATGATTAATAATTTAAACAAAAATTTATAAAAGATATTTTACTCTTTTTTTGTTTATAGGGATTGGCTCAAAAAAGAAGGTTTGGGTATTTCTTTAATTTTTTCAAGTATTTATAGACTCGAGAAAGATACCTTTGGATCCAATCTAGGTATTTAATCAATTTTAGTCAGGAACCCATAGCCCTAATAATGATTGCTTGAATCATCATGTTAAGAGAAAATGTTTCTTTTAATTTTAAAGTTTTATATTATCCCCATTTTATTTATTTATTTTTATTAATTATTTGAATTCCTCATAAGATTGGGAACCAATATGGCCCATTTAGAAGATATTCTAAGAAAGTGATGTTCAATCAATCTTTCTTTCATTTTGATACATTTTTCAGAAAATGTTATAGTGATTACGTTTTTGTTATGACTGTTGTCAATGAAAAAATGTTATTTATCCATATGTTAATTATAAAAAAGGTTTAATTCATAATAACATAATGAAACATTCATCATTAATATTAATCCATAATCTAACCAGTTTCCCAATTCTAAATATTTTATATATTATGCATGCCTTATAATATTTTGAGGTAAGGAGAAGGTATTCTCATTCACATTAGGAATTCTAATTTTTTAAATGGTTCCACTATGTGAATAGATGATTGTAAACTATTTATAGTCTTGTGTTTTAATTTTTTTAACTATACTTATTTGCTATCATTTAAAGAAATCAAACTATTCTATGAAATGACAATAAGTTATGAAAATGATAAGATGAAAAAAAAAAAAAAAAAAAAAGTTAGTTAAACTAACTACTTTATTTCTACCTTATATCTATACTATGACTCATAATAAATCTAAAATAGATGATGGAGAAGATGAGAAGTAATGAATTAAGGATTATCCATTCCTAGAATTGAAATATCATGGCCTTTTTAAGTATTTCAACATCAAAGCATTATTTTGAAATATTTTAAAATTTTGATATAGACCAGTCCATAATGGAGCAAGCTTGGCATGTTATCCTTTCTTCTTTTTTTATCTATTGGAAATTAGGATTGGATTTCAAATTTTGAAAGCCTTCACTTTCATTCTTTTATAAAACCATTTTTTGATTAGATCCTGATGCTTAATGAAGTTATGAAGGGATTTATTTCGTGCATCTTCCATTTAAATGATTTTTAGCATATTTTATTGGACCAGGTCATCTTATTCCATGTAATCTTACACGAACTGATAAGAAAGTAGCTTTAATACAAATGGAAGCATTGGTTCTTTGCCATGTACAAAAACAAATGAAGAAACTTCAAGCTCTTTCTTATATTTAATTCTATCAAGATATTTATCATGTTTTTAGCCTTACTGAGACATCCTACAAGTATATGGCTAGGGTTATTATAACTTTAAAAAAATCATTTAGAGAAGTCAAAATCTCATATACACTAATTATATGGATTACCTCATCTAGTGATGGAAAATAATAATTACCCTTTTCTTATGCTTCATTTATATTTATGAAATCAATGTAAATTATGATCCCTCCATTTTGTTTTTTCACGTGCACTAAATTAGGAACATCTTGAATGTTTGTTTGTAAAAATTAATTTGGCTATAATAAATTAGTGTACTTATTAAAAATGAGAAGTTACAAGACAAGATTGATGGGTCATTATCTTTTCCTATAATTTTTTGGTTTCTCTTTGAGTGGAATGGTACCGGTGATGACCCTTGGATCAAAAATCTTAAAAACATCATAAGAATAGACTATCACATCTTTATACTTTTGGATCAGAGAATTTAATTGTTAGTTTAAAGATTTAGAAAAACAGGATCCTATATTAACATACTATAGATGTTCTTTTGACCGTAAATTCATGGGTGTAAACTCTTTTTCATTGGATTTTGACTATCAACAATTCTCAACATGTGTGTATAAATAAAATATAATTTTCAATGAGATCATTCCTCTTGGTATTTTGTTTTGTTTGAGTTTCATAATTCTTTCATTACTAATTTTGTTTTAATACAGAAGATATCTATTATTTTCATTGATTATATGTTATTTGAATACGCCTATGTTTTTTCATGAATTAAATGATCCGGTGGTTATTATAAAACACCTAAAATTTTTCATTATTGTTAGGAACAGAAGGGCATGGGACTAAATGTTTTTTTTTTTTTAAAATTCTAATTCATTAAGGGGGAAATTTGTGGCAGAAGAAACTAAAGAATAAACAATTTTATTTTATTCTCTAAGAATGTTTGTTATATTAAATGTTTCAAATGAATCCATCAAGTGCAGTACTTTATTTTTATATTTATTTATATATGAAAAATTACACTAGAATTTTCTCCTTACTTGATTAATTACCAACTCTGAGTCTCAAAACATCTGTATTTCTTTCGTGCCATAGTTTAAAGAAAATTTTAAGCCATGGCTTAAAGATTCATACTCATCAAGATTTTTAGTATAGGGAAATTGTATCCACTATGCACAAAGATATTTTTTGCTTGTGCGTCAGTTAGAGAAATACATGCACTTAATCCTTTTTTGGAAGGATCACAATCAAAATGTAAATTCCACAATCCAGGCAAATCAACACTGTTATATCGATTGTTTTTGGTGGGTTTTAAAGGACGGTATAAATACCGAAGTTTGAGGATATGGCATTTATACTTAAATTCCTTACAATATATCATATAATCATGTGTTTTTTATTGAGATTCTTGTCTACTCAAATTTAATTATGCACTCCACTCTAAGGTAACTACATATGACAAATATCAGCTGTACACTCTAAGGTAACTACATATGATAAATATCAGCTGCCATTTAACCATTGAGTGTTTTAGACAAATAGTGAATTGATAAAATTGCATATAACTCAAGGATATCAACTGCTTGAATGTTAGTAAATTTTAAAACACTGGGTTCAAATGTTAATTTCATGTGGATGTTTCATAACTCTCCAACTAATTTGAATTTATAATGATCCAATTAGACAAAAATTGTATCAAATTTGATTGGCATAAAACCTATTTTTTTTAAAATCACATTGACATGACATGAGTTGAGGCTCCAAAGTCAACTAAAAAATTGTGTGAGTTCTTTTTGAAAATTATAACAATAGGAAGAAAAGCGAGTACCTCAAAATTACTATTTTGAATCATTATATTTGTGTGTGTTGTAATTTTTTAATTTAAAATGGGTTACTCAGTTAGTAAGTTCAATAATATATGACGTTGTTCTATAATTTGAGATACTTTATGTAATGTATTGTTTTCCTTAATTTTATTCCTTTCCTCAACTATGCTCTAGAATCCTTTTCTGGATGTCATGAAAGTATATGATAAATGTTAATATCTATTTACATTTGGTGGAGGAGAATCATTATTTTCTTTCAGATTAAGAGGAGTTTCACTGTTACTTGGTGGTGTGGAAATAGAAAGAGGATGTTGCTATTGTGTTATAATTATCAATGTGTACTTAATTATTTGTTCTTTATGAAAATCATGAACTTCATCAATGTTATTTTCTGGTTTTTTGTTGTCTTGACTTGGAAAATTGAAGTTTTCAAACATCATGACATTCCTAGGAAGATTATATGTGCTAAGATTTTATGAATTAATATTCATGTTCGGATAGTTTGCGACCACTTCATACCATTCCATATCCTTTTCAAATATTTCAAGGGCACTACATAATTTAATATAATCAAACTATCCAGACTGAGTTATATTATTAATTATGCACTGGTTAGTTAAGGCTAACTCACAAATGTTAATATCAGGAAATTTATTGGGGATGGCTCAATATCAATGTTTGTATGATTGAATGAATAGTTATATGTTCTGATATGTGAAATTTCAGTTTATACTTTCCCAAATAGTATTTACATCTTTATTTTGGAGATTAATAACTATGTTACTAAGCTTCTAGACCATCTGTCGTATAACATATAACTCATTTTTCTCTAAACATTATGGTATAGTCTGAGTGTTATAGGGGTTCAAAGCTTGGTTTTGGATTTATATCAAAATATTATTGTAAAAATCAAATTTTTGGTTTGGCATTACATGTATAAGTGGTAAGGGATTCAAAAATAGTAATGGATTGAGTGAGGGAACAATCTGATTGGAATTTAGAATTAAATTCAATGCCAAAGCATTCATATTGCCATTTGGAATACTTTCCATAATGTTTCCTAGAGGACTCATTTGCATGCCAACTTTTTTGGCCTTATCAAAAGTTATAGGAAATTATAGTATGGATATATCTTTGCAGAAGAAGACTGAATACATGAGATCTAAATCATTCTTATACATCTCTAGCGCTAAAGGAGAATTAGGCCTATATAGCATTTTCATATAACTATACAGCATCTGAAGATATAAGGTGTAAAATAATTTTTTCCAATCTCAACATAAATAATCTTCCAAAGAGATCACCTTTTGAAATTTAGAGTATAATTTAACCAATGCCTACTAAAATATCATAGTACTCATATTGAAATAAATATATTGAAGAGTTTGTAGAACAATTGATTACAAAATAAGAATCATGTAACATTAATATAAAAGTAACTGGCAATGCTAAATATTTTATTTAGCACATCCAACCATAATATTGATATGATAACCAAAGCTCAATCACTTTAATAGTCAAAGAAACTTAAAAACTTGATTTAACTAATTCATAATAAATAAAGTATTTTAACATAATAATAAATTCAATTAAAATATATCATGCATTGCCTTAGATTTGATAATTCTAAAGCTAATACAAACACAGAACATCCCTTAAGATTTCAAAATTGGTATTTTATTACATAAAATATTCCCACTTTACAGAGGTGGAAACATTGTGTATAAATAAGCTAAGGATGGGCATTGCCACATGTAAAATTAGAATTTGAATGGAAAAACAAAACGTAGTTCTATAATTAAACTAAGACATGTAAAAATATATTATAATTATTTTAAATTAAAAGATAATAATAATAATAATAGATATGAGTCTTCAAAATCACCAGGGTTGATCTTGGACTATAGATTTACTCGCTTGTTGACTTTGGAAGGCCCAAGAACATGATTGATATTCATTATATATCTAAGAAGTTCTAATAATAGGTATCTTAAACAAAGAGTCAATCTTGGTTTACAAAAACTCATGATTTGAAAGGGGAGTGTGAAGTAATCCTACTGTAGTAGCTCTCTTAACCTTTTCATTAGCATAAGTAACTAAGTCAATAACCTTGTTGTTCCATGCCCTATTTGCTCATATACACGTTTCCTAATATTTTCATGAAAATAATCTGTTGATTAATAAATTATGTTGTAGTATAAGCTAATTATCTATAAATAACATATGGAGATAGTGACATCCCTAAACAAATCCAAAATTTCATCTATCAAATCACTAATTGAAATCATAGGACAACTCATATCTT
Source organism: Torreya grandis (assembly GCA_037957365.1). Lineage (NCBI taxonomy): Eukaryota > Viridiplantae > Streptophyta > Pinopsida > Cupressales > Taxaceae > Torreya > Torreya grandis. Next base: position 2,230,397 of record JARHVA010001703.1, read on the forward strand.
CAGGAAGTTATTAGAGGTAAGTTCACATATGGATGAAAAAAAAATGGTAAAGACAAATATCAAACAAATTCATGAGTTTGAGATGTGGAAACATCCCTCTCTTGATCAATATTTCCAATTTACCTAGTTTTTCCTCTATTTTGTTAATTTCTTTTTGATAAAGCTTCACTCTTTACTGCAAAACATTGATTTTATTTTTGGCCTCACAAATGGTAATAAAAAATTCAAATAATGATTCCAAATCCTCTTCAACATCTTCAATGATTTTCTCATTGACATTAGTTTTGGCTTGGGTTTCCAATCTTATCATCTTTACCTTAATTCCCTCAATTATCTTGGTTTCCATCTCTCTAGTTTTTATTTCTAAAAACTGTGGGTATTTTAAATATTTTTATCCTTAATTAGCTCACATTTTTATCTTACTTATTTGTGACAATAATTCTTCTTCCCTTTCACACAAATTGAGAGTTGACCCTTTGGTAATATTGATTATTATGACATTTTTAACTTTTCCACTGGCTTGTTCAAACATTAATTTTATCTTAGGGTCATCTATGATTATCATTTATTAGATTTATCTAATTGTACATCATTGATCTAGTTTTATTCTTGTTATCATAGTGGAGTGGCAGAAGTAGTAGGAAATTTACCTAAGGTGGATGGTGTAATTTTAAAGGGAGTTACTATAAGGGTATTGAAGGTGGGATCAGTGAGAATGAATTAAGTACATGTGACAGGGGTAGGGGATAAGATGGTATAATTAAGTAAGTGCATGGAGTTGGGGGATAATTACATGCACTATTACCATAATATGATCGTGTTAATTAATAACATGATCATATTATTTAATTAAAATGATCACATTAATTGTTTCTAGGCTCAGAATTATCGATTCATAACACATTTACATTATTAAATAATGCAATTGCATTATATTAAATAGTATTGTAATTGTTTTATTAAAGAGAACGTGATTGTATTAATACTAAAATCACATTCCCTATATCATAAAAAAATAGGGAAACTTGAACACAAAATTATTCATTTTGCATTCACGTTTCTTCTGTCTCCCCATTTCCATGAACATGTTTTGCTGAAAAAGTGTTAAGAAGTGCCTGAAGGTGCTAAAAAGCTAATAAATTAACCCCAAAGGACTATTGATTGATGATGCTACCATGTAGGAGAGGTAAGTCATCAAAATATTATCTATTTAACCCTAATTTATCATAATTTTTATTGTGTAACCCATGTTTTTAATTGTAATTTGTTTTTTCTAATAGGTTGTCATGTTAACCATTCCAACCCTCCATAAAACCTATACTTTGATCTTGCTCGTAACCCTCCATAAAACCCTATTGTTCCTCCTATCCCTCCTCCTAACCATCCTAGAATTCCCAAAACTGCCCTAGTAGTCAAGAGTTTTTAATTGACAACACTATCAGAAATAAACTTGAAATTTAAGACCTAATTGAAAGAATGAGAGATCCCAGTTTGACCAACCCACACCTCACCTAGCTAACTGATTCCCTATAAACCTTATTAGGTCAAATTGACTTGATAATGATTCAAATTGATTGATAAAACTCTTATAGGGATACCTTTAGGGCCTATTATGCTAAAAAGTTATCCCTTCACGTGAAGAATTTCAAAATTTTGAAAGTCAATATTTGTTCCCTATTTATTAACGCAACCACCAATGCCCCCTTTCCTATAACCACTAAATGTTTACCTATCCATTGCTATGTAAATAACTTAATCACATTCAATTTTTGAGATAGATGGTGGATGGTCTTTGATGATCCACCATGTAAAAACCATGTGGTCCCATTATGTTTTTCAAGAAACTCTACTATGAGTTTGTCCTCAATTAGATTCCTAATTATTTTGATTTTAGTGTGTTTCAAGGATAAGGAAAAGCTTTGTGTAAGATCAACCAAGTGCATGTCATGTACCTAAGTGACCTATGTAGATTCATATCCAAAATCCTCTTGATCCTAAGATCCCCTCATAGTTCAGTAGGTTGTGGAGATAGATACTCTTCATGCTCTTATTTCATTCAATAATACACTTGTTCAACATATGAGTAGGATTTCATAGAGTGATGGTACAGATATGCCATAGGTTACCTGAGCCCAACCACATCCTTATAGTTCATGTGGATATATGTGCATGGGACCTTTTGATGATGATGGCCTCGATGGTTTAGATGGTTTAGATCATATTATTATGAGTGATGAGTTTTTATCATGTACTGTTGGCATGTAGACATCAATCACCAAAAAAATGTAGGTATATTTTATATAAATGTAATGTTAAACATAAGTAATATTTTCAAATTTAATTTCTAAGCTAATAATTAATTTACATAAAAATTTAATATAATATATATGTCATTTTTTATATCACAAGAGGTGATGGTTCCTTTATCATCACAACTATCATTTAAAGCATTTGATTTATCACAACCATTATTTTCATATTTGGATCTAGCTGTAGGACCATCCATGACTACATCTAACTCTATTAGGATGACACCATTTACATATATATAAGTAAAAATTCTTTACATATATGTTTTACTCTTTGCATTTGTTATGACTGCATTTATTTACATATACATGTTGATGAGTGATGTGGGATAAGATTACTCTACTTTTGTGTCTCTTGATTATACCTATGTGGGTGATGTACCTCCCACTATTTTTTGGCTATATGGATCCTAGCCTCAACAATCTCATTGAGAGTTTTCACCTGATACTCTAAACCAACCATATTTTCCTCTAGGCCAACTATCTCTCTCTTATTATGAGGGAAATCCACAAATGTATGATAAGTAAGGAGAAAAACACATTTATGCTTACTTATTCACAGATGGAGAATTACATCCACTAAAATATTATCGAAGATCAAATAATCCTCACCTAAAAAATCCTAACCAATTTTTTTTTATCACACTCCACCACTAAGTGATTCACTCTAAAACCATATAACAAGAGAAGACATTAGATCTCTAGTCATATAAAGAAACAATAAGTATGTAATAAATTACAAATTAACATAGAAATTAACTTCATATCGTCACCCTCTAAACTTCCTTTCCTCACCCTCTATTTTATGATTATCTTTACATCTAAGTATCTACATATTATGAGTGGTTGTACTTAATGTTGGCATCCTAGCATAATTACAACCTAGACATAAGATATTTTTCTAAATGTACTCCTCTAATTATTACTCTCCAAATTTGGCTTGTGATGGTAGTAGAGTATCCACCTCATTCACAAACTATCCTAAAATACCGTAATATAGTAGAACTACCAAATATGTCATTGTCAATGTACCCACCACTCATGGAAAATATCTCAATGGTGGCATACCTATCTGACTAGAAGCCCTGATGGCCCACACTATCCCAATCTCTAACCCTAATTTGTAAGGCATCATGTGCTCATACACTTAGCTCGTGATGAGTTTAGGTGTTATGTTATCATACACCAAAGTATTACACCTAATTAACAAACTTACCTCTATCATAATCCTCTATCAAGGCCACAACCCTAGCTTTAGCCGACAAGCCTAGTATCTTAATTACAACCTTGAAATTCATAATCGACTCTCAAGGGACTTCTGGGAAAACTAAACTATTTTACATGACACACCCTAGTTGGTGAATAGGTCAATCAAAGGAATCTACTCGATGGCATGACAATCCCTACCTACACAATCAAAAGTATCCCTATTATATATAGTGTGGTCAAATCATTAATTTATGTATAATCCTAGGAAGCCAATCATAATTCATCACTCTATTCCATCAAATGTAGGCCCACATTTTTAGAACACAATTTGAAATATCCCTACATACTCTTAAGTTAATCATAAAAATTCATTCAAAAGGAATTAGTTATGAGGGTATAGACCTAAGTCAAACTGCTATTTTTAGACAAGTAATAAATCAATCAATAAACATTATAGTCCAACATGTAATATAGCATAAATTGAAGATATTGACCCAAGTATATTTATATTTATCAATTTTAAAAAAAGAAATCAGTATGTTATATATTTCCTTTCACAATTTTAATCCTGTAATTTTGGTATTTGTACAAGGCTACTGCTTTAACATTTCAATAGATGGCTTATAATTTCAGATCTAAGTGTATTTTCACATGTATGCTTGTCTTCTTCTTTCCTATAATGTTTTATTGCATTCATTGGCTTATATAGACAAATATTTGATATGTATAAGTGCTTCTATTAATCATTTTAGTTTCCATATATAATATTTGATGTAATTTATATAAAACTAAGTGAGATATTTTTGACATAAAAAGTGGATGGTTGATATTGACACTCCTCCCTCTCTATGAGCCAAGATAGACATAATCATTGCTTCTACAATGTCATATTTATAGGCGCTGATAGAGGTATATATTAGTTCTTATAATTTTGAATTGTAAAAATAGATTCATTTTAATAATTTTAGTACATGTGTACTTAGGGAAAATATAACTTATGGTTATGTATTATGTATTATATATGTAGGGTTGTCCTATGATATCTGATAGTCCCATTCAGATGGTGATTGGGTCAACTTCTCATGTTCCTCCCATATTTGAGATGCTTATTCAGATAGTTGAGCTTGCCATTGAATTCATTTAGCATGAAAAATAGATTGAATAGGATCAATAGCTTGCATTAAGTGCACATGTTTGAATGATCTTTTTTTTTATTATTGTTTAAAATTAATTTCTTAAACATTATTTGAATGTATTCTATGTTAATTTGATAATAATAATTATATTTGAATAGGTTCAACTATAAGCTAGCTATGAGCATATGACCCACAATCAAATCTTAGAGCAATCTAAGGCATTAAAGAGGTCTCCATCTACTAGTAGGGCAATGCAAAGAGAGTATTCTTTGAGGAAAGCAAAGAGAGTGAGGCTATTTGATGAATAAGATGTATTACACATGATATGTATTATTTATATGCTTATATGGTAATTGATGCATTTTTGGCATTTTATATACGCATATGACATTCAACCAACATTAGATACTATGTTGGTAGATGTAAGTTTTTGTATGGTTATCACATCACAATCTATGTATTATTGACATTTGACATGTATGTGTCTATATTGTATGCCTATCATGGATTGATATATCTAATTTATATTTAGTTTTTATTTCATTGTGTGTTATTGTATAGTGTTTTTTTTATCTTCCAAATTATTATCTATATTAGATCTTGTATTTAATGCTTTACAATCACAGACAAGGATTCAAAAATTATATTTTTTAATGCTATAAATCTCAGATCTTACATTTTTTTTTAAATTAAAGTTTTTGAATTTCATTGTGTGTAGTGGAAATGACTAATGACACTTTTATCACTTAGGCTTAATGTCATTATTTTTTACCTTCTTCTTGTACACTTTTGATGCATAACTTTCTCAACAGCTTACCAGTGTTCAGGATCTTGATCAAAGGTCTTTTTATCTAATCTTATGTATTCACTTATCTACTACCTCAAGAATCCTTATCCTAATCATACACCACAATTCCATCTTTTGAACCCCTCTCTCTTTAATCTTTTCTCAGATTTCTCTCTTTATCCTTTATCCTGGCATGTATCCCTATTTTAGGGAAAACCTCATGTTCTATTATGTACATAGACTCTTGAAAGAAAAATAAGTAGGATTTTTATAACCCTTTTCCATGTCATTAATTGACATAAAATATTAGGTTAGGTTCCTTTGCAAAATCTTATACCTCTAGGCTTACTTGATACTCCAATTAACCCTCCAAATGCACAAAGCCCAAGGTTTTACCATATTAGAGACACTTTGACAAAACTAAAAATATATTTGACCACCTTTTTGGCCAATCCTACTTTTTAATAAATATTTATCTTCAACTCTTCACCTAAGTTCAACTTTCTTCTTTAGCCTCTTTCTCACTAGGTCTCTTAGGCTATTTGACTACCTACAAAGTAGTATAGTACAAAATATAAAAGGTAAAAGTATGAAATCAATTTATTCACTTAATATACCCAAATAAACACTATATTACAAATTTTTAGGAATTTTTAAGGGTTGAATCTCTTCCTATGGTAAAAACCCTAAAAGTTAGGGTTTGTAACAACTATATAGGATAAAAAAATAATAATTGAATATAATTTACAACCAATACTTTAAAGATGATCTAATTCTTGGATTATGTATTTATAACATTATTAAAACTTTTAACTTTGATTATCAAGTTCTCACAACCCTCAGGGCATTCATAAATAAGAAATCTCAGTAACTCAACACTGTATTATGTATGTTAGAAACAAGGGTATGCAGGGTCTCTAGTTTTTTCAATATTAAATGACTATATAACTAAAAATATGTTTATTAACACATTATATAGCCATTATGAACCCTTATATATCATTTTTTGAATCAAATACAAGATTCAATACAAAGATTATAGTATACAAAATTTTGAGTTTAGGACTGTGGACTTTCAATGGGAAAGAACTATGATCAAAGTGAAAATTACCAACTCCTGTGAATTTTTATGTTATAAAAATATTAAAATATAACTCTTCATATGTATTTCATCTCCACATTCTCCATAAAACTCAAGAGAAGGAAAGATTGAACACTCATACTCTTCACCATCCACCTCGAATGGAATGTGATGTTACAAACCAAAACTAAATGTTAACCCAAAATAGGGTATATACAAGGTTTATTTATTATATAGGTCAATAGATCAAAGTTGTCAAAGTTTTAAATTTGTCAAAGTTTTCAAAATTATCAAAGTTGTCAAAGTTGTCAAAATTGTCAAAGTTGTCAAAATTGTCAAAGTTGTCAATAGGCCAATAATTCAATAGGTCAATAGATCAATATATTAATTACTCAATTCCACCTAATATTCTAATAGGTCAATAGGTCAAAGTTGTAAAAAGTGCCAAAGTTGTCAAAGTTATCAAAATTGTTAAAGTTGTCAAAGTTGTCAAAGTTATCAATAGGTCAATAGGTCAATTAATCAATCCCACCTAATAGGTCAATATGTCAATAGGTAAATAGGTCAAAGTTGTAAAAAATGTCAAAGTTGTCAAAATTGTCAAAGTTGTCGAAATTTTCGAAGTTTTCAAAGTTGTCAAAGTTATCAAAATTGTCAAAGTTGTCAAAGTTTTCAAAATATCAATAGGTCAATATGTCAATTACTCATTAATTTTCTAGGTCTCTAGTTTAAGTTGTCAAAGTTGTCAAAGTTATCAAAGTTGAAGTTGTGGTTACATAACTCTAGTTCTGATGCTTCATGGGTGAAATTGACACCAAAAATATATCTGCTAGGGTGGATAACATATAGGACCAAATTTTTAGCCTCCTATCAGGCCTAATCGATAAACCCACCATCCATTTTGGCCTGAAAAACACCTTTCCCAATACATGAAAAATGCAATTTTTAGCCTATGTTCTAACATGCATAAAATGAAAACTATAAGTCATTTCCATGAACCATAAAATACTTCACATACCTATTTAATCCCTCTAATCACAATGTAGATCACTTGGGTGGAAGCTTCAAGATCAATCCATTAGATAAGTTGAAGTGATGGGTCTAAAAATGCAAGTTTTTATCAGTAAACAAACAACTTCTTGAGCTCCAATTGATATTTATACCTCTGGGACCTTCACCTATGAATATATCACCTTGGTCACATCCATGTAGGTAAATTACAAATTATTATGCTACCATGATGTTTGAATCCACCCAAAAGTACATTTTCACAACTGTTTTGGAGAGTGGAACCACTGACAACAAATGTTGTCAACGTTGAAGATGTGGTTGCATTAGTTACAATGCTTTATGGGTGAAAACTAACATAGCCAATACATATGATGGGGTAGATAACCTCTAATACTAGGTTATTATCCTCTCATCAGTCGTAATCAACAAACCCACCACCCATTTCGGCCTTAAGAACACCCTTCTCAATATAAAACAAATATAATTTTTTAGCCTAAGTTTAAAATTGCATAAAACAAAAACTATAAGTCATTTATATGAACCCTCAGATCCCTCATGTACCTCCTCAATGCATTTAATTGTAAACCAAATCACTTTGGTAGAAGCTTCGATATCAAACCATTAGACAAGTTGCATTGATGGGTCCAAGAATGCAAGTTTTTATAAGTGAACAAGTAACTTCTTGAGCTCCAACTAGAATTTATACCTCTTGGACATCTACCTATGAATCTATCAATTTGGTCACATCCAAATAGGAAAATTACAAGTTATTGTACTACCATGATGTTTGAGTCCACCCAGAGGTATATTTTCATTACCATTCTGAAGAGAAAAAAAAGACAATAAATGTTATCAAAGTTGAAGTTGTCGTTATGAAACTTTAGTTCTGGTGCTTTGTGGGTGAAAACTAACATTGATAACATGTCTAGGGGTGAAGATAACTAGTAAGATTAGGTTATTACCCTCTTCTCAGGCCTAATTGACAAACCTACCACCCATTTAAGTCTCAAGAACACCCTTTCCAATACAATAAATTCTTGGAGGTGTTAGTAATTGAGGAATTTTTTGAGATGGCATTTGAAATCCATTATGACTTTCATCATTTAGAGGTGGGATGACATTAAATTATTCATTGCTAATTTCTTCATTATATGTGTCCATGATTTTTTTTTTATGGTTAATTTCATCACTATTTATTTCCATCAATTTTTCTTCATTTATGGAGGGTGAAGCATCATACATAGACTCATCATCAACAAAATAAAAAACTTGGTACTTTGAATGTGAACTTCCAACATTAACTTATTCATTATTTTCAATTTAATTATTATTCATCTCATTATGGTCAATTTCAACACTATTCAATTGATTATTATCAATTTCATCATTTCTTAATTCATTATCATCAATTGTCTCATTATCTATGGCATTTGGTTCATCAAGATTAGGGTTTGTACCTTGTTTACCATGAAATTTTCACATTAGAAACTTGTGTTTCTATTTGAAATATTCTAATTCCTCTAGTGTTTTATTCTTCAACAACTTTCTCTTCCTGTTCAAACATGATACAAAACCCATCATAAGGGACAATTGATAGCTTTTCAAAGGTGGGGTCAAGTACATAGGCATGCAGATCTTGTAGAAGTAATCATAGAGGATGTTTGTACAAACAAAAGTCTTGATTTGGGGTAAAAATAGTCATTGATAAATGAGCTTATCACTAAAATAATAATAATGCAATCACGTTATATAGCTTGATTGTGTTATTAAATAATGTGATTAAGTTATGTTTTCTACAAGGTCCTAGTACATCTAACCCATTGAGAAGTTGATATCGACAATAATGTGATCACATTATTGAATAATACGATCACATTATTATTGATATAATATATGAGGTTAGAAATTGGCAATGAGCACTGAGTGTTGCCTATGTTAAGAATAACGTGATCATTCTATGCTTAATGTAGATAAGAGATTATGGATTGGGGATTAATTAAAATTAGTACATAAGGTTTATAGATTAGGTATTATGGATTGGGGTGTTTTATTAAAATTCATTTTATATTTTTAGAAAGGAAGAAGGAGAAACTAAATACGAGTATGGTTTAAAAAACCTATTTTATTGAGCACACTTTGAATTAGATGATTGTGAAAAAAACCTTTTTGGCTTGGGAGGATGACCTACAAATAAGACAAGACTAAAGAAAATGGTTGGTTAGATAAATAGCTGGGTGGATTGCATAGCACTAACTAGATACCAGAAGTAAGAGATTCCTTAGGGCCTATTAATCCACACATTTTAAACAATTAATTTTATAAATAGAATGGTAAGGTACTTGCATCAATAATCAAAAGGTATTGAAATTGAATACAATAGATGCTTGATAAATAAATAGACTAAATATGACTAATATATCAATAAGCATTAATAATAGTGATACATAGGTTAGGTGTGTTTTATAAAACTAGGTAGGGGTCTGTGAACAGGTAGGGACATACAAAATTGGGTTTGATTGGGGGTAAGAGGGTAGAAATAGCTTTATAGAATCTAGTATGATAGTGACCATCAACATTCAAGGTGACCATCGGTGGTTGAGGTGACAGTCAGTGGTCAAGGTGATCATCAGTGATTAGACACATCATTGGTTGTCAAGGTGACCATTAGTGGTTAGATAGATCATTGATAGTCAAGGTGACTATCAATGGTTACTATGTGTTGGAGGTTAGTAAATATATGATTGATGGGATCAAAAGGTTGGGTTATGATAGATGGATTAGTGTTGGACTGTTTAAAAAATAGAAATAAAGTAAATAAATAATAGAAAAGAAGTACTTATCTTTTAGAAGGCTAATCAGGTGGGTGTTTGAGATGGTTGTCTTATTGGTAGATTATGTGATGATATTGATAGAGTAATGGTACTTGGCACTTTGGTAAAGTGATGGTGATAAATTATCTTTCTAATGTGATGGATGGATGGCTGGAATACTGATGATAGTTGACCTATACAAAAAAAACTTTAGATGTATAATCTCCTGACAATAATTGTAGATGATTTTCACCTCCCTGCTCCTCTCATTTTATAAGCACAAGAAGGAAGTTCAAGCAGAGGTTGAACTAGGCTATCTAATTATAATTCATGCATGTAATGGCTCACAGGTGGATCAAGACAAGCTATATTTAAAGAGGAAGGTGAAGTGGTTTACATGTTATTGTTAGAGATGGTGCACCTTGACCATCAATGGTCAGGGTGACCATCGATGGTCATCCTAATCATCTATTGTTGGGGGCCAAGGTAAAAAATGGGTAAAAAGTAGGTTAAGTCAATTGGTCAACCCTGACTTGGGTCAGGCTTGATTACTTGTCAAAAGGTAAAACTAGTCTAAAAGGGGTATAAAGATGGTCCATGGATATTTAAACATTCAAAATTATGGTGTGCGATTTTTTGGTGTTTACATTTTACGTATTTTTCTTATGCAACTTGAATCAACAAGCTGTAAAACAAAAATAGATTGTTGGTCAAAGTTCTGGTTGCCCTAGGTTTGGGAAGAGGTGTTGCCCACAAACTGAGAGTTGATGAGGTAGAATATAATCAAGTGTAGATTTGATAAGATGGACGAAAGTGGTGATAAAGGTGTACATCATGAAGGTGGGTGATAGGTTGGTAATTAAATCACAAGCAAGTGCACAAAGTGTGAAAAAAAGTATGATAGCCAAGATCATGCATTGACTAGGTTACCATAGTTGTTAAAAATAAAGGTCAGTGCTAGAAGGACAAGTGACAAGTGAACCATGTGATGGCATTTAGGTGTGGAAGTTAGGTACACTAATAAATAGAAGTCTCCTAGGCAATATTTGTGTTTCATTTGGTATCTAAGGTAGGAATTTCTCTTCAGGAAAACATAAATGGGTTAGGGGAAGTCACGGGTATTTGAGGTAAGAAGTGTTCTTACAAAACACAAGTGGGTTGAGTATGCATGAGGTAGTGCAAGTACATAAAGTATTGAACATATAAATATTTTTGTTGCACTCAAAGTACTAGGAAAAATTCGTCACAAAATGTGCACTATTTGGGTTAAAATGGACCAATGGTGAGGTGACAAGGTGGTTGGGGTGAGCGGAGAAGTCAGTCTCATAGGTTGTTTATTGTGTAAAGTGCATGGAAATAGGTTGATTGAATAGGTAATGTATAAATATTTGAGACCCTATCCATGGACAGTTAGGGGTCCAAAGGGTGACCATCAATGGTCACCCTAACCATTGAAGGTCTAGGTGGAAACTCTAATGCCACAGAGGGCAAAAGTCAAAAGTGAATTTTGTTTTCTCACTCATTTTAACTTGTTACTATTAAGATATACCACTTTGGCAATTTTGGACAAAAATATTACTGGCAATGACTACTTGAGAGTTGCATTGGTGAGTGGATTGAGGGGATCAAGTGGTTGAGGCTAAACAGGATTGGATGCAACATGGATGTGGATGGGGACAGGAAGGTCTATGGATTAATCATTAATGGAGATCATGAAATGAGGTAGGGGAGCCCTTAAATTGGTAGCCTAGCTTGATTTTGAAATGGCATGTTAATAGGCATTTAGTTTTTCTGGGTGGGGTTTGATGATTGTGTGCCCTAGGTAGGGTTTGGGGTTTTTAGGTGGATTTCATGAGTTGAATTTGAAATTGAAGATGGTAAGGTAGTGTGGGGTGTGTAGGGATAAGAAATCATAGGGGCTTTTTAGAAAAAATGGTAGTGTTGGATGATTTTTTGGTAAGTTTAGGGTTATGGAATTCTATTTTTGGTCACACACAATGACTATCGATAGTCATCCCGACCATCGATGATCGATGATCATAGATAATAGGGATAATTAACCATCGATGATCATCATGATCATCAATGATCAAGATGATAGGTAAATGTTAAAACTTAAGTCTAAGGGAGGGTGATAATTGGTTTGAGTGGTAAGTAGTTTTGCTAAGGGTCTTGATGGGTTGTGTGGAAGACTTAAGATGTTAAGTTCAAAATTTAATAAGTTTAACTATGAATTTGGGTAGGTATATTAGGTAGAGTTATAGGTAAAAGGTATTATAGAGGAATAAGTTGCATCTTCTAACTAATTATTTAGTCATAGGAGTAGATACAAATATGTGATTGGGTGTTACACATCTTCATGAAGATCCACCAGGGGATGACCCTATTGACTGGGCACACATGGAAGAGGTGGACTTTAGAATGATGAGGCATTATTAGCATGTGCCTCATGGTGCATCCATTATGGTGGCCCTCATCAAGAGATGGGATCCGACCACAAATAGGTTCCTACTACCCACTAATGAGCTCATGATCCTATTAGAGGATGTGCATTAGATTACATGGTTACCCCTATAAAGTGATTTGATCTAACACATAGAGCAAGAGGAGTGTGATGATCATTTGGAGTTGCTATATGGTGATGACTGTGACCATGGAATATGGCATGATAGTGGCTTCAACTACAATACATTAAATGAGAGGGTACCAAGCGAGAGGAGGTTCATGACTATGTTGATGATTACTATTTTGTGTTTTTCCTTTCATAATTCAAGCAGTGGTTTGTTTCCATGTTATTTGGGGTGTTGGTTGAGTTGTTACTAGGGTAGACTATATTTTCCTAGGAACTTGTTATTTTGGTGGAGATATACAAGGAGTTTTGGGGATTCAGGGCCCATAGGAGGTATGCCATCAATGTTGGTCTAGTTTTACTCTACTAGGCCTATGTGTACATCTAGGTGTTGAGGTCAATGGGATTTCCATGAATGGGATATACACATATTGAGTTCCCAATTGATTACATGAGGTGGAGAGATAACTTTGTTGATTCAAGTGTAGGAGGAGCCACACAAGATGTAGATTGGTTTAGGGGTCCATTAGATGCCCTAGTGATTGGAGATATTACCTAGAGACAATATGTTTAGTTTTTAGTATGGCCTAGTTATAGGAGGTAGACATTCTCTTTGTAGAGTTACAGGTGGATCCTCAATAGGAGGGATGGGGAGGTAGAGATTATTCCATTTGATAGGGTTTGCAAATAGTTTAGCCTTGTGCAAGGCATTCCAGGTGTATTTCCTAGGTATATGAAAGAGGATGCAATGATCCTGTTTCCTGAGCCACATCTTATGAGGATGTTATTAGATCATGAGGAGCTACCATCCAAGCCACAAATAGATGATGCTAGTTTTTTAGATGGGTACATGTCATGGTACCAAGCTTTATATGGGGTTGCACATTTTGATGATGGTGATGGTTAAAGGAGGTTGATAGATGTGGATCTAACTGGAAGAGGAGGATATAAGGTAAAGGTACAAGGGGATGGCCTTAGTGCACAAACACAAGTAGTTCTATCCAAATCATAGGAATAGGTGGTAGCATTATAGGGGTAGGTGGTTACATTATAGGGTCAGTTAGTCATTGCTATAGGTGAGAGGGATGAGGCTAAAACTATAATAACCTAGGTCACCTAAGAGCAAGATGCTATGAGATAGGCTAGAGGAATATAAAAAATACCAACATGTCCAATATGTATCATTGATATGAAGAGGTACATAACCACTATAGAGAAGTTATGATACTATAAAGCTATAGTCTTCACTCACTACACAACAAAGCCTCGATGGGGTGAGTACAGAGCTAGGCTATCAGGTGGTGTATGAGACTTGGTCAGTGTGTCACATCTATAGTTGCATATTTAGGTACCTCATAACATGCACCAAGAGGCAACAATGTAGTAGAGGCTAGTGGTAGAGATTATCTAGGTGCATAAAGGATACATATATGTTATATGGTATTTTTCTTTTGTACATCATTTTGATTTTGACCTATGTGTCGATGTAGTGAGATGTATATTTTTAGAGAGAGACATCTATATCTATTATATACATTATGATGTTAGACTCATGATTTATATATGTGATCTTTGTTTATTTCTCATTGTTCACGATCCTTACTTTGATGTTCTAAGATGATGTGATATTCATATTGATTATGGATAATGCTTATGTTATAGATGTTAGACATCGATGTAGACTCACCTAGCTAGGTATGAGATGGGTTTTATTTATGGCTATGCTTTATGTCATGTATGCATATGATGATGCTTATGAAATGCTACATTTTAATGAGTATATGCTTCATAATGTAGACTTAAACATGTGATGAAAATGGTTGACTTGTTTTATTACTCATGGACACTATGGTGCTATTATGCTTGTTATGGTTATGCTTATATGCTTACTTTTAATTTATTTTAAGATAAAACACATGAGGTAAGTTAATTAACAACACTAAATGGGAGAAAAAATAATATAATCAAGAGACAAATGTCTTAATTAAAATAGAAATTAGTCAAAATAGGATAGGAAGAGGGCATGATGCTTCTCTTTGATAAGGGCTAAAAAAAACTGATGTTGGACTGGCTTAATGAACATATGCCCTTTGAATGCTTCGTATTAGCATTTTTTAGTTAGTTAAAACAAGGTGTCTAGATCACATGATGTTAAGTAAGCTAAAAATCCATTACTTTTAATGTATAAAGGGGAGATGGATAAAAAATGGAACCTTCTTGTGAGACTATTATGCCTCTTCTTTAGGTTTCTGAAGAGCCAATATAATCAAGTCTATGTCACACAAGGTGTAGATTGATCGATATGATAATTCTAATCATGAGATCCAATTTTAGCTTTCAATATTTAGTTTGCATTTGAGAGATGATTAGGGCTTTCAAAATTATTATGTTTTCCCTTTTTGATTGATAATGGGTATTTTGATTTTTTGCTTAAGAGGGTCAGGGAAGCTAATTGATGCGGGAAGCTTCAAAGAAGTTACTTGTTTTGACAAATGATTTACTCAACCATCATTCAAGGGAGTGATCTATTTTTGTGTGATTTGTTTAATGATTTTAATATCTATCCTTGAAGGGAGTAGTCAACCTTATGTTGAACAATTTCAAATATGTTTTTAACAACTATCTTGCAAGGGAGTACTCTGTGAATGCTAGAAATGACCCATGATTGCTATTGATAGGGATTTTTCTTTTGTTTTTTATTTTTCTTGAAATAGAGTTAATTTTATAAGCTTAAGGGTTCACTTTTATGAAGACAAAAATAAAAAAATTATAAGGTTGCTTGGGTGTAAAGAGGTTTAGGTGACAATGATCATGAAAATCCATCCTAAAATAAAGGAGTGAAAAGTACCATGAGAATCATGCCATGGGTAGAGCCATGGTACTGATTATTCAAGATTAGTATATGACTATGATAGATAATCAAGTGATTCAGTTTTAATTCGTTGCCCCTAAAATATGGAGATGAATGTGGTCAAAATGAAGCGTTGATCTTAAGTTAAAATAAAAGGTGAACTTGATCCTTCTTAAAAAAGAATGGATGTAAATGTTAAACATTAAGGAGCTCAATTTCTAGGTTGCTTTCAAAAGAGCACAATTGATAAGCTCTTGATCCATACTTGTGGGTTGTGATATAGGGTCCAATCCAATTGAAAGCAAACTTTCCCTACTTTCTTTTCTCCATATTGGTGACATATTGATTTTTGTTTAGGATGAGGTCTTCGATGTTGAATTATTTCACTCTAAGGTGTTTTTTATAGGCATGCTTGATGTGCTCTTTATAGACATGGATATGGGTAAGGGATGCTAAGCGACACTCATCAAGTAGCTCAAGTTAAGCTAAATAGTACTGACGATAATCATCCTTAGTAATTAAATTTTCTAAATATATGCAAAGAAATCATATTTGGACTTCAAGAGGCAAGATGGCATTTGCTCCAAACACAAGAGAAAAAGGGTAATTCTCATAGGATTTCAAATTCTAGTGTGATATGCCCATAAGGAAAAAAAGATGTGAAATGCCAATCCTGAATAGATGCATTGAGAATTTTAGTGAGCATGTTGTTAAGAGTTTTTTAAGAGGCCTCAGCCTATCCACTCACTTGAGGGTGATAGGGAGAGGATAAACTTGACTTAATATTTAATGTGTCACATAGACCTTAGACTTGATTGTTCTTAAAATATTTACCATTGTCTATGATAATCTTGTAAGGAACACCAAAATGATAGATGATGTGATGGTTGATAAAGTTGATAATATTTTTCACTTTGGTCAAGACTAAAGGAACAAATTCCACCCATTTAGTGAAATATTCAATCACAATGATGATAAAATGGTGTCACTATTAAGAATGGTGGTTAATTTAACCAATAAGATTTAGACCCCATTGTGAAAAGGGCCATAAATCTATGGATACATGAAGACTATAACTAGATGCCTGATGTAAATTGGCATGTTGGTTACACTTAACACACTTTTTCACATAATCACAATAGTCTTGGTTAAGGGTAGGCCAATAATAGCTAAGGAAAATGATGCATTTAGATACAATCAGGCCACTAAAGTGCCTCCTACAAATTCCATCATGCATTTCCTTGATAGCATGAAAGGCTTTGTGACTATGTAGGAAATAGAAGAGGAGACCATCAAAGACACGTTTGTAACAAATTACCCCCATAATGGTATAACATTTGGTACTATATATAAACACTCTTAGATCATTCTTGGAAACCCCAGAAGGAATGATGGAAAGGTTGAGGTAGTCAAAGGTCTACTGATATTAAAGGTTAGGTTGGGTCTCCTCCACATTGAAGATGGTGGGTGAATCTAGTTTGACATAGGAAGGTTGTGTAAGTATATAGATAATGATAGATAGCTTGGATTCATAGGGTATAGAAAAGATCTGAGAGGCAAAGGAAGCCATGGTATCGACAAATTTATTGGTAGATCATGGGGTGGACTAGATGTGGTAGTGTTCAAATGATGCTAAGAGTTCATCAACTAGTTGTTTATACTATTGCAAAACATCATTATTATACTAGAGCTATTGATTTGATTGACCACATGTTGGGAGTCACCAAAGATGTTGATCATTTTTACTCCTAAGGCTAAGGTAGTTTGAAGGCCTAACACTAGGGCTTCGTACTCAGCTATATTATTGGTACATTTAAAATCTATCTTGAAAAACAAAAGAAGAAGTTCACCATCAAAGGAAATAAGGATGATACTAGCTCCCCCACCATGTTGGCATTTTGTTTTGTAAAATAACATGGTGACTTGCTAGGTAAAGTCCACCTGAGAGAGTGTCTTGATGGACTTATCGGGGAACTCAAGAGGAGGTTGGTTGTCTATTAATGGTGCTTTCGCTAATTAGTCAGTAATGAATTGCCCCTTAATTGAATTTTGCTAAAGGAAATCAAGGTCAAAATATACTAAAAGCATGATCCACTTAGGAATACATTAGTTATATTATGGCTTAGAGTACATATACTTTAGTGGGTTAGTATTGGTTATGACATAGGTTATGTGGTTAAGATGGTAGTGGAAAATTTTGGTGGCCATGAATACTAAATCTAATCAAATATTCTCAATGATGGTGTATTAAGTCTCATACTCTACAAGTGTGTAACTGATGTACTAGATAGTTTGCTCTTTATGTTGTTCATCGCAATGAGCAAGCATTTCCCCTAAGGAGTGGTCAATGGTGGAGATATAAAAGTAGAAAGGTTGGTAATCCTTGGGAGGGGTGAGGACAAATAGAGACAAAAGCTACCTTTTGAGTGAATCAAAGGCCTTTTGATAGTCATTATTCCACTTAAAAGAGACATCCTTATTTAAAAGGTGGTGGAAGGGTTGGCATTAGTCCAAAACATGGGAGATAAAGTGATGAATAGATTGGATTTTCCCCTACAGATTATGGAGTTGCTTGAGGTTGATTAATGGAAGCATGTTAAGGATGGATTTGATCTTGGTAGTATGGACTTCAATACCATGAAGAAAGATAATAAACCCAAGAAGCTTGCTTGATAGGATCTAAAAGGTGCATTTATTAGGGTTTAGGTAGAGATGATAATGGATATTTTCCTCAAGGATGATATTGAGAATAACTAAATTATCCTTGTAGAGTTTGGATTTTTTGAGAATGTCATCGACATATTCCTCTATAATATTGTGGATAAAGGAATGGAAGATATAGGTCATATCACATTGGTAGGTTACACTAACACTTTTTAATGTAAAAGGCATGACTCTATAGCATAAGGTCCCATATGGGGTGGTAAAGGTGGTCTTGTGATGATCTTTGAGGAAAATTAGGATCTAGTTGTAACCTAAGAATCCATCCAAGAGAGATAACATCTCATGGCCAGCTGTAAGATCAACTAGCTGGTCAATGCTTGCTAGATGAAAGTTATTTTTAGGGAAAGTGAGGTTGAGGTCATGAAATTACACATAAATGCGTAGTCTATCTATGGCTTTCATTATAGTCATGACATTTGAGACCCATTGGGATAGTCAATGGGTTGAATTAAATTGATGGATAGAAGATGTTGAAGTTCTTCTTTGATGAGAACGGCCATACAAGGATGCATACATCAAAGTTTTTACTTGACAGGATTGGTATCATAGTTGGTAAATATGTTATGCATAGTAATAATGGGGTCAATTTCAGGTATGTCATTATAAGACCAAGAAAATGCTATGTTATAGCCTTGGAGGGAGGAAGGCAAATCCTAGAGTTTCTCAACATTTAATGATTGGCCAATTTTGATAATATGGGGGTTATATGGAGTTCCCAAGTTGATATCCATGGTGGATTCATTCAACATGGTTGAGGTCTTGGGAGGAAGGGATTTGTGGATGGAATAATCCAATGCACTAAGGTAGGTGGGAATGGAATCATCATCCTGATTGGAATCATCATCCTTGCATTGAACAATGTTAATGGTAAGAGAGTCATCTCCTATAATCTTAGGATGGGTCAAAGGGATGGTTACAATTGCCCCCTCTTTTTGATAATTCAATGGTTTGAGGCTGATCATGTTAATGAAGAAAAATTTAAGTGGGATGATGTTATCATCCTCACACATAGGTGGAGGAGAGGTTGATGAGGAAGGGGTGTCTTCGACAATAATGGTGATGGTAGGTGGTTTGGTTTGCTTCTTGGTGGGTAAAATGAAATTAAGTCCATGTTTCTCATGAGGATTTCTAATCTCAATGGAAATCAAATCATGTGGGTTGTGTTCATATAATCCATGACCAAATCCTTTCCAAGCACACCTGTGAAGGTATGTCTTGGTGAAACTTGGTTTATCTAGATAAGTGAAGATAGAGGTGAATATTTGAGGTGAAGAGGAGGTGGTAGAAGCATCAAGTGGTTTTTCAAGCCCCCCATAGATGAAATGGGTTTGATAGTGTGAAGGTCCAAAGGGAACAATGGCTATAACATTGGGGTCATATCTGGGTTGGTAGTCAAGTTTCCCATACTCCTAGGGAGTAAGGAAAGTGTCAAGGGCAAGGAGCTGATATTGCCCTAGTGAAAGACATTGTAATGTGGATTTCAAGTGGTCTTAGGTGGGTATTTGATTAGAAGGGATGGATGAGATACTTGATGCCTCACTGGTAGAGGAACCTATGACTTCCTCTTTCATGATGAATGACTTATTTTTGACTGATGATTGTGTGTTAGATGAAGGTAGTAGGATATCACTGGGTTGGTAACTCATGTTACACGTCAAGAAGGGACTTGGGTAAGCTTGGATGGTGATGACCTAACCTTCATTCTTAAATTTGTTATAGTGATGAAGGGTAGAGGGTACATAACCCATGGAGTGAATCCAAAGTTGGCTTGGCAGAACATTGTATTGGAATTCACCTTCCACTACATATAATAGTTTGGGGATCATATGAGGTCCTACATAGATATAAAGGATAATATTTCTCAGGGTAGTGGTCATGGTATCATTGAAGGATTAGAGGATGGTGTAGGTTTTAGACATGACATTGTCTAGTAGGTTAAGTTGGTTATAGGCATGGGAGGAGATGATATTAATACTAGCTCCCCCATCAATCATGACCCATTTGATGCAGTATTGGTTGATTTAAGTAATAATAAAGAGATGGGGATCTAGGTCATCAAGATGGATAGACAATATTTTTGAATCCTTGAAGGTTACAAGGTTAGAAATTTAGAGAGCACCATCAAAGGCTATTAGAGGATGAGGGTCTTTAGGTTTGACCTCTACCAATTGCAATGCCTCGATCATTTTTTGGTGATGATAAGGTGAATTAGTAATCAACTCATATAAACTCATCTTCATTAGGGTCTGATGGACTTGTTTGAGCACCACTCTCCTAATGGATTTAGAGGGGTTGGATTGGGAGGTACCCAAGATGAATATATTGGGTTTGGTTTAAGGTGAAAGTGTTTGATTTTGGTTTGTTTAGGAGGTGGAAGATGGGTATGTCCATGGGATGGACACTTTGGTCTTCCCATTATCCTTGTATTGAGTGTGTGATCATGTATATGATGGACACTTTGGACACCATGAACTTGCAATTACGTATAGTCAGATTATAGGTGAACCTTTTTGAAGGCAAGGGTGCACCTATATATGATGGTATAGGTCACTACCTTTCAATCTAATTATTCTTGATGTTCTTTGAAGAACTAATTCCCTTATTACCTTAATAAGGATACATATTATGAGGGCATGATCATATACTACCACCTTGGAATGTAAGGCCACTTGGAAGTTCAAGATACTATAGAGAACACTAACTTTGTAAAGTGTAATAATGTCTAGAGCATAGGCCTCCTAACATAATACTCTTTTGATCAAAATCTCACTTTCTTTTACAAGTTATTACCCCTACATGAGGGCTACATGATAGGATCATTAAAATTCATTAGACTTCATGTCACCTCATTATCTTATAGCATCAAATGTGAACAAAACTCTATGGATCCACTATTGGTTTCTATGGAATTATCTAACTTCCCAATATCTATGAAGGCCTCCAACATGCTTATATTCCTTCATGTAACATTTTTACACCTCAGTGAGAGCCACCTGTAGGTGCATATGTAGTGTATAGGAAAATAAAAAGAGAGATGGACAATATGCATAGTGGATGGTTATCCACCTAGTTATAGACCTTATCAAAGTCTTAAAATGGATCCTCTCCACCTTTAATTACTTCAAATGAGTTAAATTTTTCATTCTAACATGTTTGGCCAAATTGTGGGGCACCTATAGGTGTCAATTAATGGTGCAGGACTATGTACATAAGAGAAATAGTTGTGACATTCAATAAAATGTCATTTGAGAGCTCAACTTGATCACTAATTCTTTAAGAGTGTGTTTACCACCTATTTAAAATCCTCCTTTCATCTCATGGATGTTATGTAAGCCTTCATACACTTGACTATAGGTGAATGCAAGCAGAGAACTGATTGTGTTAACTATGACTGTATTCTTAATTGTGACTTCATTTGTATTAGAATTTAAGAATGATCTTGGAAGGAGAGCATGATTTATATGACATGAAAATCATAAAATAAAACATTTCACATTCATTTTAAACTACTATAAGAACAAGGACCTTTGTAATTGGTGAAATATGCTTGCAACTTAACAATGGTGATCTGTAATAGAAACTTGGGTTGTTTGGCTCATCAAATCACATCCAAAAAATCAATAAAAAATGTAAACCATGAAATAATTATTTCCACACCTTATAAAATCAATTAAATCAAGTGGTTTATAGGGACCAAATCAAACAATGAGGAAAGTTGCAAGGTGTGAGGATAAGCATGTAGAAATAAGTAGTTAATTTCTAAATAATGGTTCATAAATAATAGGAAAAAAATATTTTAAATAATACCATTACTATTAAGTATACCAAGTGTAATAACACCCCAAAATAACATTTGATCTAAAACAACTCCTATTATTTTACCATGAGAAAGCCTGTAACCAATTATGCATGCCAAGAAGAGAGATAGAGGAATAGAATGCTTTTGGTCCATTTATTAGAGTTTAAAAATATACCAAACATGGAATTCAACTTGTGGAAGCTTATGAGTCATTCCAAAACCTTCCACACATGCCACAACACTTGCATAAGTTGTATAAATGTCAAAACTTCCTTTTTTCTAACTATTTTCTTGATTTGAGTTAGGTACCTACATATTTTCAATTAGAACTCACATGAATAAAAATATTATAACATATTATACATTTAAGTATATTTTGTAACACTTATATATCAAGAAAAACTATACAACCCTCATTAATGGCTCAAATATGGCCTTATAGTGACATTTATTTGACTTATGACTAAATTTGACTATAACCAAGGTCAATAACACATTAAATGACATCAAAAGGACCATGAAACACCCTATTGCATACTATTATACCCCTATATCACTTTTTTTACTATAGAGGGTTGACTTATTTTGACTTTTGCTCAAAATAGTCAATAGGTGCCAAAATAAGTTTTTAAGATATATTATGTCTTGTAGAAGACCACCTTCTTGATAGCGTGAAGATAAAGAAGTTACAAACCTAAATTAGGTCACCAATGTCCTGATATTAACATGAAATAAGTGTCACCAATGGTAAGGAGAGTTGAATGTAATGAAGACCTAGAATACTACGTAGTGTGGAGGTGTCAACTAGGCTAAGAAGATTAGGCCCATTTGTCAAACATTAGTTATAATCAAGAAGAAAATTTTAGATGAATAAAAATGAGTCATATGAAGGTAAAGAGTCACTCGATACCACCTTGAAGAATACATCACATCAGTAAGATGACACATGTTGAATAAAGTTCATAGGCCTACCTATTTTTAAGATTTATTAATTGTAACTTGCTTTATCATGAGATGATTATCATCATGGATTCTCCATTGTCCATATTTTCTATCCTTCTCATTCTCTTCTATATGTATTTTTGTTCATATCTTTAAAATGGATCCTAACCTAAGTATGAGGAATCCCTACTCATGTAAACACCTATTGTTTCCTTTGATATGAATAAAAGGTGATTTAGAACATTATAAATTCTATAATTAGAGTATATTACATGGATACTTGATAAATGTTAGTACTGGTGTCTTATCTATCTTTCAATTTTCCTATCCCCTTCTATTTGTATGTTGTATTCATCTTATCAAGTCATATTGAGTGTGTTAAATGGTACTACATTGGTTAAGTGTGGATATTAGTTCATTAGTGTCCCTTATGATACCTCTTGATCATTCCCTCTTAGTTATTGTCTTGTTTTTTCACCTTCATACTAAAATACTTATCTTAGAGGCTCATATTGAGTTAGTGTGTTAGGTTTTAGTCCTTGTTCATGTTCTTATTGTAGTATAGGAAAGTAGAGGGTATTAATTTGATGCATAAACTCCTTTTTTTTTTTTTTTACATTCTCACTCTCCTTTTTCCCTAGCAAGAAATAGGCTTAGTTGTAGTTTCAAGGTGAAACATCAAGGGAACTACCCTTATATAAAGATTCACCTCATTTATTAGGCCAACCATAAACTAGAGGTGTTTCTATGCTATCACCTAAGTGATGAGGGTTGAAAACCCTCCTTAAGGGTGAAATATAGAGTTGTAATAGTTATGGCATGCTTGATGGGACAAGGATTTCATCCATTGAATAGTTTTTGATGTTTCTCTTTAATACATCAACCTTTAGAAGCATGAACACAAGATTCAATGGTGACTCCAAGTGAACCAAAAACGGTATAAACATTCCAAGTCTCCAAAAATTATAAATTAGTATGTATTATTATCACTCTTTTAGTCAAGATGCATACTCTATGCCTTCACATTCTTCATATTAGATTGATAGTATTCATGGATTCACCCCAAGTGTCTCTCAAACATGAGAATTAAAACCTCACCAAGGTTTTTACCATTCTTATATTCCATCTCCCACTCCAAATCGACCTCTTTTGCATTCTACTTTCCCCTCTAGTCAACCTTGTCAAATCTATGTTGTTCCCACTTCAACCTTCTTGGACTTCAAACAAACCCTTTTAGACATTGAAATGCAAATGAGAGACATTGATAGAGAACAATAAATTGGTATAATTTTTCCTAGTCCTCTCATTGATAGTGAATTTATTGAGATGATGAGTAACTTAGTGCATTTGACCAAGTCTTAGTGGATAACTATCGGGAAAGAAAATTAGTACATACCAATAGATGATGTGATGGAGATAATAATATTCATTCAATATATGGAGATTAGGTTAGTGGTTTATGAAAGACAATTAGTGACCTATGAAAGGTAGAAAACTCAATACAATTATCCCCTATATGCGTTATCCTACTTCACATCAACCTTCTTATGCTCCTAACTTTCTCTAACTTGTAATATGCTGTCATAAGTGTTTGAGTCTATGAAATATTTATCCAATTTTCACCAAGAAGTTAGATCAATAAAAATACCAAGTCTATCAAGTCCTTTACTCAATCCTCATGTTGAAGCTATGCATGAAGTTAAAGATACATCAAAGTTTGATAGAATGATTTATGAGTGGAAGGATAAGAATGTAGAATCCTTGAAATAATTTCCATCTCTATCTCTCCAAAAATCCTTCAATGATACTACTAATCCAAAAATCCTATGTTGGAAGGATACTCTATCAAGTTTAAAACAAGCCAATGAGTTATCCTGACCTCTCACCCCTCCTTTTATGAAGGATAAAATGTTTCATTGAGGGAAAAAATTGAGCATTCATTTGAAAAGGGGAGCTTTTCAATAAAGGATAATGAGGTGGTCATCCTTAAGAATAAAAATCTGTCAACTACAAGTGAACCTTAAGAAGGTTAAATGTGTACGATGAAAAAGTTATTATTGGTATTCATTTTTGTCAAGAAGGAAGTAAATCAATCTTCAAGGATGAGGGAAAATATGATCTTGATCAAAGATTATAGTATATCATGGTGGTGACCTCCAATTAAAATGATAATACTGAAGAGTATGAAGAGGAAATTTTTGATCAAGTATGGCAACAACTGTACCAAGTTTCATGGAATAAGTTGAGTTTATTGGCAAGCATGTGATCCCCCTAGAGCATGAAGATGAAACCCAACATAAAGATTTAGAAGTTTACATATGTTTAGAAGTAGATAATTTAGGGTTAGCAAAATATAAACATAATGAATTAGACCTCAGGTGGGCAGATGAACTTCCATTCTACATGGAAGAAGAGCAAGACCAATCTAGCTATTATGGATTAAGTGTTGATGAAAGCGTTTAGGATGATCATGTATTAGTTGATCAAGTTGCACCTGAGTATCAGAGAAATCTTATTAAATACACCTTGGTTATTATCCTTGTTGATCCTTGTAAGCAAGATGGAGGTTTGAAAGAAGTTATAGTGGCTTCTAGTGAGCAAAAGATAGAGTTTGAATAATTAAACTTAAAATCATGTCATGATTCTAAATAAGAGATTGAAATACTTTATAGGTATATTGTCTCTAAAGGGATAGATAAAAAGGATATTGAAGTTGGCATCCCTTTAAGTTATCAAGACGAAATTGCCTTTTGGAAAGAACAAGAAATTTTTCATTCAATCTTTGATAGTAAACCTACAGTGCATGAGGATAATGACAAAGATATTGAACAAAACATCATGGTTTCTAGTCTTATTGAATCTCATGAACAAGTTGTAGAAGATATTGATGACATGTGGCATCTATTTTTACATGTGCAAGTAATTTGAAGATCTCAATAGGTTAACATCTATATGTAATTATAGAATATTGTTGTTGTTAATAAGTGTAAAGCTCTTAGCAAGAAAACATGTCTTGCAAGTCATCACCAAGAGGTTCAAGTCCATTATGTAGCTATGAATGTGATGATACTCCTTGAGGTGATTAAGAATTAGAGTAAAAAGAGCCAATAGAAGTTGAGGTTGTTTATTCCATGAATCAAAGTGTGGTCACATTAGAGGTCTCTCTCATTAAAAAAGAGTAGCATGAGGTAAGATATGAACTTAAAGATGAATTTATCTTTATAGGAGACATGTTTACTATTATTAGTTCATTTTAAGAAATGCCAAAGACATTGACATCCAAGGAAAATGTTAATAAAGCAATCAAAACATTCTACAGGTACAGTTTTCATCATTCTAATTCATTTCATGAAGGAGATCTTAGAAATTTTCATTTTGATTTAGGAGGATCAGACCTTAAAAATTATTTTTTATTTTAGTTTCTTATTTTATCTTCCATAAGTGCTTTTTAGCACATTGAATGTTTTCTTTGTTTAGATTGTTTTTTTTGTGTGTGTGTGTGTGTGTGTGTGTGTGTGTGTGTGTGTGTGTGTGTGTGTGTGTGTGTGTGTGTGTGTGTGTTGAAGTTAGTTCATTTGTGTTATCCTTCTCAAGAGGACTTTAAGTCAGTTCTCAAGGTCTATTATAGTTTGTGTTGAATTAAGTTGACCCCATAGCCCAATGGATGCAAGAAGGCTAATGGCTTAGATGCATAGTAAGCATGCAATCCTAGGAGGTCTTCAAAGATGTTAGAAAAATTTGGATACCATAGGTGAGTAACATTAAAAACTTGCTATCTAGACTTATTTGAATATGCTATTATCCCTTAAATATTCTTGTCATGGTGAATAGTGGTGTTGTTCCTAGTAGTGGTCAAGGTCTCTTGTAAGGTCTATTTAAGAACAGAAAAGAAAATCCCCTATTTTTTTCATTATTTACTTCATTTGAGTCTCATGACATGTTTTAGCAAATATTAAGGTAAATTTAGAGAAGTTAAGGTAATGAGGGGTTTTTTTTAATGATTATTTCTAGATTTTCACTGTACAAGACTTCATTGTCAACATCCATGAAGGTCTAGGTCATTATAAACATAGTTTGTTAGGATGGCATGGTCACACATCAAAGCATTAAATGTGATTTAGGCTTAATTGGTTTGTAAGTGTTTGTACTAACCCTCTTAAATGCATTTCATACCTTTGCCAACATACTATAAGGCTTGTTAAGTGTATTCAAGACCAAAATGGTGATTTTTATGTACAAAAGAGACTTTTAAAGCACATTAAATTCGTGAAGTGGTAGGACATGGTCAGAAAGGATAAGTTTTGGTAGTTACAATGCATGTTTTAGTTTAATCCTTACATAAAGAGTAAGTTTCAATAAGATTTATGAGTTTGATAAGTTAATGAGAGCTCACTTGAATGGATTTCAAGAGTGTAAAGTGTATTTTTACCTTCTCTTACTCAAATCCATGATTTTTAAGGTGTTATAGGTCCAAAAAGATATAAACCCTGCTTATTTTCTCCATTGGGTTCTTGGTAGCTCAAAATATGTCATCCAGTTTGAGGATGATACATAGAGGAGAGAGAGAGTGTTGGGTTAAATGATCATAGGGTTTTATGGAGGGCATTATGACTTTTAAATTATAGGCATTGGTTTGAGAGGATATTCTTTATGAACAATAATTAAGATCATAAGGTGATTTTAGAACCTTTTAAAACTCCATAAACATGGTTTTTATATTTCTAAATACATTGAAAGGTTCAATAATGAAAATGAAAAGTTGTGTGAGTCCTTAGTGGTATATAAAATACGTCCATATCATCCTCCATCATCACTTGGAACTTATGAATAGTCTTCAAGGCAAGAAATCCTCATTTTGAATAAAACTACAAGCTAGAGGAAATGGGGTTTTGATGATCTTAGGGTTTCAAACAACTGAGAGAATGTTGGTGAAACTCTCACACCACCTCCAAATCTCCCTAATGATCTATAATTTAATGAAGGAACTCTTCAATGCCTACAAGGCTTAAAATTCCTCACAAACATAGTGTTTTTTCTAGGTTGCAGTCCTCAATAAGGTTATGTAGATATATGCAGGACTTTTAATCATTTTTGGAGGTATATTAACCCTATACATAGGTTTTTGAGTCTCAAAAAGTCTTTAATATGGCTCTCAAGATGAAAAAATACATTTTCAAGACATATTATGTCTATTAGAAGACTTATTTCTTTCTAACATGAAAATCAAGAAGTTAAAAAACTAAATGAGATCGTTGAGGACCTGAGATAAACATAAACTAAGTGTCACCAAGGGTAACGATAGTTTTATGTAATGAAGACCAATACTACTATGTAGTGTGGAGGTGTTAAGTAGGCTAAGAAGATTATCATAATTCCAATCAAAAGGATAATTTCAAATAAAGAAAGATGAGTCATGGGGAAGTCAAGAGTCACTCAATGCCACATTGAGGAAGACATCATTTCACTAAGATGACACATATTGAAGAGATTTCACACACCTGCCTATTTACAACCTTTATTATTTTTAACTTGTTTCATCATGAGATGATTTTTCATCATTGATTCTCCAACATACATCTTATCTCTTCTTCTCATTCTCTTCTATATATGTGGACTGCAAGGCTTGAAAAGGGATCATCAACCTGAGTATGGACAAGCCCTACTCATGTAAACGCTTTTACTTGCCTTTGATATGAATATAATCTTATTTCCAGCCTTCGTAATGTTATAATTAGCTTTCATGATTAGTTTATGAATGCTAGTAGTAGTGTCTTATCTCTTTCTTTCATTTATCCTATCCCTTTAACTATTTAGAAGTTCTTGTCATATTACAAGGTCATATAGAGTGTGTTAGATGGTTCTAAATTGGCTAAGTGTGGAGATTGGTTCATTAGTCTCTCTTTGAGACATCTTGATCATCCCCTCTTAGTTATTGTCTTAATTTACACCTTCATACTAAAATACCAATGTTTACAGACTCATATTGACTTAGTATGATAGATATTACTACTTATTCATGTTATTAGTGAAGTATATGCAAGTGGAGGGTATTAATTTTGTTCATCACCTGCTTTTTTTACTTTTTCTCTCTCCTTTTTTCATAAAAAGTAACAGGCTTAAATATAGTTTGAAGACCTAAAGCGTCAAGGGAGCTAGCTTGATCTAGAGATTTACCTCATGAATTAGGCCACCCATAACTTAGAGGTGTATCCATGATATCACCTAAGTGAGAAGTCTTGAAAAATTTCATAAAAGGTGAAATTTAGTGTGATAACAGGAGTATTGGATGGAAAATTCCAATTGACTTATTTATTTAATGAATTTAAAACCTTAGTAGATGTTGAGAATACAAGATAATATGTTCCATGGGAAGAGAGTGAATTTATAAAGAGTGAAAATCCATCCATTCATCCAATTTAGATTGATCAAAATTTTTATGATACTCAGAGGATTATAGTGTTATGGAAGAGATATATTGAAGTGATGACAATGAAGCACCATAAATTATGTAGGACCTAAAGATAGAATTGATTTTGTCATCAAAAATTTCATTCTCAAACACAATTTTTCTATAAAAGATGGTAACATATCCAAGTGTTTTCAAATCATGTGCTATATTATCATTAAATTCATGAAGAGAGATTGGGACCTTTGATGTTTAGTTTAATGATAAAATTTGTGATAAATTTATGTTATGATTTCTCAAACTAGTTGCAACCTAATAAATTGATACATTAGATACCTTTTTCCATGAAAAAATAAGCACCCTTATGGTAAATAAATACAGTGTTCAATTAGATGATTCGTACCTTGTATATAGTAGTGAACACAATTTAAAATTTAGGGGAATTGTTTCCAAGTTGATCCATTTGTGCTCACCCTTGAGAAAATATGTTTTATAGCAAAGAATGAAAAATACTTGAAGGAGATATGATACAATTTAATCGATTGGATGCTAATAACTTTGGTATGCATATTGATAGAGTATTTAACCCTCCTTTCAAAGGATGCTCACTATTTCAAGGATATCTCATATAGTGGCTTGCTAGGCAAATGATCGATATAAATTGTTCTCATCTATATGTCAAATTAAAACAAGTCCCAAATTAGGTTGAGGTCAACATGTGAGACACATTAGAATAGAAAATAACCCCATTTAGCATATCCAATTTATTTCTATGCACTAAATAAAATAATTCCAAAAATGTGATTAGAAGCCCCCAAAATGATAAAATAATGCCAAAAATTGAAATCCCATTTAGCTAGTTCATCAAACCAAAATATTGATGAGAATAGAAAATGTAATTATTTTTTTTAAAAAAGTGTCAATTTGAAAAATTAATGTTTCAAATATGACTATTTAAAAAAAAATCCCCTTGCTTTAGTAACATTTCTATGACACAAAAATATATCCATTACTAAAAGAGAAAAAAATAATTTTGCATTATATACATTAATAGGAAATTCCATATTAAATGTGGATGAAGAATCTATGGAATTACATAAAATTATATTTGATGGGATGGATGTCTTTCAAACTACATTGTACAAAGCTTATGGTTACTCAAGGAGCATCTTCTATAGTCATAAATCAAACTAGATAAATGGTGACAAGCATATAGTGAATGGTAACACCAAGAAAGAGAACGAAATGCCAAATATGACAAAAAAACAATTATATGCATATCAAGAATTATTGAGTTATATGGAAAAATGGAATCAAAGTTACTCAAATTTTGCTTCCTACATTTTATACCCACAATTGTTGAAACTTCCACCAATGTCATAACTACATTTTATAAAGATAATAACTAAAATATTTCACCATGTCGAAGATAAAATTATTCACCAATTGTGATGAGTGTACATATTTTTACAATAGATGTAGGGCCACCACATACCCAAACTATACTCAAAACTTTAAGATAAACAAACATGGCACAATGAAAACATTCAAAGTTATTGTGAACATTACTACTCCAATAGATTACAATTAGAGGAATAACCTCAGGGATTTTTTAGCATTGTACATGATAAAATGGACAAAATGAAAATAAACATACCAAGG
The DNA here is from genome assembly GCA_037957365.1 of Torreya grandis. Taxonomy (NCBI): domain Eukaryota; kingdom Viridiplantae; phylum Streptophyta; class Pinopsida; order Cupressales; family Taxaceae; genus Torreya; species Torreya grandis. Next base: position 2,261,693 of record JARHVA010001703.1, read on the forward strand.
ATGGGAAAAAAAGAAAAGTAAATAAGTAATTTTATGAATCTTCGAATTAATTTGATTGGTATCCTCACACATGGACATAAGAATGGGGATTTTAGACATTTTGACCTATCATTTATTGAATGTGGAGAAAATTACATAGTCACATCAATGGATTTGTTCTCAATAATATCGAATAACCCATCATTGATGAGTATGGGGATTTAATATATTATTATATATTTTTCGAACAACCATTAAACTATATACTTTTAAAAAATTAAGTGCATGAAAAATGTAAAGGGCATAAGGAAAAAAGTTGTCCATGTTGAAGAAATTAGTATTGCTAGTACAAGTTCTTTATTTAAAAAATAACCATTGATCCAATATCAGGGTAAAGTTTAGTGGCTATTCTTCGTTAATTGATGAATATTTTGGTTTTATAAACTGGCATTTTCTATTTTAAGGGGTGGTGAATAACATGGATTCGCCTAAATTATTTGTGTGTAAGTTTATTTTCTATGTCAAATCTCCTACTTTTTAAAATAAATTTCATATATATTAATATAGTTCAACACTCCATCTAAATTCAATATGATCTTATATGCTATCATATGTAAATATAAATCGACCCATTTACTCATAATGACAACTCTCAGTAGTAGGAAAGGGATGAAGTGTTTGTAGGTTTTGGTATAGTCCTACACCTGTCTAGATTCTATACCCTCTTATGATTAGCTTGTACATTTTCCTTTTCATCTAAACATCATCTGTTAACTTTCTCTAGACTTTTGAAACATATACTTAGAGATTTTACAAAAACCCCAAGTTAATTTATATATGGGCCACTAAAATTTACCTTGTCCTATACTGGAAATTGGATAATTCTTAGAGGGATAAAAGAAATCATACCTTATTTTCATTTGAATCAATGTTTGACAACAAGAAGGGTATTCAACATTTTGTAAGCTTCTTACTTGTGAAGCACACACATCGGGATATGGATAGGAATTTTGTAAATTTATTATCATCATTATGGAAATTAGACACATTTTCTTTGTCACATATCTTGAAAACCTATAGAACATACCAAGATGGGTCAAGTACATTCACTCATTACCTTATTGAGGAAGTGTATGACTTCAAGGCCTTTATAGATCATCACATACTAGATAGAAAACATAAGATAGTGGGTATTTAAAAACCAAAGCTTTTATGTTTTCATGTTATTGAGATGACATATCAGGGATGGAATATAAATCGACAATAAATGATCTCCAATGGTCTCGTCTCATCCCAATTTGGCGTACAAAGGATAATGGTGAAATAAAATTACCATAAGGATAACTCCTCCAATATATTTCAAATAAATTAAAGAAATAGATGTTATGAAAAGGGATTAAAAGCATATATTGAACCTTGGGGAAAAAGTACAATAGGCAAAGGTAGATAATATTGGTTTCCAAAGATAACTTACTGAGAATGTTTTTTATATGCTTCAAGTAGATTGTTTGTATATTGTAGAAGGATGTCAGATGTTTATATTTAGCCAAAAACATACATGATAATGACATATATGACCAAATAATAGGAGTTTCACATTTTCATAGATGATACTACATTAATCAACATATCGTAAGCAATAATTGTATTTATGTTGGTCCTATTTGTGGAATATATAAACAATCATTCAACCATTGATGGATGTGTATGTGGGACAAATAGTTTTAGTATAACCAACAAATTAAAATGAAAATATATGAATGGGAAGGTAAGATGGGGATATTTAAATTAAATTAAAAGGTGAGAATGTGTCTAAAAAGGTGAGGATTCAATATTGGAAACCCATATGGAGACAATATGGTGAAGCATTATATTGGGAATGTTTAACACCTAATAAAACATGGATCAAATAAGATGAAATTAAAAAATACATTGATGTGGATAGTGTCATATGAGTATGGACACCAAAAAAAATGTGTAAAGGAAGATCGATTATGATTCTTGAAAAAGGACATGAGGCCATTATTTCATATGTCGCACTACTTACACAGGGTTATGAATGTTAAGGTGAAACTACTAAAGGTCATAAATTAATATGTTAGATAATATTGGCATGGGATGTGGGTTTTGAAATTTATATTCCAAATAAATCTCTAATAACTTGGCCTTAAATTTTTACAATAATTATTTATTATGAATTGAAGATTGATATCGATTGCTTCTATTTGACTAGTTTATATTCAATCATCTTAGCCTTGCATCTATTCAATCTTCTTATTATTGACCAATTAATTGGTTAACTATATTTTTCATCAAATATGATTGTCAAATTTATATTTAATTAAAAAAAATCATAATTTTGTAGAGCTAATTATATATTTCAATTAATTTCAAGTATGAAATCAAAATAGTTTTTTAATAGTTTACATTTACTATCATTGTTCTAATTGAATTCAATGGAGATGCACTAGTAATGATGTAACACTGTAAGTTGTAGTGTTCACTCTAAGTTATTGATATTTGTTTTAAAAACACAAGAAAATTTAGTGATGAAAGAAGGAGATGGTTGTGATATGTCTAACTACAAGTAAATTACTTAAAGTTTAGGTTTGGGTCAATAGGAATCCAAATACTCATGGAGGTCTATTATTTTTTCAAAGTGGCATTAAAAAAAATATAGTTTCGTTGAAAAATTTAGTCCAATTTATCTCTCCATATATTCACCTTTTTGTGTTCATAATGTCCTAACATATTAGGGATCAATTGTTAACTTTAAAATAAAAAGGGTCTTTATGGACATTTTAATTAGTCTATTTCACATTAGATTATGATTGGGTTAATTATTGTTGAAGATATCATGTACAGTGTGGCATGAAACTATAAATTGTGAACCTTGATTTAAAACATTTCTCAGTGGCTACACATATTACAAACAAGAAAAAATATTCAAAAAATTGATGTGGATAGTACAATCTTGGCACGAACACCCAAAAACAAGTGAAAGGAGGATCAATTAAGACACATGAAAAATGACATGAGTTTATTCATACCTTACACTACTCAAATAAGGTAATGAATGCTTAAAGGTGAAACTTTTGAAGATTATAAATTAATACATTATATCATCTTCCCCTAACATGTGGTTTTATTAAAAAATTGTATTCTAAACCATGCTCTAATAGCTTGATTTTACAATTTTACTATTGTTTAATACGAGTTGAAGACTGATATTTATTTCATTGAATTATATGTCATAAATGTAGAAGACTTACATTAAGACATTAAGAATGTAAGAATATTGTTTATTAAATATGATTTGAATATTAATATTAATTTCAAAAAATTATTTTTCATGATTGTTGAGCCAAGAATTAATTTTAATTAATGTTTAATCATTTAATATTTTTTTTAATAAAAAACAATAGTTATTGGCACTATTTTACTTTTTTCATGAGAGAAGGGCAAGTAGTTGTACATCATAAGTTTTAGTGTTCACACTTATTGATTTGTGTTTTAGGAACACAATTTATAAAATCTAGTTATGGAAGGAGAGGGGTTTGAATTGTTTAACTACAAGTAAATTGTTTTAAGTTTAGGTTTAAGTCTAACAACTTTTAAATGACTTTATTTGTAGTGTGAAAACATGTTGAAACTCTATCTTCACTCTATATTTCCTTCACATTAGTGACTTCCCTACACAAAATAAATAAATTTATAATAATTATTAGAATGGGATCATGGGGTCAAAGAGTCAGAGACTCTACCGAAATACACATTGAATTTAAATTAAAAGGGTTCTTCATGTACATGTTAAATTATGTATTTCACATAATTTAGACTATGGATGAGTCCATTAGTTGTGAAGATATCATGTACTATTTGGCATGACACTAAATGTGAAACCTAAATTAAAACATATCAGTGTGGCCACGAAGTGATTAATTATTTCACATATATTGATACATAAAGTGTGAACTTTTGAAATTATTATTAATGTATGTGGTAATCACTTTGGTTGTATAATAACATGGCTATTCTAAAAAATATTGGAAAAAATATGAACAATAGAATTCTATATTCTTATCTAGAATCCTATATTCTTATCTAGGTTAGAATGGGAACATGCCCATTATACACATTGACATAAGAAAAATGACCTCTAAATTGATAATATTAGAAAAAGGGTGATATGTTATTATCTAGTGTGGAATAGGCACATGCTCGTTCTATACAAGATAAGAATAATGACAAGTATGTTTTACATTGGGCACATGGGAAAATGAAAGTTTTGTCCAAAACTTGTACATGGTGACAATAAGTATGTTTTACAATGTTACACTATTATTTGTAAATCCTCAATGTCATGATGTGATTGGTTAATAAATGGTAAAATTAGGATAAAATTTTAAATATTACTATAATAACTATTAGGTAATACTATGGAAAATATAGGGTAACATTATGTAAATCATTAGGAACCATTTCAACTATTGGAACATTATCAACTATTAGGTCATTTCCTCAAAATATGAATTCAAAGGTGAAAACCTAGATAAGTTATAATTTGAATCTAATTCCACCAGACTTTGGAACCAAACAATAGCTATATTGGAATCCAATATCACACTAATTAAAACAAAAAATAACAATATTGGAATATGATATCCCATTAGTTATAAACCAATAATAACAATATTAAAATATAATTTCAAAAATTATAAAACCATAAATATCAAGACTATAAGTCAAAATTCCTAGGAATATAATAAGATTTAATGAAATGTTGGTAATACGATGCACAAAATATTCTCTATTTAGAATAATTTTTATGTCTCACTTATATGTGTATATTTAAAGTGTCAAATCATGATAATTATCAACACATCTCGTAATATTCAATATACATCACTAACTCTTACATACCACATGTTTTTCTTGTTTTAAAATTAAATAATTAAATAAACTACTATTTTATACACATTTTCTAACTATTTAAAATTTTAGGGTTATTTGGGTTATAATATTACTATAAATTAATTATTTAAAAAATAAATATATTCTATATTTCATGCAAAAATTCCTTGGATATTATGTGTGGACGCAACAAGTTTTTATTATAAAGTTAAGATTCAATGAGGAATGGGATAATTTATTTTCATATCTTCTTTATTTACAATGTACTCAATTTCAAATTTCATGAAGTATATAATGTATTCCATCACTAAATTATGGAAGGTCTACCACAAGCTTAATTTCAGTGTTCTTTGGCCAAAGATGTCTTTGTAGTTTGACCTAACTTACAATGTAAATGTGTGACTTATATGATCTAATGAAGATCATGTCAGATATGAACTATGGATTTTTTGCTAATTATTTTAATGACTCTATTACCCAATGGATAAGGTTTTACCAACTTATTATGTGGTTGATTTGTAATATCAAAGTTTTCAAATGTGTCATGGAATATGTCTTTTTTTTTTTGTCTTGGTAAAAATAGGTTTTAGAGAGGGACCTTACCCTTTACAAACAAACCACAGGCAAGGTCTAGAGAACAAATAATTCAATAACCCTATCAAAGAGAAATAAAGCAACATACCAACAAAAATGTATCCAAGATAAAGTAATATTTTATAGGTCCAACCAACAATACAACATCATGGTTCATTTTTGGGATCTAAGAGTCATTTTTAAAGGGTTCACATTATTCTTTCCTTTTCCTTTTTTATTTATAACTATGTTACAAACTTATCCTTTCAAGGTTTTGAAAGATTTTTTGGTCTCCAAACCCAATAAAGAAATTGAAGTATTGATTTATAAAACTTTTTATAGCTTAGGATTCTTTTCTTTCATGAATCTTAGAGATTCAATCCTTGTATCTTTTTCCTTATATTTCATTTCTTCATGGATCACTTTTATTTATGTAGTTGAAAATTTATATTCATCTTCACATTGTAAATCATTTATGGTTTGTATCATGAGATGATCTGAAAGGGCATCCTTATACCAATAATTATCCATATTTTTAGAGATTTTTCATGATTCATCCATGTGCCCTATAGCATATCATATTCTACAATGAAAAGGGAGACATTCATAATCAATAGATTGGGTCTAATCCAACCTTGAAAATTTAAATCAATTGAAGAAGGAAGATCAGAAGACATATCTAAGCAGACTAGAATCCTAGCATAAATGGTGTGAAGATAACACCTGATAGATCTGTTAATCCCCATCATGTCACCAAAGACTTTTTAATGTCATAAAGATAAGTTTTAGATAAGAATTTATAGGGGAAGATATGAAAAATGAACCCAAATAGCCCTAAAACTAAAGGATCAGTCAAAGGATTAAAAGAAAAAACCTAAGGCTTTGTCAAAAGTAGATGACATCCCATAGAATATATCTAGATATTCGAAACCTTGATCTTATCTTCTTGAAGATTGAAAATTGTAATGAACCCCTTGTCACATGGATAGATCTCTAGGCTATCTGCCATGAGGGGTTTCCAGTTTTTATAAAGCCAAATGTGAAACACTGAAAGAGTAATCAAGAAGTTGTCAAATATATAGATATTCCCCTTCTCTACAAAACACTTTTCATTATCAAGTATTTCTACAAATGCATCATTCTCAAAGGAGATAGATAAATTCTTCTTTGTAGTATCTAGCAATTTTGCAGTGGCCAACACAACTTCAGCAAATGAATTATCAAGCTCTTCATTTCCAATGATATGTTTACCATAATTTATAGCTTGAGATTATTTTTTGGGAGGATAGATCCTCACCAAAATGGGTAGTATTTTTCCATCTTCTACAAAGTTCTATTTCCCAATGTTGTCGGGGTTTTCTTCCACAAAACTATCTACAAAATCCAAATATAAATATGTAATGATGAATTGATTGACTGGAAGGTTGGCGCCAAGAGATTTAATTCTACACCTATTTTTAGTAGATCTAGATTTTTAGGAAGCTTCATCTTCATTCATGCAGCATACGACATTCAATATAGAGGAACTAGTCATTGTTGTTGCCATGCCAAAGTGATTAGGTGCCACATTGTTCAAAGTTATTAGGGATTCCAATAGTGAATGATTTTCATGTTATCCATGCCATATGTCTTATTTTTCCATCATTTTATGGTAATATAAGATACATATAAGCATGTTAAATTTGTCTAAGGTACTTTTGTTTTGATTGACTTTCGGTTCTATGTAAAGTATTTTATGTTTTTAAGTAAAATGGGACTATTTAAATAATTTTATAATTTATTATTATTATTTATGTGTGTAAAAATCATAAATAAATGAATTATTTCAAGTATTATAATGATATTTTAAAAGTGGTGGATATGTGAGTTTATAACAGTAAGATAAGTTTGGATGAGTGAAATACAGGTTAAAGTCCAAGTTATATACTGAGGTACTTGTCCAACTATTTTTTTAACAATAAGTTCAATATAAATCACTTGAAATCAATGGTAAAAGGTTTTGTTTCAAACCTAAAAGAGGGCCTCTAACTTCAAGTGTTTTATATTCTTTTGAATCTATACAAATATAATAAATGCTTACAGTGTGAATCAAATATTCTTCTTATCAATGTTATTTCAAGGATTTTTTTAAATGTGCTTTATTGTTCATGAATAGATATTAATTATAGCCATGTATGATTTTTTTATTGTAGTTATATTCATTCATGGTTTAATAATTTTAAATTGTGGATTTTAAAGGGTGAAAATTTTGTCAAATTTAGGTTGTTAAATTTGAAGAATAATTTTTTATTCATGATGTTTTCATCACATATAAATTTTCACATTTATATTTCCATGTGAGAGGAAATAATTTGCATTTAAATTTTGCCTTTTTTTAGTGATCTAAGAGGTTACTTGGGTTTATTCTATTACCAGTTTGTCACCCTTTTTCACTTTTCTTGTTCGATTATTTTTATCCTTTATTATTAAAAGTACACAAAACTCCCCAAAACCATCCCATCATACAATTGAACCATCATCTATTTCATAGTGATATTACTACATTTTGTTCACTTTATGTGAATGTATGTTGAGTAGAGGTTGGGAAGTCATTGACATAATTAAAATAATTTTAGTGATGTAAAATTGTGTTAATATTGTCAAAAATCCAAATTAACAAGAGAAAATTTGCAATATTTGTAATGCACAATGTGACTGAAATGTTTGGCAATTTCAAAGTGCTCTTACTCTTTTATTTAATGATTATATTTTTTACAAATTAAAAAAAAATAAAAATTGAAACTGATTTTTCTAAGATGTTAGTAAAGAATTATTCTTGCATGTCATTCAGGGCTTATATTCATCATTTGTTACTTTTGTATTTTTTATGTTTTGTAAAATTTGATGAAAATGGATTTTATTTTGGGTGTCACCTTTTTGACAGATATTTTTTAGTAGTAGAACTATGTTAAATCTTTGCCAGTGTAAAATTTAAGAGCCCTTATAAGAAATCCTCTTGGATTTCATTAGAAAATTTATAGATATATGTTTCAAAGTCAGGGAGAATAAAAGTGGAGGAGAGGTATGAAATCAAATGTATTCAAGATTGGTTGGCTACATTTTACAACTGGTTAGATGGATTGTGTAAGGAGCTACCTATAGATAGACAATTGCATCTAGTTAGTTTCATTGCATATGTATCTGATCGGTTGCATTGCATATCTTCCCAGTAACAAAATATTTTAGTTGTTGGGTATATTTCCTATAGTTTGTGGGATAAAGGAAAAATAGACTAAAAAAATTGCCTAAATATATATTTGATTGTATATTTAGATTCCTCTTGAAGAGATAAGCAATTTCAAAACAAAATCTCAATCTGTGTCTATATGGAAAAGTTACAACATCATAACATTGGAAAGAATTGGCATGATAAATACAACCATTTAGTTGTATTATTACAAAATTTATGGCCTTTGGAAGTTAGTGTAATTTACATCAAAAATTCAATTATTCATTTGCATTTGTGAAGTAAATTACACCGACTTCCTAAGGCCATAAATTTTGCATACAAAATCAGATTGAGATTTTTTTTGGAAATTATTCAATTGCATTTGTGTTGTAAATTACACTAACTTCCTAAGGCCACAAATTTTGCATACAGAATCCGATTGAGATGTTTTTTTTTAAATTTTATAACTCTTTGAGAGTAATCCAAATATGCAATTAAATGTAGGCTTAGGGAAGTTTTTGATGCCCTTTTCCTCTTTACATCATAACCTATATGTTTTATCTCTTCAATGCACAAAATGATTTCTTGAATTATAATGATGAATCCTATTTAATATATATCTATATATAAAGGCATAAGGGGCCTATTTGTTCTTCTTGGTATTTTAGGCATTTGGAGAGATGATCTCGAAAATAACTTACATCATACTTTTCTAGGCAACCCGATTTTATGTACTAGCCCTCCAAATTTGGCAAAATCAAATACCCAAAAATTGAATATTTATGAATTATAAAATATTTGAGAATAAAATTTACCCTAATCTTTGCCACATATTCTCTAGACACTACATCCAGAGTACATATGATCCACACAACATTATCTATTTGGTTAAATTTTTTTATCTCACTTATGAATGTAAATTTTCAATGTCAAATGATGACAATTATCCAAAAATAAAGTAATTATTAAAGATACATCTCTAACTCTTACACGCTACATATTTTAATTTTCTTTTAATTTAATTAATTAAATTAATCACTATTTTATATACATTATGTAACTAGTTAAATGTTTCTAGCTATTATGTTGCATTATTAATGTAAATTCATAATTGAAAAATAAATAAATTTCATATCCATTCAGTGAGTCCTCAGAGATTATGTGTGGAACAAAAAAAGAATTATTATAATCTTAAGATCTAATGAGGAATGGAGTAATTTATTTGCGTATCTTCTTTACATTGGAGAAACTAGTGGAAATTTATGTCTTCATCTTCAATATTATTGAGATGATAACACTCATCCTTCAACTTATCATAAAACATCTTATAAGATAAAACATTTCGGACTAAGACTTTCCCACTAGTAAAGGTGATTTTATAAATATAACTATATTGATTAACTTAAAATTATGCCTTAAGTTGGAGAAGCTAGCCATCCAATTCTGTAGCTTTGATTTTTCCTTTTAACATTAAGATTTTAAGATTGAAATACACTTTTAATGGGTTTTATTTATGAAAAAATATATGTATATACTACTTTAACTAAGGGTTTTATTGTGGTCTAAGTTTCACCATGAGTTCGTAGAATTAGACAAAATGTTTGTTATATTATTACTTGAGTGTGTTATGAATGAGCTTCCAAATGTTTAAGGATCCTTCATGTTTCTTTAGGTGTCTTCCATGTTGTTATAGATATGATTTTATTTTGTATATTAATAAATTAAACCAACTTGTAATATTTCTCTCTCACATTTATCTAATATGTCTACATGCATATGAAATCTCTTGTTGTGATGCTAATGATTTGTACCACTAGGCCTAGGATCTAATGTAATGGTAAATGATGTGCTTTTCAATAAACTTTAGATTGTAAAAGTACGTATAAATTTGTATAACTAGTAGAATACCAATCACATAATAAAATGTGGGATTTTTATAAGTAGGAATGAAAATTATTTTTAAATGAATAATATGGTGATTAATTTATCTTAAAATTATTTAATAGGAATAGATTTTTTTAATGATCAAAAGGGATAAACATCTTTGTTGATTTTTATAGGTTGAATGTGAAACAATGTAGGGGGAAAATATGTTTGAGTGATATATCTAAAGGATGTTAATAATATCCTTTAT